>OX456984.1:165298811-165841038 GCA_949752695.1 Melanostoma scalare | reverse complement strand
TATGTAATAAATTTTTATTCATGATTTTCAGAAAAATAATTGTTGTTTTTTTAAATATTTAAACCCTATATTGTAAAAAAACAGGCGAAATTTTTTTTTTTTTTTTTTTTCAAAAATTTCAGCGGAGCTTATCATTAGAAATATTGCTCGGACAAAAAAATGTTATGGGACCTTTTTTGTGTATAATTATCTCTTCTTTCATTTTGTATAGAGGTATATTTATCGTAAAATCAATAATTAACGAGAAAAATCCGAAAAACCGTTTTTTACGATCTTTACTTTGTTGCCAATTGTTATGCGTACAAGATATCGTAGGGGACTTTTGAGGGGTTATTCGGGGCACCAATATATACCTAAAAACACCCTAATACCTTTTGTATGAATTATTCCGTATCAAAATCCTAATTTCTGTGGACTAGTACTCTATCAGCACGCTGGAATTTAACATCACCGAAAGTACTGCCAATTTTTTTATTTATTCCAGCAATTCCAACTCTCCAAGCATCATGACAATTTATTGTTACACCACCAGCAATTCCTGTTGCAATTGACATGATTTTCTCTGTATGAGGGAAAGGATCATGAATATTAAACCAATCTAACAATTTTTCAACATCTTGAACATCTCTTTTTATGCGTGATTCGCTTGCATCAACATGCTGCTCTCCAGAGTGAAAATTAAGCCCACAAAATTTTTCAAGACCTTCGCTAATGTTGCTTGCAGTTAATAGTCCATTAACCCATTTATTTAAGACACTTTCACTTGTGCTTCGACCATGTGTAAAGCCACCTCTTGATTTTGATGACTTCATAAGAGATTGCTCTATTATCATGTCACTCCAAGTGCCACAGAAATATTTATCGGAACGTTTTATTGAAAAATAGTTGTTGGTGAACTTTTGAAAAGCTGCATTTTCCATTGTATTTTCTAAATTCTCCATGTCTTGCACATACAAATGTGCAGATTTTGCATAATGATAATGGCCAGTTGCATGAAAATATGGTATCATTCTTTTAATACAACTTAAATGCGTCGTCCAATTCCCCATTCTTTCCGCTCGTATAAATTCTTTTGCAAGCGCAGTCATTTCGAAATATTGTACCCATAGTTGTGCAGTTGGTCCTCTGCTCTTTATTTCTTCAATTTTTTCCTTGAATAACAATTTTAATTCTTCGATCGCCATTGATGATTCAATATCTTCAAATGATTTGTCATTATGATTATCAAGATAGTCTTTGTATTGCTCTTTTTGCTCATCAGTGAACGAAATTTCCTTGAAAATAATTTGAGAAAGAGCTATTTGGATCAAAGTATGTGCTCTCACAGCTCTTGAGTAAGCATGGCCTAACAATATTTTGTCTACAGAATTAGGAGCAAAAATAATACTCATTATTTCTTTCAGGCCACTGCCGGCCATTATGTAACCCATTGATCCAAGAAATGACATGAGTAAATGAAAACCTCCAAGTCTTACGAACACGTTGGAAAACATAGAATTATCAGTCAACGTTGCAATGATTTCTCGTGTTTTAAAATAAAGTGGTTGGTCTAAAGTCACCACACATGTTGTATGACCGTCTTTGATTCCATCATTTATAATATATTGTAAAGTTGTGAAAATAGTGTTGTAATTACTCGCTGAATGATTTATAAATGGTAGAAAGAGAATCCTCGATTTCGTGTATTCCATGTCCTTCGTTAAATTTTCCATGAATCCACTCCAGCCTGGTATATCGTCTAAATGCCACTTTGCATACAACCACAATACATCCGAATTCCGGAGTGTCAACGGTACTTGTATTTGATCAAAGTCTAGATTTTCAATAGTTATTTTTTTAAGTCCTTGTTGGCCATGATTATCATAAAATTTGAGAGGAATATGAGAAGTTCCAGCCAGCTCACTTTCAGTTGGCATCTTTGATAATCTTACCATTTCTTTATTATCTGTAATTTTGTCAGAAGGAGTAATTATTTTTATCATACCCATGGAATGGAATGTATTCAAACCGTCGAGAGAAGCAACATTGTGATCTGCATTGTCGCAAACATACTGCGTAAAACACCCTTCTTGTGGGGGAGAAATAAGAGGCTGGGGGTGAAATAAACTTGAAGCTTCATACAATGATGCTTCTTTGTATGATACACATACACCAAGGTTTGATAAAATATCAACTAAACGTTGTGATGCAAATTGTCGGTGACAATATACGGCCAACCCGAGTTGCAGAGGAGATCGGAATGACCGAGGACGGAGTGCAGACATAATCATGTGACAAATCGTTTGGCATACCCTTCTTTTTGACTCGAGATTTCCTTTTTTATTTTTCAAAAGAAGTTTTTCCACAA
Organism: Melanostoma scalare; assembly: GCA_949752695.1. Taxonomy (NCBI): domain Eukaryota; kingdom Metazoa; phylum Arthropoda; class Insecta; order Diptera; family Syrphidae; genus Melanostoma; species Melanostoma scalare. Next base: position 165,838,691 of record OX456984.1, on the reverse strand, counting down.
AAAAAACCAACGTTTCAGGAATATTTTCATTTAAATCATTGAACAAGCTTGTGCTAGGCGGATAAACACTTGTTTCGTAAATGTTAGTGTGTATATCTTGACGTAAAATATCTGCAGATGTTTTAAGAAGCCTGCGTCGTTCTTCATTAGGATCAGTTTTTTTCTTTTCGTACCATGCTTGATTCAAAATATTTATATGAGTTTCTCGAAAAGAAATAATTGTAAATCCTGTTTTTTTACTGGTAATAACGATTCTGTCTCCGTATTTCTCTTCAAGTTTTTTTTTTATCGTTTTGTCATCGGGTATATAATCAGACGCAATAACTTCCATTAATTCCTTCAATGTAAACTGGGAATCTTCATTGTCTTCAATAAAGGAAAAAATTTTCTCCATTGATGCTGTGATATTTTCATTTGTAGGACGACCGGATTTTTTTTCTCGAGATACTGGTAGATTAAATTTATTCAAACAGGTTTGGTGATATTTTGCTTCAGCTGCAAATAAATCTGTGTTTATTAATATACGTTTCTGAACAGCTTTGGCCCACTCATCTCCTCTTGCTTTAGCTTTATCAATGATATTTGTTTTAAAATCAAGAGTAGAGACATGACAGATTTTTAAACGAAGATCTTTTCGTTTTTTATTTTCCTTTTTCTCATCTGCATCTTTTCCACAAATAAAACAACAATTTTTGAAATTAAAATCTGATTGATTTGACCTCATTCTCTTTTTCAAAGGACTCGTTGAAGCTCCCGCTTCTTCTTCATTCTCTCTTTTTTTTTTATAAGCGTTGATACTCGATGGACGTGTATACTCTTTACGGCACTGAACATGAACTGTCGTTGAAGTTAAATTTTCCAATTGTTTGTGTTTTCCATCACCTCTTTCAACACTGGCATTTATTAACTTGTCTAATCCACGCTCAACGTCGACAGTAGAACCCTCGCCAAGCGATTGATCACAAATAAAACACTGGGAATCACTTTTACTCATTTTTTAACAGATCCTTCACATACGATAGTAAAATACGTTCGCATGCGACAAGGGACTATTCAGTACTGATGAATTCCTGTCCCGTGCTAGCTAGAGACATACATACACATACATATGCTACCCAGGTATACCTGAATCGACAAATAAAGAGAAAACGATCCTGCACAAGCGGGTTTAGTCTGGAAGATTGAGGGGAGGAGCAGATGTTTAGTTCAAGGTTCTTTTCGAAGTAATCGGCCTTTGTAGTAGTGTAAATGTGCCGGCATCGATTCATAAGTAAAAAAAAACTATCAAATCTTATGCATAATATCTATCTAATACATTAAAAATTCTTAAAATGAATCTACGCTAATTTTTTTAAATATTTAAACCCTATATTGTAAAAAAACAGGCGAAATTTTTTTTTTTTTTTTTTTCAAAAATTTCAGCGGAGCTTATCATTAGAAATATTGCTCGGACAAAAAAATGTTATGGGACCTTTTTTGTGTATAATTATCTCTTCTTTCATTTTGTATAGAGGTATATTTATCGTAAAATCAATAATTAACGAGAAAAATCCGAAAAACCGTTTTTTACGATCTTTACTTTGTTGCCAATTGTTATGCGTACAAGATATCGTAGGGGACTTTTGAGGGGTTATTCGGGGCACCAATATATACCTAAAAACACCCTTATACCTTTTGTATGAATTATTCCGCAGTTTGGCCTTTTTTTTTACTAATTTCAGTGGACTATACTTTCATTACTGACCGTTAATAGTACGATTAAAATTCATGATACAGAAACAGCTATTGATCCATTATTATTGTTTCAAAGAATTAGTGTAATGAAAAGAACTAATGAAGAACTTCGCACTTATTTAGATTATGAGCTGGCGCCGTATCCTTTATCACTTTTTGATGAAGGTGGCATGCGTAAAACAACTAAGTCACTTTTTTATGACAATTTTGAGATAATAAAATCTCCACCTGATTTTCACAATGCCATTCATGTCATCGATGGAGGATTTCTCTTGCGGAAAGTTGTGTGGGATACGAATCAAACATATAATGAAATTTGTAGGAAATATGTTGATTATGTACAAAATCATTTTGGTTCGAATTCAATTGTTGTCTTCGATGGCTATGAAAACATCAGCAATAGCGTCAAGGCTGTAGAACAACTTCGTCGATCCTCAAAATCTTCATCTGTTGATATTTGTTTTGATGGACAAATGATAGCTACAGTTAGTCAAGAGAAGCTTCTTTCTAACAGCAAGAATAAAACCAGATTAATTTCAATGCTGACAGAAAAGTTTGAAATTAATAATTTTTCTGTTAAGCATGCTCAAGATGATGCTGATATTTTAATAATTGAAACGGCTTTGGAACAACCTCATAATGATACAATAGTTGTTGTTGGGGAAGATATAGATCTCCTTGTTATTCTAACTGCACGTACACCTGTTGACAGAGAAGTTTTTCTCCTAAAACCGGCCAAAGGAATGGTCGAACAAAAAATTTATTCATCTCGAAGCTTTGATCTCCACGAAAACATTCGAAATCACGTTTTATTTTTGCACGCATTCTCTGGGTGTGATACTACATCGGCTCTTTTTCATAAAGGCAAAACAGCAGCATTGAAACTAATGAAAAAACGGAATGACTTACGTGTTGCAGCTGAATGTTTTAATGATACTGATACTTCCCGTGACACCATTTCCTCGAATGGACTCAAGTTCTTCCTCGCAGTTTATGGTGCTCCAATGAAAGAAAATTCAATCAACAACCATCGGTATTCATCTTTCACTAAGTCTGTGAGCAAAGGTAAACCTGTAAAATTGAATTTGTTGCCACCCACTTTTGAAGCAGCACAACAGCACCTCTTCCGTGTCTACTATCAGATTCAAAAATGGTTGGGTAACGAATTAAATCCTCTGGACTGGGGATGGATGTTAAAGGACAACCTGTTGTGGCCGAAGACAACAACTCAACCTCCTGCACCTGATTGTCTTTTGCATATGATTTTTTGTAATTGTACAAAAGGTTGTGGGCCAATGTGTGGATGCCGGAGATTGGGGCTGCATTGTTCAGCAGTTTGTGGGAATTGTCATGGTCTGTCTTGTTCTAATACAGAACCAATTGAGGATGATCAATCTGAGCAACAAGCCGACGACATCGAAATTCAAGATTTGGATGAAGTTAATCCGGCAGATTTTCTTGAGCAAAGTATTAATGTGCAGCCAGAGGATGAAGATCAATAAATAATAAACAAATAGATGTATAATTATGTAATAAATTTTTATTCATGATTTTCAGAAAAATAATTGTTGTTTTTTTAAATATTTAAACCCTATATTGTAAAAAAACAGGCGAAATTTTTTTTTTTTTTTTTTTTCAAAAATTTCAGCGGAGCTTATCATTAGAAATATTGCTCGGACAAAAAAATGTTATGGGACCTTTTTTGTGTATAATTATCTCTTCTTTCATTTTGTATAGAGGTATATTTATCGTAAAATCAATAATTAACGAGAAAAATCCGAAAAACCGTTTTTTACGATCTTTACTTTGTTGCCAATTGTTATGCGTACAAGATATCGTAGGGGACTTTTGAGGGGTTATTCGGGGCACCAATATATACCTAAAAACACCCTAATACCTTTTGTATGAATTATTCCGTATCAAAATCCTAATTTCTGTGGACTATGTGGTAATAACCCCTGCAACAAAAAGGCATTTACACCTGCAGGTGTAATTGCCAATTTAAATTGGCAACAAGACCCACACATGGGTTAAGCTTTAACTCTCCATTAAAAAATTGTTATAAAAAGCAACAACGCAAAAAATTACGGTTTCAAATATTGTTCTCAAGCAGGTTGGAACTCTCCATTAAACAATTTTAATAGAAGCAACAACGCAAAGTATTACAGTCGCAAATTTTTCAATTTCACTAATGCAAAAAAATAGTCCTGCTGTTAAATTTATATTGGTATATTTTTGTTAATTGCAGGACTACTTTTTTGCATTAGTAAAATTAAAAAATTCAAAATAGGAAAAAAAATAATCGTCATTTGCGAAGCGGAAAATTGTTTTTGCCCCAGAGAGAATCAATTTGGGGTGTGAAAATAAAAAAATTCGCGCGAATTTGCGAATGCAAAAAAGTAGTCCTGCAATTAACAAAAATATACCAATATAAATTTAACAGCAGGACTATTTTTTTGCATTAGTGAAATTAATAATTGTAAACAAATAGTTAAGCTTACAAGTAAAATATTTGCATAGTTATTAAATTTTAGCATATTTTCCAAATTTCAGAACTGAATTTAAAATTGTTTTTTTCTATTATTTATTATTTTCAATGTTTTTCTTTAGTTTCTTAAAATAAAGCGAATATGGTTATTTTGTAAAATTTGTTTTGTTCTATTAGGTTTGCTATGGTGGGCTTTATTTCCATTTGAAATTGGAAATAATCCCCACAGGTAAAAGGCAATAAGACCTACGGTTTTTATTGCCACATTAAAAAGGAAATAACCCCTGCAGGGGCTATTTCCTTTTCGTTTGGGAAATAACCCCTGCAGGGGTTATTTCCGCGGGTGTTATTGCACTGCACCGTTAATTCTATCCTTAAAATTTCGAGGACGACATATTTCGCGAACTTGTATCTCAGACTCATTATCGCTTTCACTTGAAAAAATAATATTCGACATTTTTAATTCAACTTGTTACTTTTCAACCGAAACTTAATTGCCTGTCACAATTGTCAATTACATACTGACAAAATTGTACATAATTTGTATAACCTTTTCTGTTTGATAAAAAAATTGTGACTACAAATTTGTAGGGGAATTTATGACAATTTTAAAAAAATCCCTGACAATTCTTTGTCATGACAATTTTTATATGATTCGAAATTACGACAATTGTCGCAGATTTCCCGACAATTCTACAAAATTGTCAATTTTTCTATGGGACAGGATTTAGACAATTACCAAGTTGTCATTTACAAATTGTCACCTGTCACATGTCGCAATTGTCAATGTCAAAGCCCAGAACATCAGGAGCTGCAGTTCTGATTTGTTATTGGCGTTGCTCGAGTTGGAGGAACTCGATAGGAAAAGATATTGGGTGTCTGTTGAGATGAAACTCCCGAAGTCATATCGTTTCACAGTGTTATTTGTTCACATTCATCTCGAACAGGATACTTGGTTCTTGGCTATAGCAAAATAGTGGCCCGAAGTGTGGCTTGCGTTGATTGCAACATGGTTCTGTAAAGCTGAGCTGGGCTGTGTCAAAAACACACCTATAGTATAGTCCTTAAAAGGTTTCCTTCTCGAAACAAGAGCTCATGTTTTTCTGTTCTGTGCAAATGGACGCATGCTTCATAAAATCAAAATCTTTTTACTGCTTTCCTGATGTTAGGCTTGAGTTCTTTTATCGAATGAAAAAATCCTTTATACTTTTTTCTATACAACTTTGAACATATATTTGACCTACATAGAAATGCTAGGTTTGTTTTCTTCTTCTGAGATGGTAATTTCATTTGAAGTTCAATTCTTATTTTTCTGGCGAATCGAAAAGAATTTTCAGGATTAATGTGTTCAGCGTATGGATAATGAAGCCTTATTCGTCATCGTAGTTCGTAGAATAATTGCGCAACAAAACCAACACCAACACTGGTGCTTTTTCTACTGCCCAGAGCTTAAAAAACTACTGCTTTTTATAGTTTTTTTCAAGCGGCTTATTTTACTTCATGTATGAGTAATAGTCCGACAGCCAGTAAAAGATTTTCATGACCGAGTTCCTCCCAATCGAAAATTTGTAAAACGCATGAGGGATTTATCTTATGTATTATATTCACGACCGTCAGATGCGACTGTGGGTGTGGCGGTCAGCCGCGTAGCGTTGGAAAGGTAAAGGGGGCCGCAAAATGTCGCCGGTGAAGCGGCTACAGTAAAGATCATATGTTTTTTGACAGGTTAACAAACAACAATGACGTAAATTTGAAATTTGCGATCCTTTTTTGCATCAACTGCTCTGACGTTGTCAAGACGCTTAAAACTTGGTTTGAGGAAGTTCATTCATTCATCGTTCAGTCATTCAACTTCCTCACTTTTCTTGGCTTTTGGACTGCATTGCTACCTGAAATAGATAACGCACAGAGTTACCTGCCCAACGAGGAAAGAGTGTAGATAAGTGTGCTAGTTCTCCACTTTATAAGCTCTCCTAGTGGAAAGCAGAGACCGCGTTCTGCGCAAGCCTCAATCGACTTTGTTAAGACTCTCTGAGAAAAACTCGGAATCGAACTCTTAACGAGAAGAATTTGCAGGAAAAGCTAAATGCATGACGATGAATTCGCAGAAGCAGCTTTGTCTAACGAGGAGGACTCCGTCAAGAAATTGTAGGACAGTCTGAAGCATCCACTAGTCTTTCGTTTGCACACGTTCTTTTATGTTCCGATACATTTCAGATACCAGTAGATGGGACACATTCGTTGTGTTTCGCAAGAGTCGCCAACAGTGTATCGTTATAAGAAAAAGTTTTTTTTTAAGCCAGTAACTATAGTGAAAAATTACATTGATAGCGCAGTATTCCCATATTTGAGAGTTGGGCGATCAGAAGGTTTCTACATTTTCGACTGCTTTTTGTGAGATTTTATGACACACCCCAAGACCTCCACAACTGTTAAAGACTAATTGTCAACATTCCTGTTGTAATTTTGATGTGATAACTGAAAAATCCATTTCTAAAAATATTCTTTGTTTGAAGAGCTAGAACGTAGGAAGGATTAATTTCATAGTCCACTGATTTTCTAAACGAAGTTAATTGGTGGAAAACATTTTCTTTCCACAGAACACAGCATAGCACTTTACAAGGTACTTATAATTTTAAGAACAAGATCTCATAACCATTTTCTTTTTAACAAGACGGCTGAAGAAAACACAAGCCGTTTCCCACAAAAAGTTGTCTCCAAAAGACTTAAAATAACAAAGAACAAAAGTAAAACGTATTCAAAACTAATCACCTTTGAACTTCTTTAACCAGAATTTTAGACAAACAAATCATTAGAAATTTTCAAAAGGATTTATTAACAATATTTTCTCTCGATTTTGTATGTTAATTCAACGCTTAGGTTAGGTGGCAACTGTAACAAACGATGGGTTTTTTTTAGCTTACAGGAAAAATACGTCAGTTGCCAGGCTCTACCTCATCACAGCCAGGGAGCCAGGTTTTCCTTTTGTGATGTTCACGAATAGACATGTGTAAGTCTTTCAGTGGAATACATGGAAAATGGAACCCAAATTAAATCAAACCAACAAAATTACTAAAGAAAATCTAATTTAAAATAATTTAACAAATGTAATTTTGATGGAGCATTAGATGAAAAATCACAAACAAATTAAATATCATTGAAAACTCTGCAGCATTTCGTAAGACGTTAGTTGGCTAAATAATTACATCTTTGAAAGTTGACGTGCAAATGTGTATAGTTTCGAGTCGTACCTACTGGCAGGCACGTTAAATTAGATTAGCGAAAGTAAATATGGTGACAATGTTTCTCTTTTGATGATTTTTATCGTAGTTAAGTAATTAAAAACCTTCATCCTGACCTCTAGTGTGTTCATTTGTAACAACAATATCTTTTGCCGATATGGTGGAAGTGAAAGCGTTCTTTGCAGTTTAAAGCACGAAATGCCAATAGCAGTAACTGTTTCTGGACAGATACTGTCCTTTGAATGCGTGTAGCATATGAAGGTGACCAAATTTGACAAACGAACTCCAAGCAGCTTCGTACGAGTCCAACATAAAGAGACCTTGTAACAAAAGATCGTTAAGTTGTTCCGACCAACGCTTAATCATTTCCAGTCTTGATTTTGCTTTGTTGACTACGTAGTCAGTAAGGTCACTATTTCGATCAAAGAGGTCTCCGAGGTCATTGAAGTTTTGGTATCGTTCTAGTTAGTGTCTATCTCTATATTCATTTGGTGATCCACAGGCCTTGGAAGGAAAGTCATGATCTTGACATGTTCATTGTTCACGTTCAGTGATAATAGCGGAGTTCACACTGTGCAATTAGTTGGACAGACTTCGTTTGATGGATGTTGGATGGTCGGATGTAGTTTGCGTTCAGACTTATCAGATTTGTTGTCCAACATTCATATATAACATGTCATATATTCCTCCGCATCCTTCCTACTTCAAAGTTTTCAAAAATATTTGAAAACCATCAAACAAGTTGGACAATAGGTCGTCTGAGGGTTTACATTATCCAATATTAGTCGTTCAAACCAAAGTCTGTCCAACTAATTGTACAGTGTGAACTCCGCTAATCGTTTTGCATATGAAGAATCTAAAACATTTGAATACGATAAAATTATTTTGGCATCGTCTGCATAGAAGAGAATCTTTGAGTGATGAAGCACATGAGGTAAGGCATTTATGTATAAAAAATAGAGGAGAGTCCTAAATGGCTTCCTTGTGGTACTCCAGATGTAAAATCTATCGATGTTGAAAAATAAGTTTAATGTTTCACGTATTGCGTTCGACCATTCAAATATGAAAGAAACCGTTTTTGAAGAGAACCATCACATTCATGTTGATACAACTTTTTTATCAGTATACGATGGTTTAGTTAGTCAAATGTTTTTGACAAATCAAAGTAACCTACATCAGTTTGTTGGCCTTTCGCGAATCGTGTTGAGATATGTGATGTTAGCTCCATTAAATTTGAAACAATGGGTCTTCCACTGAAAAGCCCATGATCCTGTATTAAAATTTTTTAAAGAGTTTTAGATTCAAAACTCAAAATTGACCATGAAGTGATTCAAAGTGTTTCGGAATACAGCTCAGTTAGTTGGAAGCAATAGATCGAGACTCGAAATTGTAAAGGGATTAAATAAATTTTTTCTTACAAGTTCCGGGGTAAATTGAATGATGCATGGACTTGAAAAGATAACACAGGTCTTCATACAAAGATTTGGAGCATCTTCGAATGCATCCAAGAATTTCATTAGGCTGGTAAAAAAAAATCTTTAACTTTCCGGCAAACAGCCTCTTCTTCACTCTCAATAAAAGACGGAGGTTGTAAAATATTTGTGTTGATTGTCGTCAAGGAAATATCTTCATCGCCATCCTCACTAGATTTGTAAACCGTTTTAAAGTATTCTGCAAACGTGTTGCAAATCTCAGAGTCACTCGTGAATATTTTCTTTCCGTGAGAGGGAAAAGGGAAAATTGATGTCTGCTTCCGTTTCCATTTAATAAAACTCCAGAACAATGAGGTATTCGTTTTTAAATTAGATTTAACCGTCAAGATATATCTATCATACGCAATCGATGTTTTTCTGACTAACTCTTTGCTGCCGACTATAAAGCTATTGTTAGTGTTTATACAAAATCTCCTTTTCAATTTTTTGTGGTACAGGTCTTATAGTTTTTTAATTTTCTCAAGTCAGCTCCGAATCATAGGCTAAAACAATAAATAAAATAAATAAATAGGGTGGCGCAATAGAGCGAGGAGCCCCTGGGCCTAGCGCATTTCTCACAACTTTTGAGGGAATGGAGGGGACCTACAATTTTCTGCCTCTTCTGAACGGCTAATTGGGAAAGAGAATTGAATTTACTAACGGAGGACTTGCCAATTCCTCGCGAAAGGCGATACCCATTGAGAAACATTGCTGCCTATGCTGGGATTCGAACCTCGCACCTTTGGGTTAGCAGGTGGACATGCTAACCATTACGCCACGGGTACTACTCCGAACCATGGGCTAAAGGAGTTATTTTTCGGTCTAATCAGGCTTTGTGGAATTTGTACAGCTAAACATCCAAACAAGGTTGAATGGAAAGTTGGTACCCACCATGGAATTCAGTCCTATACTTTGAAACTTAACGTTTCAGTCTACGTCAGAAAGAGTATTGTCCAAGCCAGTGTAGTCTGCTTACTTAAAATCGAATTTCAGTTATAACTTTTTGTGCAATCGTAACCACAATCTGATGTTTCCAACTGAAACTTGAGGGCTGGATGGTATTGAGCTCGGCGGTGAAGAAGTGCGTTTGAATTCCACTGAATTGGTTTTGGACTTCACTGAATTGGAGCAAAGGAAAGATTGCTACTTCGTCCATAGAGTCGACATAGATTGAAGTGATGAGGTTGGTAAAAAATAATTTAAGTTTTCGTCTCCACTTTTCGTCCATGAGATTTCTGGCATGTAAAAGTCGCCATATATAAAAAACTTATCACATGGCTTCGTGTGATCCATCACATTTGTTATGATTTGTTCCATTTTGGTTGAAACTTCAATCAACTGACTCGAAAAATTAAATTGCATGAGGAAACTCTGTTTCTGTTTCTGTTTTCACCAGAGACGGAAGAGTTTTATCAATTTGCTCTGCAAGCCGCCCACTCTTCGTCAACATCATTCTTTCTCTAGAATCATCACTGAGCGAATCGAGAAATAGAAACAAACTCTAGCCACTTTCTAATGATCATGATACAGTTGTTAGTCCTGGTGTTAAATCTTCCCAATCATCTAACTAAACCAGAGGTGCTGTTGTACGTGAATGTTCCAATGCTGGAGTTAGTAATATTTATCTTTTAACTTTCGATAGTTGTTTGTCTTTCATTGTTGTCAATATCAATTATTTTCCCTTTATTGTTTTTCAATTATGAGATTTGGAAAAGTTTTATTGAATACTGTTTAGTTTTCTTTTTATTCATTTTACTTTTCTATTTAAAAACCATATAATAATTGCTTTGATCAGATTAAGTGTACTGGCTTATGAAAAAAACAGTATTTATCCTATTACTATGTCTATGACTCTTTTCAAATCAATACATCATTTTTGGGGGTGGTTTGACGTGCGTAGAGTGATGGTGTGTTTTTTCGGTGAATCTGGGACGGTTCTTAGTGAATATGATTCGCGGTTTGAACCTTGAACCAGCTACAGTAAAATCTGTCTTAAATGTTTTGTGTAATTATCAAAACGGATCAAATGTTTGTCATGTAAATGCTGGCAGCCCTAGGTCTAAGTACACTATTTTGCATCAGATGTTAAGTGCATCAAATATTGATGTTGTCATTGTTTCGGAATCGTGTGCGTGTGGGAAGAATTGGAGGTGGAGTGTGTGTGTATGTAAGTAAAATTTAATGACTAAAATTGTTTCCATGTCCTCACAGTGCGCCCAACTGAGTTTTTAGAGCCATGGCCAAAAGTATGAGGCACTTCTAAATACTGACCAAAGTTCAAAAAGCAAGTAAGATAAATAGAAACGAAGTGTGCAGAAAGATAAGAAACTAATTTTTTACTGTTGCCGTCTTTAATTTTCATAGCTTTTGACATTGGTCGACCCAATTGCATCTTAACGTCTGAACAAACTTTTTTTCACTTTCTTTTCAAAAATATTTTTGACCATCTCTTAAGATGCTTGTTGCGTGGTGTTTTTGGGCGTTCTGTTTTAAAATTCTCGAAATCTGCTGTACTTAACTTCGGAGAATAGGCACAAAAATTCTCAAGTACATAATACACTTGGCCGAGCGAGGCTGTATGTATTGAAATTGAAAACGGCCTTGAAATTTGGTCCTTTTACAGGGCCCAAGTAAATTCAATGAAAATAATTCGAAAGAATTTGAAGACACTCTGTCCAAACTCAGCACAAAATATAGGGGTGTACTAATAAATATAGAATTTTACGTAAATTTCTTAGTCATACATTTTACCACAGATCTATTTCAATACATTTGTGATAAGCTTTGTCTTCGAGTAGTAAATTGTCGGTTGCCAACTTGTTTCCAATCAGATAACAATCAATCTCTTATAGACATGTTTTTGATTAATGCAGTTATAGAAGTTATAGGGAACCGCCAGATTAGTCTTACATCAGACTTTATACACGATCTTGTTCTTTTATTTTAGCATAAGAAAAGCTCTGTAAAAACTTTGAGATATATGTAAGGGAATTCATCAAGTAGACTTCATAAGCTTACCAGAACATTACATTTTCAACACGACAGATATTGCCGCTAAAGTTTCCCAATTAACATCTTTAGTCTCAGAACTGTTTGATACTTATTTTCCAACAGTAACAAGACTCATAAAACGTCAAAACTTTATTTATCGTCGTTTATTTCCTGTAGTCTATTTGTATTTTTTTTTATTCTCTGTACGTTCTCTTTGTGGTGGTGTTTTCTAACTTCTAACATACTTGCATTTATGATGAAGAGCGAGCGTAGATAATTTCGTACATATGCGCTTGCTTTAAGCGCCGTGCGACATAGTCTCTGAGATGCAAAACAGAAAGCTACCCAGTGCCCATGCCCATGGCTTACAAACCAGATAGAAACGCTTATTCTGGAAAGAGAACTTTTTTCAGAACATTCAAACGAAACAGAACCGATTTTAATCGATGTCAATACATCTTTGCACGAAACAAAGTGACTTCACTAATTTGTCACACAAAAGGGCTTTCTTTAGCTTAGCTTATCTTTAGTTTAGCTAAACTCGAAAGTCCCATAAATAGTTTAAAAAGTGTTGGCCTCACATTGATGACGTGAAACCCAAATGTCCATTAAGTCCCACTGAAATGGCTTCGGTCCTTGTTCCTAAACATCAAACACAATCTCGATTAACTTTGGTTAATATTCAACTAATGAATGCTTCCAATATCGATGTGTTCGCTCGATCAAGTCAAATGCAATTGGTGCTGATAACATGTCTCCAAACTTTGTCACATCAATTCTACTAGTGATTCTCCCATACTTGAAACAAATTTTCAATTTTCCTGTATAAAAAAAATTGTACCAATTCCAAAACAAAATCACCCGAAAAATGCTTCGAAGTTCAATCCTATTAGTCTTTTGACAATTCTCTCAAAAACAATTGAGAAAATTCTGGCTAGTCAGACACCATAATATCTCGACAATAAGCTTTCAAAGTGGCAATCAGGATTTAGAAACGAACATTGCTGTGAATCAGATGAAATAAAAATTACATTCAATACAACGAGAGCTAAGGTCATCTTCTGCTGATATGAATAGAATAAGTTCTAGGGAAGATGTTGATTTACTTGTCGATTCTTTTTCTATAGTCAGATAACTGAATCAATAAAGTCATGCGTGTCAAAAAAAATAAAAAACCATTTTTCAACAAAATGCCGGAGTATATTCTGGAATATGTGCGCATAAGGAAATCCTTTAAAAGGCAATGGCAACGATACCGATTGCCAGAAAACAGAATTCAACTTAAATTCTACAATAAAAAGATTGTTGAGGAGATAAGTATTTATCGGAACGAAAAACTAAGCGAATTAGATAAAAATTCTAAACCCTTTTGGAATATCGCAAAAATAATTAAAAATTAAAACAGTCAAATACCAAACCTTGAAAATGATAGTGAGCTAGTTTACGAAGATAGAAGTAAAGCCAACGTTTTTGCCTCAACGTTTCTGAAAAATCACACTGTGTCCCAAAACCTTGGTGATAGTATTACAAATAACCTCGTTAACAACACAGTAACTACATTCAATGAACAGATCGCTGATACACCTATAAATCAGTATGTTTCAAGAACAGATGTGGAAGATATTGTGAGCAACCTTAAATCCAGAAAGTCCGATGGACTTGACGGCATTGAAAATATCTATATAAAAGCACTACCTAAAGAAGGGCTTCAATTTCTTGCGTTTTTGATAAATGCCTGTCTGAAAATTCAATACTTTCCAATGACGTGTAAATGTGCTAAAGTTGTGCCAATTTTAAAACCAGGAAAGCCCTCTAAACATCCATGTAGCTATCGACCAATAAGCTTACTTAGTTATCTGAGTAAAGTGCTCGAAAAGATTCTCAAAAATAAGATATTAAAAATAATTGATGATAAAAAAATAATACCAAATGCACAATTTGGGTTCAGAAAGTTTCACAGCACATCTCATCAAGTTTTAAGGCTGTGTAACCATATTAAAAAAAATCGTTTGCTTGGTAAATCAACGGGTCTCGTCCTGCTTGACATTGAGAAAGCTTTCGACACAGTATGACATGATGGAATTGTGCACAAAATTCTAAATCTTGGGTTTCCTGCGTACCTGGTAAAATTTACCCAAAGTTTTCTGTCCAATAGATGTTTTCGTGTTTTTGTTAATAGTAGTTCATCAAACTGTAATGCTATCAATCAAGGTGTTCCACAAGGATCAGTCCTGGGCCCTTTTTTGTATAACATTTTTACATCTGATATTCCCAGATTGCCTGAATGTGAAATAGCTATCTTCGCATATTTTCATCTCATGAATTTGGTCTCGGTGTAGAGACAAATTTACAATATGCGCTTGAAAGAATGCTCCAGTATTATAATAAATGGAAAATTAAACTTAATGTTGAAAAGGTGCAAGCAATCTTTTTTAGCAGAAAAAGAAAACCTTGCTACCTCCCAACTAATCAGCTTTGCATAAACGGAGTTAGAGTCAACTGGGATTCAACCGTAAAGTATCTGGGGATTCACTTAGACCAAAAATTAACATTTAGTGTGCATGTTGCCAAAACCTTACAAAAAGTAAGCATAGCAACCAAGATGTTGTACCCTTTTATAAATGGGAAGTCAATGTTGAGCAACGCCAACAAAATTACTATCCATAAAGTTGTCTTCCAGACTATCCTTTTGTATGGATGTCAGGTGTGGGGAAGTTTTGCTAAATGTCATATTTATAAATTACAAGTATCGCAGAACAAATTACTAAAAATGATGCTTAATCTCTCTCGCTACCACTCTACGATCGATTTGTATTCAAGAACAAATGTTGAAATTATCACTGAAAGAATTGATAAACTTACAAACTAATTCTTAGAAAACTGTGATAGTTGTGACAATCCACTTATAAATCAGCTGATATCCTAACCATTTCTCTAAATCTGAATTGAATAGTACTCTTGTTTTTGAATGACATAATAATTTACCTATGTCTTTGCCTATCGACTTTTATGTATATTAAATGTTGTGTCTATTAATTACTTAGTGATTGTAGTATTTGTTTTCTTGGTTAACGTTCTAATTACAAGTTTCTTTATTTATTTACAAATTTATTTATTTATTTAAATTTACTTATTCAAAAAACTTATTTATTTATTTACTTACAAATTAGTTTATTTACAGAATTATTTACTCATTTATTTGTTTGTTTATTTATTTATTTTTTTATTTGTTTGTTTATTTATTTATTTATTTATTTATTTATTTGTTTGTCAGTTTGATATTTTAATAATAGTACATATATATATTTATTTTGTGCAATACTAATTAAGCTAAAGTTCAAGTTTAATCATAGTCCTTAAGTAGAAATGTACCTGCCTTCATTTATTACTATTTAATTATGGTAATTTCTTTTTGTATTGAAGGTTTTATTTGTACTTTCCTTCAAAGTCATTTTTTCCATTGATTTTCAAATTTCTTCTAAATTATAGATAATACTTCAGTAGAAAGATATAAATATATCAAATCTCTGTATTATACAGGGTGTCCCGTACTTCGTGTACCATCCTTTGGGGTGTGATTCTTGGTCATATTCTAAGAAAAAAAATGTATGACAGTAAAGCTCAATTCTCAACTTTGACATCACTTTTTGACAATTTAAGAAAAGGCTAACTTTGGTGTACCCTGACCTATGTTAAATTCAATATCTCTGTCAATACTGGTGATAGAGACCTGATCTTAGACTTAATTTTTTGTAAAAATAACAGCCTTTAAGACTGTATTTAAGTTTAGCTTCCAAAGGTTAAGGGTTGCCAGATTTTCAATTTTAAGTGGTGTCCAAATTTTCTTCCCCAAACAAAGTTTTGACTTTGAGGTCATTTTTTCGCAGAAAATACCTGATAAACATGGAGTTTCTTTATTTTTTACAGATGTACTAAATAATAATAAAAAAAAAACTCATTAGTAAGTGCACCTAAAAACCCATAGATTTTATGATATTTGAAAAAATACAAAATGGGAAAAATTTTTAAAAAAATAAAAAAAAGTTTTTGCTTAGAGGTTTGTTTGAATAAAACAATAATATGATCACTTTTAGTAGTTTTCTTATGTATTTAATACAAATACAATTATAACAAGTGCTCAAAGCCCCATCCTTCGTTTTGAATCCATGCCAGAGCCCGTTTTTGGATTTCATTGTGGGTGTTTGCTGTCGATAACTCTTGTCTTACTTGTAGTCTTGTAATCTTTGAAACTGTATTAAAATTTGACTCCCATAGGCTAAGGGTTGCCAGATTTTCAGTTAGTATAAAGTTCCTGGTATCCTTTGTTGTGCTTTTCTTCAATTTCCATTAAAAAACTCATATAAGAAAAAAAATGTCTGCGTATTCTTCTCTCGTAAATGAAAGCATTTCAAAAAACTCTCTGATCAAACTGCAATCGTGACTTAATTTGACAAACTAATGAACAAATTTGTTTTCTTATTCTTTTATACGACTTATTTACCTATTGAACATTCATACCCCAAATTTAAAGCAAACACCCACAATGAAATCCAAAAACGGGCTCTGGCATGGATTCAAAACGAAGGATGGGGCTTTGAGCACTTGTTATAATTGTATTTGTATTAAATACATAAGAAAACTACTAAAAGTGATCATATTATTGTTTTATTCAAACAAACCTCTAAGCAAAAACTTTTTTTTATTTTTTTAAAAATTTTTCCCATTTTGTATTTTTTCAAATATCATAAAATCTATGGGTTTTTAGGTGCACTTACTAATGAGTTTTTTTTTTATTATTATTTAGTACATCTGTAAAAAATAAAGAAACTCCATGTTTATCAGGTATTTTCTGCGAAAAAATGACCTCAAAGTCAAAACTTTGTTTGGGGAAGAAAATTTGGACACCACTTAAAATTGAAAATCTGGCAACCCTTAACCTTTGGAAGCTAAACTTAAATACAGTCTTAAAGGCTGTTATTTTTACAAAAAATTAAGTCTAAGATCAGGTCTCTATCACCAGTATTGACAGAGATATTGAATTTAACATAGGTCAGGGTACACCAAAGTTAGCCTTTTCTTAAATTGTCAAAAAGTGATGTCAAAGTTGAGAATTGAGCTTTACTGTCATACATTTTTTTTCTTAGAATATGACCAAGAATCACACCCCAAAGGATGGTACACGAAGTACGGGACACCCTGTATACTGTGCGGTAGCTTACCAAATGTAAATGTGAATACGAAAAAATAAATATCTATCTATCAACGAGAGCGATATACTTAAAAGATTGTGTGGTCTATGTCGGAATTGATTTGGGAATCAAACAAAATAAACCGAAAAGTGCTTCGAAGTTCATTCCTATTAGTCTTTTGACATTTCTCTCAAAAACAATTGAGAAAATTCTGGCTAGTCAGACACCATAATATCTCGACAATAAGCTTTCAAAGTGGCAATCAGGATTTAGAAAGAAACATTGCTGTGAGTCAGATGAAATAAAAATTACATTCAATACAACGAGTGCGATATACCTACTTAAAAAATTGAGTGGTCTATGTCGGAACTGATTTTGGAATCTCTAGCCCTTACCTTGTCAATACGGGTGTTCCACAAGGGTCTGTGTTAGGACCGCTTCTTTTCTGCGTCTTCATTAATGACATTCCAGACAAAGGCTTCCCCATCTGTTTTCGATAAAGTCCACGCTTCCGCGACGTAAAGCAGGACTGGGATGATCAAGGTCTTATACACGGTTACCTTGGTCTTTCTAGAGAGGGTTTTTATTTCTCAATGGCCTTCTTAACCCAAAGAAGCAACGGTTGGCAAGAGTTGTTCTCCGTTTGATCTCTGCACTTATGTTGTTTTCCCTGTCTATAGCGGATCCTAGGTAGAAAAGTGAAGTGACATTATCAAAACAAAGTGTAAAGCTCGCAATTCAATATAAAATAGATACAACACATTTCTAAAAAACGTTCAAAAAATAGAAATTCAAGGGTTTGCCCAAATAAAAGCGACATTAAACAAAGTTTGGTAAAAAGGTATTGTGGTTGGTCACAAATGAATACCGACCCACCCCTGAAGCAACTGTAAATGAAAATTGCAATGTCCGTATTATCTCCAGTACTCCCATTGTAAACACCCAAATTATTATTTTTCTTCCATCCGAGCCCGAACGGAAAGTATAAGTTATCATTAAAATTGTACCATTTCTTGTATTAATGCCTATTCCCCCGTACTCCCAGTGTGTTAACAGAACACAATCCGAACTCCTGTGTAGAAGTGTCTATTTTCCAACAATTTTTCACGGTCGTATGCCTCCTTAATGCCACTGAAGAAGTGGAGAGATTAGATTAAAATGAATATTTAATAATTTGAAAATTAAAATTATCTAACGCAGCAGCTGTAACTCCCTATGGTGAATTATCCGCTTGACTGAATTTTGTACAAATAAATTATATCCACCTTTAGGCAAAATTGGCCATGATTTTATACACATACGAACACAAACCTGACAGACAAGTAAATGCTAAATCCTTTTTACTGGATTAACGAAGGTGGTGGAAATACGGGATTGAGAATGGAGGATGGGGATGCGTGGGAAAAGGAAAAATTGACGACGGAGAAGTGGCTTTATCAGTCAAAATTGTTTGCCAACTAATTGATGGTTTGAAATTGCTTTTAATCCAATCTACTTCAACGAAGCAATTTTCGCGTTAAACTTTAGAAGCAGAAGCATCACTCCTACTAAGGTTTGTACCGCGCACTATGAATCGTGTGATTGTTTGTTTTGAGGCAGCGGGAAAGCTTTGCACACAACAAAACCCCCAGAGCAGACAGTGATCACATATAAAAGCACTGAAAGGATTTTGATACCTACCCCGATCAGACCCATATGCATCATCACAAGGTATATGCATCCACTTTGTATAGCTTATTTTGTGTGGAGGTTATGGATGAAGTCAGCGAGGGAGAAGGTGAGCTGCGAAGGTGAACCTTGAATGTGAATTTTGACGGCTTATCCTTATACTATAGTGATAGTGGTATAGTGTAGAGTGGCTACAAGGATAGAACTGCTATGATGATGATGATGATGGCGATTATAACTACAATGGTAGTGCTCTTTTTTGCCAGAAATCCAATTTTTGCGGAGCGTGTGTGTGGGCTATGAAAGAGTGTACGCTTGTACCGAGTACGCGGTTCAATGGAGCGGAATCACAAATGCAATCTTTTTCCCATACCTATGTACGAGTATAGGTGGATGCAAATAGCCCGGACGTGAATGGCTCCAAATATTTTAGAGCAAACAAAATGCACCGTCATGAAAGACCACACTGCTCCTAGATGGGATTTTGTGTAAGCTTCATTGGATCACCCTCCCCCTGCTCGTTCTCGTTTATCCCTTCTTGTCGACAACCTGCCTTTCTATTCTCAACTGAACGTGAGAGTGCTATCAGATTTTTTTTATACCAGCTAGGGGATAAAACGTAGCTGGGTAGAGTGACAACGAGCATTTAAATGTGGTGCACTGAGATTTTGTTCTCCTTTTTTTCAGGGTTTCCTGTCACACGACGACGTTTTTGAAACCTGCATTCTTCCAATTTGGTGTAGCTATAGTCACTGTGGGTATGGAATTTTATTTTGTGAATTTCAAAAGGGCGGAATAGCGAATCACGGGGATGGCAAGTGTGTGTTTATAGAAAGATATCTCCACTGTGTGACATTAAAAAGCTTTCGAGTTGCGATTTTCCCTTTTCTAGTTTTAGCTCGATTTTTGGTTGTATTTTTTTTTTGTTTTGTTTTTTGTTTTCATGTCAATGTGTGTGTTTTCCAAAGCCATGGTTTTTATTGCAAATATGAAGCGGATTAGATGAGATCTATTGAACAGAAAATCCGTATGCGAAATGCGATAGCTATTTGGTGGAATTTACTCAATGATGGCGCGTATGTTTTATTTTCTTTCTCTTTTACAATTTAAGTTGTTAAATTGGAAAAGAGGATTAATTTAACGGCCAGCATAAAAGTGGAATGCAGGTTTTTTTTATTTTTTTGTTGCAAAAAGTGAATTGCGTTGTTGGGATTTTGCGTTTTGTGATTGGATGTAGTTACTCTTTTCTAATTTGGTTTTTATTCGTGGAGTTTTGGTGGATTTAATTAACTAAACCAGAATCTTTTTCGAAGAAAGTTTAGCGTTTACTTCCATTGATTTTCCATTGATACGTCGTTGTTTTTTGGACAGCAATCATAACCCTAGTGAAATTTTAAGCAGGTGCTTCATACATCATACCTCAATTAATTTCAACCATCTAATCCCGTTTATTAATAAAGATACAAAGACAACAAGTTATTTTCGGTTAAGGGGCTATACCAGTGCAACCCATGAAAAATTAGGCGGTTTGTGCTGTCTCCGGAAATGCCAAAAAAAGTTCCTTAACTGCTGACATAATTCCAGCCAAAAGAGTAGCTGAAACAATATAATTCAAAAAAGTTATTAAAGTTGAAGGTACTCTCATACAAAGTCGATCGGTGAATTTCTTGTTGAGTTATAATGTTAGCAATTTTGAAAACTGTGGTTTCGAGAAAATCGCGTTTAAAGTTACAACTATAGCGGCTTATACCTGTGATCGGTCGCCCTTAAGAACGATGCCATTCAAAAACTATACAAGGTACGACTCTGCCCCTTTCACATGATATTTTTAAAAGTACAAACTATCGAATAATGCCAAAAAAAAACAAATGTCACACTGACCTAGCCCCTTGATTAATTTCGGTGGGAGCAAAACCCCCATTTATTCTGCTCAATACTAGCTAATTCTTAATCTAACTTAAAAACTAAGAAACTTATAGCAAACATTAATGAGGAAAGTGATTTAAAAGTTGGAATTTTAGGAAAGGGGTACTGAAGCTGAAATCGAAACAATTGAGACTCGGATTGACTTTACTCAGCATTCGGGAGATATGTTTGTTTGAGTCGTATGACGTTCGAGAGTAGGTCTAAGAGGGGAGGATTTCGAATGCTGTGAGGATTAGTGTTAAGAAAAATAGAGTTGTAAAGGTTCTTGCAGTCAACGGTTACCGAAAAGACTTAATGATTGAAGAGAGTGTCGAATATTTGTCTTCAGTCTTTTAATGGTAAAGTGCAGAAATTGGGCTACGTATCGGTCGGAGAATTCCTTTGATCATCGCTTAATGAAGCGTAGTTTTGAATTGGCTTTTAGTATAATATTATCAATATGTGAGATGATACTGAGATCCTGGTCGCAAATGATCCCAAGATCACAAAACACCTCATCTGGCGAAATGGTTTGGTTCAGAGGAAGATAGCAATGAAGAGGGGATTTGAAGTGCTTACGAGAGAAGGTAATGGATTTGACACTTGGCAATGTTTAGTTCCATGCGGTATCTAGAGCGCACCATATAGAAAAGTTTTTGAGATCGTGTTGAATAAATGCTGAAGAAATGGTCTTGCAAAACTTTGTATCATCTGCGTACAGCGAAGTAAGGGAATGACCAATTCGAAGTCATTATTAATAGAATGAAAAGAAGAGGACTTAAATGATAATTAATAATACCCTGAGGGACGCAGGCAAGGTAACTACTAGAAAAGGACTTGATAAATAAATAAGGTGGCGCAACAGAGCGAGGAGCCCCTGGGCCCATCGCGTTTCTCAGAACCATGCCTTGTGAGGGAATGGAGGACTTGATAGGGAAACCTAAAACGAACAATATTGCAACGGTTTTCCAAATAAGAGGAAACCTATCCTAATAAAATATGTTTGAAGCCGAGGGTGGATAGTTTAAAAAGAATTTGTCAATGGGTAATTTTATCAAAGGCTATTCAAATAACATCGACTTCTTTTCCTTTTTGCAAGGCAAAAAGGGTGAATTAGACTAATAATGAGATTTATGGTTGTTGATCTGCCTTTGAAGAAGCCGTGTTTTCGAGTGGATATGATAGATTTGCAATGAAAACTCAAACTTTCATACAAAATTCATTCGAAGATTTTGAGAACATGCGAGGGTTTTGCTATCGTATGATTTTCAACATCGTATTTCGGCCTTTTTGCGAATAGGGGTTATGAAAGAGGTTTTTCATCCTTGAGGAGATATCTACTACCTTAGAAAGGGATATGGTGAAGTTTTTGAGAGAGGCAGAGAAAGCAAAGAGATTGATGTCGATGCTGATTTTCATCGCAAAATTTTGTTCAGTGATGAGGCTGATTTTTGGTTGAATGGTTACGTCAACAAGCAAAATTACCGCGTTTGGAGTGAAGAGAATCCACATGAGTACTTTGAGACGCCATTACATCCACAAAAACTGACTGTTTGGTGTGCTCTATGGGCTGGTGGAGTTATTGAGCCGTATTTCTTCCCAAATGATGCTGAAGAGCCAGTTATCGTTAGTGGGGACCAGTATAGAGCCATGATAACCGACTTTTTTGCTCCCCAATTGGATGGCATGAATGTGGATGAAATGTGGTTCCAAAAAAAAGGCGCTAAATGTCACACAGCGCACGTCACAATCGATTTATTGAAGGAAAAATTCGATGAGCGCATAATTTCGCGGAATGTACTTGTCAATTGTCCACCAAGATCGTGTGATTTGACACCATTGGATTATTTTCTTTGGGGATATATGTAAAATATTTATTAAACTATTTAAGTGTTGTGTTTATTTGAAAAGTAAAATAAGTAATGAAAAATATTTATCACAATCTTGACTTCAAAAGCAAACATAAATTAGGTTTTAGAATAAAGGCAAAGTACTTGTAAGCAAAGTGGAACTCAATAACTTAGCTGAAGATCCACAACATCACTACCATACTTTTACACTCGGCCATCCTGAATTTCGTCATCTGACCCCGATGACAAAAGCTCTTCGTTTTCTACAACGTACTTCCAGAGTTTCATGTTGTCGCAACTGGTAGATGTGTTAACAGGACCTTCGGCTTGAGCACATTTTCGAACATCGTAACGGCCATTACGTTTGACTCTAATTATTTCATATGGACCAAGATATTCACTCGCCAGCTTTCTACCCGCAACAAACTGAGTCCGCTTGATTGCTACCAAATCACCTAGTTTGTAAGTGAATTCACCTTTACATTTCTTATCGTGGTATCTCTTATATGTTATTTGGGCTTGTTGAATCTGTTTCTTGGCTTCTTGACGTAACTGTTGGCGTTCAGTGTTAAAACTTTCTACCATCTCTTTTTCAAGCAATTCCACAATTTGGAAGTTTGCTTCATTTTTCATTTTAACCCCAAACATCAGTTCAAACGGTGAAACTTTTGTAGCACAGTTGAAATGTGAATTTATTGCTTTTTGAACTTTCGACACAAATTGATACCATTTCGTAGGTTCATTCGAAGATAATTTGGCAATTATTGATAAAATGGACCTGTTAACACGTTCAATTTGTCCGTTACCTCTAGCAACACCAGTTGTACTCAAGACATGTTCAATGCAGTTATCCTCCATATATTGTTCAAAAGCTTGAGAGGTAAATGCTGACCCTTTGTCACTGATTACTCTTCTGGGTGTTCCAAATACATTCGACCAATCATTAAACTTTTTTAATACTTCTTCATGTCCAGTGGATTTAGTTGGGTAAAGCCAAATAAATTTTGAAAATGCATCTAACATTGCAAATATATATTTGTACTTCTTCGATGTAGCGTCCATGGGCCCAAGATGGTCTATATGAAGAGTATGCAACGGTGTATCACCTTTATCTATGCAATAAAGTTGACCCTCCTTCTTTCCCAGCTTCTTGTTATGTATTATACATTTGACACATCCATCGATAAACTGTCCAACTTTGCCTTCTAAATGCGGTATCCAATAGTTTTGTTCAATAGAATGGATAGTTTTTTGCACTGCAAAGTGACCAAAGTTGTGTGCATCTGCAATAATTTCACGTTCCATTATCTTCGGTATCACCAACAGATCGTTTCCTCTTACAGTTTTGTAGATAAGATCGCCTTTGATTCTGAAATTTTCATATGGTCTACTTGCGAGTATTTCTGTAATAGCTTTGATGTGTGCATCTTTTTGTTGTGCTTTTCGAATGCGGGCTGAAATTTCTGACGAAATCGTAAGGACGTTCTGAGGATATCGGCTTAAGCAATCAACATGTTTCATTCTGTCACCAGGTCTATGTTCCACTTCGTAGTCAAAATCTTGCAA
This sequence comes from Melanostoma scalare, assembly GCA_949752695.1. Classification (NCBI taxonomy): domain Eukaryota; kingdom Metazoa; phylum Arthropoda; class Insecta; order Diptera; family Syrphidae; genus Melanostoma; species Melanostoma scalare. The sequence continues at coordinate 165,814,586 of OX456984.1, read as the reverse complement.
ATAGAAGATCCACTGTGTTACTTCTCGTGGAATATCTTTCTTAAGGCCCCGGCCCATAGAACGCGGTGCGTGCGGTAGAAGCGGCGCGGCAACTGATGCGGTGGGTTTTGCCGCGCGCAACTGATAGGGGTGACCCATAGAATCCGTTGCGGTGTTTTGACAGATAAATTTAGTCAAAATGGGGGCGTTCAAGAATCGCATCCGGATAGCTTGTTGTTGTTGTTTACGTGTGGGAAATCGAAAAAAATAAGTTATAATCGTCTAGCAATGATATTTTAAATGTTTTTCTGTTTTCAAAAGTCGAATTTTAATATTTCACAGCTGTTGTCTGTTGTCGATCGTTCAAAAAGGTATCTAGACACGGCTATCCAAGATAGGCTATCCGATAGGTTCTTGAACGCGCCCATTGTCATTTTTTCTAAATAAGAGAAAACTTCAAATTGGTTGTGACTGCGCATGTCTCTCTTCTGTCACCGCGTGAGAGCCGCGGCAAAATAGAAGTTCGGCTACTCGGCGCTTGCGGCGCGTTGCTCGCGGTGCTTATGGGTCACCTCTCATAAGAACGTGTGTATTTAATCGAGCTGTCAGTTGAAAGCGGTGCCGCACGCACGCACCGCGTTCTATGGGCCGGGGCCTTTACGCGTCGTTTGTTTGAATGCTGCACAGTCTGTGACCAACTTGAAATGAGTACCAAACAAGTAGTGCCGAAATTTTTTCAGAGCTAGGTAAGCTGCTTTTACTTTGAGTATATAACTGATGTGACGCTGCGACTCTTGAGCTGACGTCTTTTTGCTCCAGAAAAGAACGGGGTGCAGTTGATCATCAAACACTTGCAACAGAGCAGCACGAAACCCTTCTTTTGATGCATCAGTATGAACTTCTGTAGGTGCACCTCTCGCAAAGATCTTTAAAACTGGTTCTCTTATCAACGCTTCTTTGAGATCATTGAAAGACTTAAGTTCTTCTACATCAAACTTGAAAGGAACATTTTTTCGCAATAAATTTGTAAGTGAACGGGCTATTTTTGAGTAGGCCTTTATGTATCTTCTAAAGAAACCTGTAAGTCCTAGAAAATACTGCACAGATTTAACGTTCCTTGGAATAGAAAATCTACTCACCGCGTTTGTTTTTTCTCTGCCTGGTCGAATTCTTCCATTCTCAATGGTATGTCCCAAGAAATTTACAGTACTTTGAAGAAAATGGCAGTTCTTCCATTTTATTTTCAGTCCATAACTATAAGCTTCAGCAAACACATGTTCCATTTTCTTAAGACATCTTTCAGCAGATTCAGCATATATAATTATATCGTCCATATAGAGCTCCATGACGTTTTGATTAACCAAGTCTTGAAATATATGGTTGACGAATCGAATAAATACAGCAGGTGAATTGCAAAAACCAAATGGTGTCCTGTTAAATTCGAACAAGCCACTTTTAGTTACAAATGCTGTATACTTCTTGCTAGATTCTTCAACTGGCACATGGAAAAAACCATTTTCCAAATCCATTACAGTGAAATATTTTGCATTCTGTAATAATTCGAGTATGTCATCGATCAGTGGAACCGGAAAACAATCTTTCAGAACCATAGTGTTAAGCTTCCGGAAATCAACACAAGTTCGGCAGGAACCATCTTTCTTCTTTACAACAACGACTCTGCTAGCGACATTAGAAGTAGACTTACGTATGATATCCTTTTCCATCCACTCTTCAATCTGTTTCTCCACTGCTTCTGCTTCATCAGGTGGAAGACGACTTGGGGATTGTCGGAAAAATTTGATTTCTCCATCAGGAATAATCTTCAATTTGATTGGACATTCTTTGGTTTTTTCGGCTTGGCCATAGTTTCTTACCATCTTTTCTACAACATCTTTAAACTGAGAGGGGACATCAATGTCATTGTTCAATTCCACAACATTAAAGACCTGATACTCTGTTTCTTCAACTGATAATGAAGAAAATTGATACCCATTGCATGATGATGTTAAGCAAAACTTTTTGATAAAATCATATCCAAGAAGTCCGTCAAATTCAGTTGTATCATCAGAAACAACAACAATCTTCTGGAGTGTCTTCAAATTGTCAACAGTAACATCAGAATTAAAAAAGCCCACAGGATGTGTTCTTTTGTTGCCAAGACCGCATAGGACCGAACAACTCTTCTGCAAAACAACATTCTTCATTTTCTTGAAAACACGCTCCTTTACAATAGTTACATCCGATCCTGTATCAACCAAGCATTCAATTTTGACACCATTCACCTCTATCCTCTTCAAACGATTTTGGTCAGAAACAATATTTACATGCTTTGTTCTAGGACAATCCTTAGAAATATGTCCATTTTGGTTGCATTTGAAGCATTTCATTTCCAAACTGCAGTCCTTTCGAAGATGGTCAGTAGAACCACAATTGAAGCAATGATTCTTCTTATCGAAATTTTTGAATGGATTCATCTGGAAACTTCTATTTTCATTCGACTTTCTTTTGACGACCACTTGATGTTGGTTTACTTCTTGCTTCTTGTTCATGAGCTCAAAAATATCATATTTTTCTTTTAGATCTTTTGTTGATTTGCAATTGTACATATTGAACTTGAATTCTGGTTAAATATCTAACCCGTCAACCACGTAGCGAATTATTGAATCATTTTCAACATTTCCGAGTAGTCCAATTTTTTTCATCTGAAGAACGTACTCGTGGAAACTTTCATCCTTTCGCTTTTTTCTTTCACCCAACTGCCTATGAATTTCTGCACTACTAAAAGTGCGTTGGAATTCGCTTTCTAATTGGGCACGTAATTCTTTATATTCACTTACAGCGATGGATTCCAAGAAAAGTTGAGCAGTATGTGTCATCTTGCCTCTAGCTTGAACATACTTCTGTTTATCAGTAAGACCGTATGCATCTGCATTCTGCTCAAAATTTTCGAACCAATTCTTAACTGGAATTGTCTCACCATCGAAGTCTGAAATAATTTTGGAAAAATTCTAAACAGATACCTTCGGTTCATTTTGCCTTATTTCATCAGCTTGAACTCTCAATGTAAGCAACTGAATAAGTTGTTGCAAGCTCACATTGCTATTTTCCACACCTTCTGGTACAATTCCATCGTTTTCTTCAGCCATTTTATTCTCTACAACCCTTATCGCTTTAGCAACAGAATCTTCAACTTTCGAAATATTTTTCTTCTTCACTTCTCTTCGGTTAGGATTGTATTGAATTAATTTCTTCTTCTTCCGCAAGTTGTATGTACCAAGAGTCATGTAACTAATAGAAAATTAGGTCCACATACATAGGTTGAGCCCCCAAATGTAAAATATTTATTAAACTATTTAAGTGTTGTGTTTATTTGAAAAGTAAAATAAGTAATGAAAAATATTTATCACAATCTTGACTTCAAAAGCAAACATAAATTAGGTTTTAGAATAAAGGCAAAGTACTTGTAAGCAAAGTGGAACTCAATAAATTAGCTGAAGATCCACAACATCACTACCATACTTTTACATATATATACTATATTATTTTTACTTGCGATTATAGGTACTATAAGGCAAGTCTTGCAATCGTGCAAAAAAAAAATTTTGAGATAACAATTAAACATGATATTACGATGATAGAGAATACGAAAAAAGTGGGTCCTGCAATTCTGTCTGTCTGTCTGTGTGTCTGTCTGTCTGTGTGTCTGTGTGTCTGTCTGTCTGTGTGTCTGTCTGTATATGAATCTACAGCCTGAACCGTTTGACCGATTTTCTTCAAAATTTGCAGTTAGGGTTTGTTTGGCATCCCACAGAGGGGTTTTTGGAATTGGGTCTTTAGGTCTTGAAATAACGGTACCTGCCATACAACCGATATGATAATACTTATTTTTCTCGAAAACGGCTCCAACGATTTCGATAAGATTTTCTGTGCAGTATTAATTTTAGATTGTTTTTCTTATGATTAAAAAAAAAGTTTTAGAAAAATTCTAAAATCGGTACCTCCCATAGTACCGTTTTTTTCAAAACCGACTTTCTCGTTAATGGCTGACACGATCTTGACGAAATTTTGGATTTAGAAAATAGTAGGCCATTTTAGAAAGACTGCATACCAATATTTAAAAAAAATTAGTTTTGGAAATTTTTATAAATTTTTAAAAAAAATTTTAATTTTTGGAGATAGCTCCAAAACTTTAACTTTGATTTCTTTCAAATTTTTTGTCAAATTAACTTCTAGCAAGATCTAGAACTTTGCATATTTGAATTTTAAAAAACAGTTTTTCAAAAAAAGTGAAAAATAAAAAACCGTTTTTTGAAAAAACTGGTCCAACGATTTTGATTAAATTTTTATCATGCATATGTATTAGCAATTGCAAAAGAATGGCGTTTTTAGATTTTCGCTTGAAACCTTTGGAATATTTAATTTAATTTTTTCATTATTTTGCGTGATTTAATTAAATTTCCATAATTAATGTGTAGTTGGCAACCCTGTACCACAAAATATATTATGAAGTGCTAATACAAAAACCTTTAACTCAGCCTTTACATTTTGATATCGTATTTAGAACACAATCGCAAGTTCGTGCGACCCAGTCGTGCCCATTTTTTTTTTTTGTAATCTAAATGAGAATATAAATCTCTACTTGATGAAATAAACTAAACTAAAACTAAATCCTCAAAATATGTGAAGTTGCTCGTCGAGGTCAACAAACCAGAAACGTTAGGGGCTTGGAAGCCAACATTCGACCACAGAAACTAACTGAAAAATTTTAATACAATCGGTCAAGGCTTTCAGGCTGTAGATCCATATACGGACAGACAGACATACAGTCAGACAGACAAAATTTATTGTTATCTTAAATTTTATTTCCACACGATTGCCAAATTTGCCTCATAGTACCTATAATCGCAAGTAAAGGCACTGTAGGTACTTGACGACTAGCTTTTCGAAGCAGTTTTAGATCAGTTGAAAAACAGCATGCACCAGAAGAAGGCGATGAATTTAAAACTTGTATCGTGTGTCTTGTAATAAAAAAGAGAAGATCCTCTAAATTCTCAAGAAGGCAATAAAAAAAACGAAGGTAGCCTTCTTTAAGTACTTGATCATACCAGTAATGCTATACGGTGAAAACACTCCGAATAATCTTTGGACCCGCCCCGTATGTGAAGTAGATTCGACGATAAACTGTATATGAGCTATATCACAACATGGGCAAAAACAGTACTCAATGCGGGACTAAGCTGGTTTATGATGGCGGAATCAGGTGGATGAACCTCAAGCGACTTAAAGTGTAAAACTGGAGAGAGCACTCCCGAAATCGAACTATGAATTTCAACCTCACTGTCATTTTGATGAATAGTTCGAAAGTGTTTTAAAGCGCTCAAACTTTTTAATGGCAACAAAAAATTGAGTTGAATAAACAATGGAACCCCTTTAACATTTTCAAGGTTTTTTGTTCTGTAAATAGAAAAGTTTGTAGCTTAAGTCCTGCGTTTAGTTTTTTATTTGTTTGAATAGCCCACTTCAATCTCTCGTAATGTTTACAATAAACCCTTTCCCATTTTCTACGTGCTAAATAAGCTCATTTTCAATCCATTAAATTTCATTCAAACTTGAATTACCAATTCAAATGACGCAAATGTTTTCGTTTTGTTGAATTAGTTCTTTTTTTCTTTGATTGGCTTTATCTGTTTCTCTCTCCATGTTGCCCCAAATGACATCCATTAGGTATGCACTTTAGCTGCAACATTGACACTAGCGCTATATACATATATAGACTCTTCTATGGTCCTCTTGTATTTTCCCGTTTAATGAACGTAGGTACCTGATGGGTGGAGCTGGAGCTGTTTTTCAATTAAACTCAATTGGTAGGAAAGTCACTTTGTTTTGAGTTTAATGAATCAACTCTGCGTTGAGTGCACTGTGTGCATACTATGGCCACTGAGACATAAGCCTCGCCATATTAGAACGCTTTGTCTATATTCAAAATGATTTCCAATGAAAGTTTATGCAGCAATAGCAAATTTAAAACACGGATTACCGACTCTTTGTTCTCCTTAATTAGATGCGCGTTAGTTGAAGGGTCTTTTATTGGCTACTGTATTTGTTTGAATGGAAAACAATCAGTTTCGCATTGTTGAACGAGTATTTTCGATTAATTATACGGAAAACGATGTGTGGCGAATATGGAGTTTCGGACGAAAAATAGTTTATTGCCACGATATGTATGGAGTGGGGGTGTTTTACTGAAGCGTGTGCTCATTTAAAATCGGTTAAATAGCAATTATGTTTATATGAGTCCAAATATGTTAGTTTTGGCTTCAAATAATTCAAAATTTGCTAAGCGGATATTAAACTTGAATTCAGTTTGATTGTTTTGAATGGATTTATATAAAGTTAATTGAATTTATGAATAATGTTGGTATTTATTTATTTATTTCATTTCATCAGTCAAAGAACTAACATTCTTTTTTTACATGGTCTTAATTGAGTATTTTTACTGTACAGCTATATTCTAGAACGGATGTAATAACAGCCTTTAATAGTGCAGAGGTCATTGAATTCTTTACTATTTCTAACATTTTGTTTGATTTGTTAGTGGTGTAGTTTATGTGAGGATGTTAGGTTAAAGAGTGGCTGTCAGCTCGGCTAATAGACTAAGGCTCTATAGGGCCATTGTGATACCACAATGGATCTAATGTATTCTCATTTTAATAAAACCACTTTGAGCTTACAATGAAGCGGGAGAGACGCAGGGCGTCGATGTGAGTGAGATCACTAGGGTCATTGAAAAAAAAAACGAACCTAGGTGCATCGTTTGTGAACTTAAGCGTGGCATGCACAGAGAAGGTGTGGAATAGTCCCCTCCAGCTCATCCATATGGCTTCTGCAAAAATCGTCTGAGGCGACTCCTAGCCTTGCGGTATGCCAACCAATAAGGTTGTGTCCTGTAATGATACCTATCGTCGTACTATTGTGTTTTCTTTTGAGAGAGATAAAGCCGTTCGACCGCTTAAGATCTAGCTTGGGCCAGGTTTGTTTCATTGAGTTACACGTTAAACTGCTTGAGCATCTCAGATTGGTTTACTTGAACGCGTCCTGCTTGAGCAAGAGTTTGTATGTAGCGATTGGTATGCCGATACTCTCCGTTATCGGTGAGAAGGGCAGAAGAGTTCTGTTGATGGCTGATTGCCATCACCTCTGCTTGGAACACGCTACAATGATATGGGAGACGAAGCGAGATGTTCAATTTCATTTCGTCTGATTAGACACTACAACCTTCTCTTTCATTTGTTTTTGAACCGTCCGTATAAAATTGATAAATGGTCCTCAAAATCTGTTCTGGATGGAATGGTAACTCGGAAATTTGTACCAAATTCGAGTTTAAATATGATGTAGTCTGTTTTTAGCTTGGGGATTCTGAATTTGTTAAGAATGGCCAATATTGTTGTTGGTCCAGTGTGAGACTTCTTGTAATCGGATAGCAGAACTCGCAGCTGTTTGTTTACTATGGATGTCAAGTGGGACTAGGTGAAATCGGATGTCCTGTGCCGCTGAAGAAGTGGTGCGTAAGGCAACGCTCATACAAATGCATGCTGAACGTTGGACTTTGCTAAGACAGTCTCTATAAATTGCTTTATCTAGTGAAGTTCGCCATACTGTAACACCATAAGTGAGGAAAGGTCTGATGATCGAGATGTAAAGCTAATGCTTAGTACGGGGTTGGAGACCCCACTTGTTTCCTAAGCTTTTTTGTATGAAAAGAGAGCTACTGTATCTTTTTTTAACTCTTTCCTGTATATTTGGATTCCAACTTATCTTTTTATCTAAAACTAGACCCAAGTATTTAGCCTCATTGGAAAATGTGAGGAACAAAGATAGCTTATTGTCAAAGATAACACCTCATCTCGCCTTGAACTAGCACTAAGTTTTTGCTGGGTCGAGTTCAGGTAATGAACAGGGCTCTCAAATTGCATGTATTTTTCTTCAATTGACTGTGATGTATTGTGGTTTTGTTGTCAAGCCATTTTTTGAGAACTGAAATGAAATAAATAGGGTGGCGCAACAGAGCGAGTAGCCCCGGGGCCTAGTGCATTTCTCACAACCATGCCTTGTTGGAGGGGGCCTATAATTTTCTGCCAATTGCGAACGGCTAATCGAGAAAACGCTTTTCATTTGAGAAGACCCAAGGTTTTTTGACGACTCATAGGGTTGTCAAGAAAACCTGGGTCAACCCTATGTGAAGTTCAACGAACGAACCTAATATTTATTATTTTTCAAACGCAGGTCTTTCTTCGTAATTGGTGCCAGAATTTGGAACAGATTACCAGCTCCATATAAAACAATTTTAAACTTAAATAACTTTATCCGCTCTTTAAATGATCATCTACAGAACCCAGATGAAGCGTTGCATTTTCATTCCTTATTTGTTCAATAACTGGTTTTATTTGTTTGTAATTTTCTTTTCAATTTCTTTTTTTTACTATACAATTTGTAGATTTAATTAAAACTTTTCTCAAAATGTTTAGCATTACTAACTTTTTTTAACGTTCTAAATTTTTTTTCTATTGCTCATTCATATAAATATGTATGCATTCTTATATAGTTTCCAAAATGTAAATAATTGTATTATTTAGCCATAAATGAGATCTGATCTCAAGGCTTTCTTATGTAAATAAATGAAATGAAACATATGGAAAGGAACTCCTGATTTCTAAAAAATTGAGAAACTCTCTATGATGTGATTTGCTCAGTGTCCATAACATTGTCTAATGATAGGTATTCGACAACATCGCCCGCCACGTCTAACGTGATTCGTTAGTTTATATCGTTAACTATCTCATAAGTCGGCTCCAATATTGTCCTTTCCATTCCCTACATTAGACATTTTTTTTTAGGTCATCGGCGTTATAATAAACCGTTTAACAGAAATCACCGCACGGTAAAATGACTTTTGAAATCGGTGCAGTAGTGTCTGTTCCCGTTTACGCTCCAAATTGCCGTGGGAATATAGGAATGAAATATTGCCTATGTTTTTTGTCTGGTCTCAGACCATATCTGTACTAAAATTTATTTAAATCGGTTCGGTAGTTTGGGCTGTAGATGGTAGCAAGACAAATAGACTGTCAGAGTTTTTTGTACGTTTATAATATTGGTTATGAGTCCCGTTCCGGTGGTAATATGGGGATGAGTTAGAGTTTATGTCACTCGGGGATAGTGTGACACTCTAACGTTGAAAGGATTTTTGAAATCCGTCCAGTGCTTTCTAGGTTCACGTACACATTCGCGGTTCTCGTGACAGGGATGATATACAGGGTGTCCCGTAATTCGTTTTACATACTTTGGGATATGATTCTTGGTCATATTCTAAGAAAAAAATTGTTCTACAGTAAAGTCCGTTTCTCAAGTTTGACATCACTTTTTGACAATTTAAAAAAAGGCTAACTTTGGTGTACCCTTACTTACTTACTTACTTAGGTGGGCATTACAGTTCGGGGTGAACCTGGGCCTCAACCACCATCCTCCTATAACGATTTCGATCTCGGGCGAGCTCTCTCCAGTTTCGCACTCCAAGTCGGTTGAGGTCTTCATCCACTTGATTGCGCCACCTAAGACGAGGTCTTCCCCTTCCGCGATTTCCCTGCAATGTGCTTTCGAACACCCGACGAGCCGGAGCGTTTGGGTCCATCCGCTCTACATGGCCCAACCATCGTAGCCTCGCGATGCGTACTCTTCTGGCTATGCCCATGTCGCGGTACAGCTCATACAGCTCGTTGTTGTATCTTCTTCTCCACACATTGTCTTCGCATACGGGACCAAAGATCATTCGGAGAATTTTTCTTTCGAAGCGATTAAGGGTTTCCTCATCCGCTTTCGATAAAGTCCATGCTTCCGCGCCGTAAAGCAGGACTGGGATGATCAAGGTCTTATACAAGGTCACCTTGGTTTTTCTAGAGAGGGTTTTTTTGTTTCTCAGTTGCCTTCTTAACCCAAAGAAGCAACGGTTGGCAAGAGTTATCCTTCGTTTGATCTCCGCACTGATGTTGTTGTCCGTGTCTACAGCGGATCCTAGGTAGACGAAGTCCTGTAGTACCTCGAAGTTATGTCTGTCTATTGTGACGATTTGCCCAATTCGTCGATGTTCTGTGTCCTTGTTTGATGACAACATATACTTCGTTTTGCCCTCATTAACCATCAAACCCATTTTTGCCGCTTCTGTTTCAATACTCGCAAAAGCACCTATGACATCACGCTTTTTTCTTCCCATTACGTCAATATCGTCTGCGTAGGCGAGTAATTGTACAGACTTTTGAAAGATTGTTCCTCTGGTGTTGACGTTTGAGTTTCTTACAATCTGTTCAAGTATGATGTTGAAGAAATCGCATGACAGTTTGTCGCCTTGCCTAAAGCCTTTTTCGACATCAAAGGTCTCGGTGAGTTCTTTACCGACCTTGACGGAGCAGCGTGAATTCTCCAAAGTCATCCTGCATAGTCGTATGACTTTTGCAGGGATGCCGAAACTAGACATGGCTCTGTACAGCTCGTCTCTGTAAATACTGTCATACGCGGCCTTGAAATCGATAAAGAGATGGTGAATATCGATATTATGTTCTCGGGTTTTTTCCAAGATCTGCCGTAATGTGAAAATTTGGTCTATTGTGGACTTCTATGGTCTAAAACCACATTGATAAGGACCTATCAAGTTGTTGACGTGGGGTTTCAGACGTTCACATATTACAGCAGACAAGATCTTATAAGCGACGTTAAGGAGGCTTATCCCTCTATAATTGGCGCAATTGTGAGGGTCTCCCTTCTTTAGGATCGGGCATACGATACTGAGGTTCCATTCATCGGGCATGCTTTCTATCGACCAAATCATGCAGATCAGCTGGTGCATGCTCCTTTCCAACTGATCTCCAGCTGCCTTGAAAAGTTCGGCATCAAGGCCATCTGCACCTGCAGTCTTATTTGATTTAAGTTTGCATATGGCAAGCTTAACCTCTTCTAGGTCGGGAGGACGGCATTCTTGATCATCGTCCAAGCTGAATGGGGCAATCTGCCTGACAGCGGAATTTGTGTCTTCATCGCCGTTAAGCAGTCTGCAGAAATGATCTTTCCAGATCCTCAGTAGCGACTGTGACTCTACAACTATGTTTCCCTGCTGGTCTTTACAGGCTTGAGTTCGGGGTTTGCCACCCTGGCAGGATCTTTTTACCTTTTGGTAAAACTTCCGAATCTCGTTCCTGTCATGGCACCTCTCTATTTCCTCAAACGAGCGCTTCTCATGCTGCTTCTTTTTCTTTTTGAGAAGTCGGTGTTCTTCCCTTCTTCTCTCCTTGTAATTCTCGTTATACTGATCGTAAGCAGCCCTTGTTCGTGTTTGCATAAGCATTTGTCGTGCTCTTTGTTTAGCTGCATTTGCCTGCCTGCATTCTTCATCGAACCATGGGTTTCGTTTTGGTGGCCGAGTGAAACCCAGAACCTCAGAGGCAGCGGTTCTGATGGCTTCTTGGCATTGCTGCCACTGGTCTTCAATGTTTAATGCTGGCGGCATGGGATTCAAGGATAATTGAAGGGACACTCGATTGGAAAAGGCATTGGCAATCTCTATAGCCTATCTCTATCCCTTGAATGAAAATTTGGGGTTTTGTAATGTACCTCGACCTGTTTAGATCTATTGTACCCCATCTCTATCCCTTAGCCTATAGGAGTCAAATTTAAATACAGTTTCAAAGATTACAAGACTACAAGTAAGACAAGAGTTATCGACAGCAAACACCCACAATGAAATCCAAAAACGGGCTCTGGCATGGATTCAAAACGAAGGATGGGGCTTTGAGCACTTGTTATAATTGTATTTGTATTAAATACATAAAAAACTACTAAAAGTGATCATATTATTGTTTTATTCAAACAAACCTCAAAGCAAAAACTTTTTTTTATTTTTTTTTAAATTTTTCCCATTTTGTAATTTTCTTAGTATCATAAAATGTATGGGTTTTTGAGTTAACTTAATGCTAAGTTTTTTCTTTATTATTGTTTTGTTCATCTGTAAAAAATAAAGAAACTCTATGTTTATCAGGCCTTTTCTCCAAAAAAATGACCTCAAAGTCAAAACTTTGTTTTGGGAAGAAAATTTGAACACCACTTAAAATTGAAAATCTGGCAACCCTAAACCTATGGAAGCCTAATTTAAATACAGTCTTAAAGGTTGTTATTTCTACAAAAAATTGAGTCTAAGATTAGGTCTCTATCATCAGTATTGACAGAGATATCGAGTTTAACACAGGTTAGGGTACACCAAAGTTAGCCTTTTTTTAAATTGTCAAAAAGTGATGTCAAACTTGAGAAACGGACTTTACTGTAGAACAATTTTTTTCTTAGAATATGACCAAGAATCATATCCCAAAGTATGTAAAACGAATTACGGGACACCCTGTATAGCCGATGATCTTTCTCAGATCTTAGACCATATTTGTACTAATTCAAAATTTAAATTGGTTTAGTTGTTTAGGCGGTAGATGGTAACAAAGAAAAACGAACAGACAGAGTTACTTGCTCATTTATAATATAAGTATATGGGTTTGAGTTAAGGTTTATGTTACTCGGAGGTAGATTATAACATTGAAAAATATTTGTAATCGCTTCCACAGTTTCTAGGTCCATGTTTACGTTCCCGTTCCCGAAGTTTATATGTATAACATATAAATAGCATATGTCCTTCCTCAGGTTCTAGTCCATGTCTGTACAAAATTTGATTCAAATCGGTTCAGAGGTTTTTGTATGGGAAATGGAAAAGCAATGGAAAACGGATAGACAGAAAATATAAGAATTAAAATTTTCATCGAAAATTTATGTAACACACGACTTATTTAGCTTTACTTTTAAAAACGAAAAATTAATTACCTTTTATATCAAAAATGGGCCACATTTTGCGTCAGAAAATAAGTTTATTGTTGATGTTAGAAATAAAATACAAATTTTCAATTTTTAAATAGAAGGTTTTTTGAAATTATTTTTTCTCGTTTTCCGGTTTAATAAGCTCATTGAACAAAAGAAGGTATTTGCCTTGAACGCAGTATTTGTTTAGACCAATGCAGAATGGAAACTTTTCATTTGCAAATGCATTTATAATGTGCATTAGTTGATTTTAGCAACGAAAAGCTAATCATGACCAGAGAATCTGCAATGCGATTTCATTAAAAACTCATGACTAATTTATTTCATTTAGAAAACCATCCGTTTTCGTCTATTCACTTTACATTCGGTTGGCGGGTGCGGTGCGGCGAGATAGTGTTGCACGAAAGGGCTTATTATTGTTTTAGTATTGCAATTAAATTTTAAAGGGAAAATAAATTTACAACAACCACACAACTGCCATTCATATTTTTATCCACAACAACCACAACAGCTACATGACTACGCACAAAAAAAAATACCTTCCTGTCATCTATTAACTGTTGAATGACAAATGCCTTGTAATTTCTCTTGTTTTTGCATAAAATTGATTAATAACCCGAACATGATTGCTATGATACGTGTAACGAAAGAAAAGGGTGCGAGTGATTTGAGGGCAAACCGCAATAGTACCCCCAACTCTTATCTGTATTTGTGTTACTTTTTGTGGGTGGAGGAGGATGTCGACTATTGATTGTATTTTCAATTAGAATTCTTATCAATTTAAGAAGTAGTTTTTCTAATTAAAGCTAAATTATTCGGTAGCTTGTGAAGACGGGTTTTTCTTTTGCAACTTTGTGTCACCCAACCACGCGCCATCAAATTTTTTTGTTCAACGAGTAGCAATTTAATATATTCCGACTTTAATGCAAATTCAGTTGGAAATTGTTCTGTTCTATTTTCACTTCATCCATTCTGAGAGCAACTTCAGACAGAACTGAAATTGTACATGATTTATTTCTATTTGTTGGCTGCTTGCTGTTGGCGATTCTCTAAACGACTTTTTAGGTGGCTCTGGTTCTGGCTCAAGCTCAAGGCCGTGCTTAAAGTCTTTGCTTTTGTATTATTGCTTCTTGTGTTTACCTAAGTTATGCATGGAGCATGGCGCATGGGGTATTGTTGTGGATTGTTCTCATATTAAAAAGTCTCTTTGAGTGGCCAGTGGGTTGATTTATGGAATACAATTATAGCCACTGATATTAGAATTACGCGAAGTTTTGATATTATTTTTTTTTCTCTCTCTCTCTCTCTTTTTTGAAAAGAATTGTTTCAGTCTTCATTATTTGAAAAAAATTACCATTTGACAGCAATAGAAACGGTATAATTACCATCAGTGGAAATAATTACAAAAAAGTGTTTTTCTCAACACGTGAAACTCTTCGCAAATGTCATTATTTCATTTGGTTGGTTTCCCTTTTTTATCGTTTGATAAAAAATTTATGTGAGTTGCAATCAAAAATCATGACACTTGATGTAACGTAATCATATAAATTCTAACGAATGGAAGTGGAGGTTTTGTTGGGACGGGTAATGAGATGTTATTTCAAAAGAAATTCGATTTAAAGACAAGTACGTATAATTTTGTGAAAAGTATGAATTTCGAGGTGTGAACTTTTCTCTTTTTTTTTTTCTTTGATCATAGGGAACTTACACATGACATTGAAAAGGTAATTAGATTTGATGCTTCACACGAAGTTGTTACATGGTAAGGGTGAAATGGACGTAAAAGCGACAAAATTATAAATAAGTTCCTATAGTTTACAGAACGGAAGTGCGAAAATTTAGTGTTTTATGAGTACATTTTTTTAATAAAAGTTTTGTTGAGCACTAAAAGCTTATAAAATATCTCGAAGAACGAAAGTTTCTTAATGACCAACAGCATGGCTTTCGTGGCAAAGGGTCCACGGGGGGTTAGACGGCATATCTCACCGTAAAGTGGAACCACTCCTCTCACACTGTCTTGAGTACAGTATTTGATACTTCTAAGGCATTTGATAGAGTTTAAAATCGAGCTCTCTCATCGAAAATGTGTGCTTTTGGTGTCGATAAGTCTCTTACCGTTGGATTAGAAGTTTCCTTTCTGATCGTTCAATACAAGTTGTGTAGGATGTTTTAGGTCTGATATTTACCTCATAAATGCTGCCCCAGGCCCCATGGCTCTGTTTAGTTTCCGAGACTCTTCATTATCTCCATAAATTATCTTTTATTTAAAACCTTTTAATCTAATCCTTTTATTGAATCTAATCCTTTCAATTGTTTTGTTAACGATTCAATTGTCAACTTTTTATATTGGTTTCCAAATTCTGGTCCCTGCTCTTTGGATGTGGATTTGTAACGGTTGCGTATGACTACCTCATTGAATTCTGGCATTTACAGTATTCTTACATGGGGTAGTAAAAACCGAGTAGAATTCAATGCTTCGTTAACTCAATGCTGTCTTTTGCGGTTAAAGCTCAACATCCCCCACTGCCATTACCCATGAATAGTACCTGGATCCAAGAAACCGAGATGCTTTCAGTACTTGGTATGTGTGTCAAAGATGATCTTCGTTGTAATGATCACATATTTGAAGTCGCTAAAAATTACGGTAAATGCTTAGGCTTCCTAAAAAATTTTTTCACCCCTTCCGATATGACTACTACTTATAAAGCCCACAGCCGTCCTCAGTTAGAGTACAATTGTCATGTTTGGTCAGTTGCTTCCCTATACATTTCTTTAGTCTTGTACCGCGTTAATATAGGCGTATTAGGGAGTACACTGCTAGCTTTATTACCAGCTAGCAGTTTTCTCATTTTTCACGAATCTATGAGAGCACTAAATTTAAGTTTTTGGCACTAAATTAGCACTAAATAAGCACTAATTGTTGCACTTTACTTGAAGCGATTCTGCTAATTTTGTCATGCTAGCTTTACAGACGTGTCGTTTCGAAAGAAAAATTCTCCGAATGATCTTTGGTCCCGTATGCGAAAACAATGTGTGGAGAAGAAGATACAACAACGAGCTGTATGAGCTGTACCGCGAAATGGGCGGCATAGCCAGAAGAGTACGCATCGCGAGGCTACGATGGTTGGGCCATGTAGAGCGAATGGACCCAAACGCTCCGGCTCGTCGGGTGTTCGAAAGCACATTGCAGGGAAATCGCTAAAGGGGAAGACCTCGTCTTAGGTGGCGCAATCAAGTGGATGAAGACCTCAACCGACTTGGAGTGCGAAACTGGAGAGAGCTCGCCCGAAATCGAAGTCGTTATAGAAGGATGTTGGTTGAGGCCCAGGTTCACTTCGAACTGTAATGCCCACCTAAGTAGATAAGTAAGTAAGTTCGCTTAACAGGCCATCACATTACTGTCGGTAGCTGCAGAACAAAATCTTCCTGACATAGCCTAAAACTAAGTCGCTTTCCACTGTTCCCCATGTATGCTTAGATCTTTAAAACTACGTAACGGATTTTAATGCGAATTTTTAAATAGATTGAGTGATGTAAAAGAAAGGTTTATATGTATACTAGCTGTGCTGCCCGCTACTTCGTCCGCATGGAATAGTAACTTTTACGACCCCGTTCCCGTGATGGGAGAATAAGGATAACGGGCACAGCCTATGTCCATCATCAGGTACTAGACGTTTGGGCGGAAGATGGTAATAAAGAAAAACAGACAGACAGAGTTAATTCTGGATTAATAATATTAGTAAATACTTCCGTTCCCGTGGGAATATGTGAATGATTTTAAGTTTATGTTATTCGGTTATGTTATACGGTGGAATAATTTTTGAAATCGGTGCAGTAGTTTCTGAGTACCCATTTACTTTCCCGTTCCCGTAGGAATATAGGGATAAAGTATATGGCCTATGTCCTTCCTCAGATTCTAGACTATCTCTGTACAAAATTTCATTTTAATCGTTTTAGTAGTTTGAGCGGGAGACGGTTACATAGAAAGACGGACAGACAGAGTTACTTTTACATTTTGAATATAAGTTAGGATTATTATACCATATTGCCGCAGGAACATATACGGGAACTTACAAACTTCTTGAGCGATTTCATTCACATATTCTCACGGTAACGGGAACGGGAACATACAAGTGAACTCAGGAATTACTTGACCAATTTTAAAAATCTTTTTAAATGCTATGTAATCCTTCAGCAATGTATTCTATCTACATCTCATTTTCATATTCCCAAGCGAGAAAAATAAAAACAAAAAGCGTGGCGCAACAGAGCGGGGAACCCCTGGGGCCTAGTGATTTTCTCACAAACAGTGCCTTTGTAAGGGAATGGAGGGGACCTACAATTTTCTTCCGATTCTGAACGGCCAATCGAGAAAGCGTTTTGAAGGCAATGAATTTACTTTCGGAGGACTGCCATTTCTTCGCGAAAGGCGATACCCTTGGAAAACCATTTTTCCTCTGTTTTGAATCGAACCACGAACCTCCCGGTTAACAGTCAGACATGCTATCCATCACGCCACTTTTACCGCGGCGCGGTAAAGTTAAGTGGAATGCAAAAACTACTCGACCGATTTCAAAAATTATTTCACCATCGAAATGTTAAAATGCTACGTTTTTAAAAATAACATAAACTATATTATTTTGTTTGAATATCTCAAAGCCACATTGTCTTCGAATCTAAATGTGTCCCCATCCCCATATTCTCACGGTAATTGAAACGTGAAACATAAAACTCTCAGACAACCTTCAGCTTTTAGCTCAGGGGTGCTTTTGACAATTTTCGATTTTTTAGGCGGATCAGCTATAGTTATAAATATTTTCACCTTTTATACTGAGATAGAATCGTTAGCTTCAAACGTACTTCCTTACTTAGGAAGTGCTATTCGCACATAACAAAATCCAATGTTTCCATCGATTTTAAAATAAAATATTGGAACTGATTTGTTCTGCAGCCAGTGCCAGAGCAAGCGAAGGTTATAAATTTTGAATAAATTTGTGCGCAGGTGGTTCTCAAATAGAAATCTCCAAATAGCTTTTAATATTTCAATATGAATTAATATCAATCAAATTTGGTTACATATTGTTTTGTTACTCATGTTTAGTCTGCAATAGGAAGTGTAAGCATACAAATTATTTGCTGATTGGTTCAAAGGCACAAATTAAATTTAGAAGCGATAAACAAAAAACGCTCCTGCGTAGCTACGGACATGCATATACTCTGTTTATTACCAAACATACACAACATTCATTTCTCAATCATATATATTAGTACTACGATACGTTGAATGAAATGAAAACTCTATTGAAACTGACTTCAACTTTTTACGAGGAAAACACACAAAAATGTGAGCGTAATTAAAATAAATTCAGATATCCTTCGGAAAGTTCATTTCAATATTCTTCTCCCATGCTGATACATTTTCGTTCTTACTTTGAATTTTGACTTTGTTTCCAGAAGTCCTGCACTGTTGGTTTTGTCTTTTTCAATGATAAACTCTTAAACAAAGAGCTCTCCATATGCATTCAGTCTACTGTACGTTTTATGATTCGGTTTTTATGGCTCCGACCCAATTTGAATATGCGCTTTGCCAAACCGACACCGACCGCAAAATAATTATTTTCTTCTTCGTTGGTATCTGTTTCTGTTCTCTTGAAAATTAACTCAGTATCTTTGCTATAGAATGCCTGGAGTTTTCATCTATTTTCACTCAGTTTATGGATCATGAAAATCCAAGCAAAGCTTTTGTTGAAGAGACATTGGTGCGTACACCGGAGTTGGATGCAATAAAAGTAAGGAAGTAATTTCTTTGAATAATTTTGAACAAAAGTAGGTTTCATTTAAATGGAGTCCGATGGTTTTTGAGGTTTTATGCGTTTGAGAAATTCGAAAATCATTTGATCTTAAGCCTTTTGTGTTTAATTTGAATTTAGCCTGAGGAACATTATTTGTTGTGATTGTTCTGCATAAAAATGAAGAATATCATCGAAATAAATGTTTGATCTAAAAAAACAGTAAAGTAATAGCTCATGCTCTCTCATGGTGGTCCCTAGTCGGGCTTTTGTCGCGACGATGAGTATTAAAGCAAACTAGCTTAGTGCAGTGATGCGTTAACATGAAAATTTGTTTTTAGCTTATTTTGCCAAATAAAAGACTCTACAAGCACATGCCACACGGTATGTCAGCCTGTGAGTATGTTTTATAATAAATATTAAATAAAATAAATATAAATATAAATATAAATATAAATATAAATATAAATATAAATATAAATATAAATATAAATATAAATATAAATATAAATATAAATATAAATATAAATATAAATATAAATATAAATATAAATATAAATATAAATATAAATATAAATATAAATATAAATATAAATATAAATATAAATATAAATATAAATATAAATATAAATATAAATATAAATATAAATATAAATATAAATATAAATATAAATATAAATATAAATATAAATATAAATATAAATATAAATATAAATATAAAGTATAAATATAAATATAAATATAAATATAAATATAAATATAAATATAAATATAAATATAAATATAAATATAAATATAAATATAAATATAAATATAAATATAAATATAAATATAAATATAAATATAAATATAAATATAAATATAAATATAAATATAAATATAAATATAAATATAAATATAAATATAAATATAAATATAAATATAAATATAAATATAAATATAAATATAAATATAAATATAAATATAAATATAAATATAAATATAAATATAAATATAAATATAAATATAAATATAAACATAAATATGTATAAATATTAATTTAAATATAAATGTAAATATAAATATAAATATAAATATAAATATAAATATAAATATAAATATAAATATAAATATAAATACAAATATAATAACAAATATAAACATTAATACTTAATTGGAAAACTGGTACGTCAGACCACAGATTTTTTAAAAATCATATTGATACAGACATTTGAACAGATTGCACCCTTTTCCCCTCTCGTACACTGCTTTCAATAATCATCCAGGAGGAGAAAAGGGCTATAAAAGCAAATTAGTAAGTAAGAGTAAGAGTAAGAATTCATTTTATTATCGTTCATAAAATTAACAATTAACAATATAGTTTTATGAATTAGTTAGCTATGGCTTTGCCGTAAGCTCGGTTGGCATTATATTAATTAATTAGTTTTTTATGTTGTATATGTTATTCAAATTCAGTTATTAGTAACCTTCGGTATTCATACACACTTTGAAGATAGTAATAAAGATTTTTCCAATTGTCTCCATTGAGGTAAAAAACAGCTTCCTGCATTGTTAAAAATCATTTTCCGAAATGATTTTGTCTTTGTGTAGCATAGATTGGGCAAATTCCTATAATATGGAAGCAATCTTCTTTGGATTTCATATTGCACAATGTACAAAACTGATTGTAGCTTCCATTGTATGGGGCTCCATTAAGTCCAAGGACTTCACACCTGGCTTTGAATATTAGTGAAATTTGCTTATAACTTAGTAAGTCACAAAAATAGTTAGTTTCCTTCATGTTGTAGTTGAGCTGTGAATACAAGATTCTACTCTCTGACTGTTGGGCTTCTATTTCTAACAAAGCTTTTTCTGTATCCTCAAACTTTTGAATTGTACGAAACAACTGATGTTTTAATAAGCTTCGGTTATCTGAATTTATTTCGATGTTTTCACCGAAAACATCACCACGATTCTGCCACTGTACCATCCACCAATCTTTATTTCTTATTTCGTATCTAAGCATTTTATTTACGAGACGTGTATTCGGCAATTCAAGGACTTTTGAAATATAATCGGCTTGTATCTTAAGTGTATAAGTGTGTAGCTTTGGTAATCCTGTTTCTAAATATACAGCATAGTTTGGTGTTCTTAGTGGAAGATTGAACAATTTTTTGATAAAATTTCTTTGCAGTTTCTCCACCAGCTCAAATTCTTCTGCACCCCATACCTGCGCAGCGTAACACAAAGTTGACTTCACCACTGCATCAAATATTCTAAACTTTGTGGAAAGGTTTACGTTTTTATTAGAAAAGATATTTTTCCAAGTTGAGTTAACTAGCTTTGGACTTGTTTTGACTTTCTCCTCAATGTGACGCTTGAAATCCAATGTTGAATTCAATACTACTCCTAAATATTTGTACTCTCTGACGACTTCTAGGCGATTCTGCCGCAGCATCCAATTGTAGTTTTGTGTTGAATAGCCTCGATTATTTGTAGAGAAAATCATTATTTTTGATTTATCTGTATTAATGACAAGCCCCCACTTTTCACAGAACGAAACAAGACGATTTATCATTAATTGCAGGTTTTCGGGTGTTTCGGACAGGACTACAAGATCATCGGCGTATAGTAGAACATTTAAAATGCTTCCTGCAATTCTGAGTCCACCAGGTAGTTCATCCACAATGTCATTGATGAATAGGGCAAATAAAAATCCACTTAGTGGACATCCCTGTTTAACACCACTATTCGTTTGAAACCAATCTGAAAAATTTGTACCATCCCAAACAGTTGCATTGGTCCCACAATACATTTCTTTGATGACACGAATAAATTTGGTAGAGAGTCCTATTTGTGAGAGCTTATACAAGAGAGCGTTTCTATTAACCAAATCGAAAGCAGCCTTAAAATCTATAAAAAGCGCATAGACCTTTTTCTTCCGGGCTTGGAAGGCTTTGATTATCGCTGATAAAGTATATATATGATCTATTGTGGAGTAGCCTTTTCGGAATCCTGCCTGAAGTTCGGTTAAAACATCATTTTCTTCGTTCCATTTTTCCAGTCTAGATGCTAAGATAGCACAGAAAAGCTTGGCAATAACATTCATGAATGAAACTCCACGATAGTTTTCTACTCTATCTAATGCTCCTTTCTTGTGTATTGGAAAAATCACTGATTTTTTAAAGGAGTTCGGCACAATTGCTTCCATAAGAATTTTATTAAATAATTTTTGTATGTGTGTAAGAAGCTCACGGGATGCATTTTTAAGAAACTCGTACGGTATACCATCTTCCCCTGGCGCTTTTCCATTTTTTGATTTTTTAAGAACTTGTTCTAATTCGTTCAGGGATATTTCACTGTCCAGAAGATCGTCTAAGATCAAGGGCTCTGCTGTTAAGAAAATCGCATTTGTTTGAATTCGAAGAAGGTTTTGGAAGTGTAAAGCAGCTCAGCTGCAGAGACACTCGTGCCTATTGTAAATTTGGATCCGTTTAACTCTTTTGCTACACTCCAAAACTCTTTTGAGCTTTTTATATTTGAAAGTTCTACAGCTTGATGCTTTTCAAAATAAGTTTTCTTACGACGACACATATTCTTGTAAGCAATGTTTGCCTCTGTGTACCACTTCTTCAGAAGGATCGAGTCTGTTTCTCTCCATGCGCGTAGAAGTGCGAAAGACTTTTTACGTGCATTAAAGCATTCGTTATCAAACCATTTCTGCTTGTTACGATTCAGTACAAGAGGTGATAATACTTTGGCAGAGCTTCTAATGCAAGATGTAATTTTCGATAAGTTTTCCTCAACCGATTCAATGCTTGGCAACACACCCGAAAGGAAATTAGATATATTTTGATGGTAAATGTTAATGTCTTGAATTCTCCAATTCAATCTTGGTAGTAGATTTAGATCCTTTTGTATGATGGTGGATTTATTTGTCCATTCTACAACTAATGGCAAGTGATCGGAGTGAGTTTTCGTCTGAACTTCAAACTTCGTGATCATATCTGTCCAGTCGTTATTTACTACACAGTAGTCTATGACAGATTTTCCTTGTCCGCCAATAAAAGTATAATGTCCTTCTCTGTCACCTTCAACACATCCATTTAGAAAAAATAAATCATACGACTGCAAAACATCAAGTATATTCATTCCATTTTGGTTACATACGGTGTCTTTAGAAGTTCGGGTGTTATAAATTGAGGATAGGTTCCTTTCTCGCGAAAATGTGATAGTCTGCATATTACTTGTCCTAGCATTAAGATCGCCGATTACCATTACACTTTTGCTCGAGAGCTGAAATAAAATGTTATTTAGTTGCTCAGCATCTTCGTTCCAATTATTGCAATTGATGTAAAATGGTACTATGTACATATTTTTTTCTTTCAACAGCCTTACAATGGTATTTCCACAAACATCTATAAAATTATATGTATCTAAAAGTGAAATTTTTATTCCGAATAGATTTCCACCGCTTGCACGTCCTTTCTTTGCTGTACGCGTTGCTGAATCCCAATGTAATTTGTATCCATTAAAGTATTTAGTGAATTTATCATAATTTTCTTTCGTTACGTGCGTTTCGAATAAAAAAAAACATTTGAAATTTTTGAACATATTTAAACCGGATATATTATATGCTAAAATGTTTTGAAAACTAATACTATTTGAGCTGACGGTTTCCTTCAATCAATTCTGTCTACTACTTTTTATTCCGTTTCTCGTGACAGCTGACATCCCCTCTCAATGCACCATCTGTATGTTGACTATTGTGAATATGTGACATGGATGTCAGATTGACAGCAGCGAAGTTTAGATCTCCAAACATTTTCACTAATACCTGTTCCCCATCATTGTTGTTATGTTTTAGAATATTATTATTTGATAAATAAAATACATCATTTCCAATCAATAAATTGTTATTTTTTATCATAACTGATGCATTCGGTTGTTTTAATTTGATAATGCGTCTATATGCAAGCAAAATTCGTCGTTTGAGTTGCATTCGTTTCGTGAGATCACGTTGAATATAGAAACCCGTGCCTTTTAACTTTGTTGAATTTTTAAGCATTTTGGTTGCGAGTGCATCCGAACCGGTGTTTAGTTTCAATTTCACAACCGAGTTATTTTCACTCAATTTTATAGCTGGTGTAAATTCACGTTTTTTATCAACTCCAAGCAATAAATCAACTATTCTTTACACTGTTTTTTGGGGGTCGTTGTTGTTTTTGGGCATAGTGAAAATTATATTGGTTGCTTTCAATTCACGGCTTTGGAACTCAATTTAATTTTCAAGGTTGTTGCACCGATCTTCAAATTGTTTGACTTTCAGGGTCAATTCTTCATTTTGCTTTTTTAAAAGGCCGATTTCCAATGTCAAACTCTGAAGGTCATCTTTCGTAGCAAGGTTCCCGATCTTCGATGTGATCTTAGCGTCGAGTGAATCGTCAATTATAGCTTTAATTTTAATCAGATCCATATCAGAGATAGACATTTTGGAAGAAGGTTTGAATATTTTTGCAGCCTGTTTGGAATTTTCCTCAGAGATGAATAGATTATAGTCTTTTGGTGGTGTTTGACAGATCTTTCTTTTGTTTTCGCTCATGAGAATTATCGATGCTGTGTATTCTTCGAATAATTTGATTTTATCTTAAATATTTAAGATTTACCTATATTGTGATGTAAATCTGCAGTGTTTTTGATTTTTTGATAAAATTTTGTAAGAACTTTTAGTTGAAAAATATGAAAAATTCGAATTTGGATCTAGAGCAAGATATTATTTCGACCGTTCACTTATACACAGCGTTGCCAACCATCTTAAAAATTATATCTCCATCTTCACAAACGTTTTCAAAACGAACGAATGGGTAGGGTCAGGAATCTTTTCAGATTGCCCTTTTATGAAAAGATCAAGATCCCTGACTCTTACAGTATCTGCCAAGCAGAAGTCTTGCACCCTCTGAAGCCGCAAAACATCTGGCTACGCAAAACTTGGTCAACAAAATAAGGTGCCTATCAAAGCTCTCTCATCCAATGTCACAAAATCTAAACTTGTAGAAAGTTCAAGCAATAATCTAAGATTACTCAGCTCAACGAACACCGCAATTTAGATTTTGGTTCCAGGACATAGTCACACATCATGTAATGAACTGTTGGACAAGCTGGCCGAAATCGAGTCAGGACTCGAATACAGCGAATTGAACACCTATGTTTTCAAGCAACTAGAGCAAGAAAATTAAATTAAAATTAAGAATCAAATAAATTTTCCAAAAACCACCAGTGAAAGGTGTCATCTTTAGAAACATACCGGATTGACATATGGGCACATATTTCCAAAAAAAAAAATAACAGAATTCCTGCTCCGGCTTAGCTCGGCTCTCTGCGCTGATTGGCATTCTCATGCGTCACAAATCATTGGGTACCCGTAATGATGAGAATGGGCATCAGCGACTCCGACTTATGTGTAGACCATTCCACTTTCTCTGCGAGTGCCCAAGTTTAGTGCACACTAGGGAAAAAACCCTCGGCGAATACTTTTTCGACGCTTCGATACTTCTCTAACCTGCCACTCAACAGCATCCTAAAATTCATTCAGGGTTTCAAATGCTTTAGTGAGGGCTCTCAACCTCGATAACGCAGTCACCTATCCAATCCTTTTGCTATTCATCACAGTGGATCCTTGAGATACGCGTGAGGTGTTTCCGCTTTGAGACTACACCTCCTTTCAACCTAACCTTAACTAAATATATATATAGTTATGTGTCGGAAGAGAGAGAAAGTTTGTGACGTAAAATGCGTAGGAAACAAAAGTAAAGTGGCCTTAAAGTTTTGTGTAATAGTTGTTAAAGGTCCTTATTTGTGTGCTTCCAACTTATGACAGACCGCCAAAGACCTACACACGGTTTGATGAATGTGTATGACTCCGTGACGCAGTATGGAATATATTAGCATAGTAAATAAAGTCCACCGTCAGCAAACACCAATGACTTTTTAATGCCTGATGTTTTCGACGCATATAATTATGTATGTACTTGAAACGAAAATAGTAAATTGTATGAACGGTGCTCGCTGGAGGAAATGTAATTGCTTGGAAGTTCATTTCTTTCTTCTTCAATTATTCTGTGACGATCAAATTTTAGTCTATTTGCATGTAAAGTGTCCCTTCAAAGTGTTTTTTTAGATAGCTTCTGATTTAGAAACAATGTATTGAAAAAAATAAGAAAATATTTAACCTATGCAGTCAATCCTTCCCGCGAAATTCAAGACATTGTTGTTACTATACTTTGGAAGATGTTGCGCTGGCAATCTGTCTTTTCATGTTTCGCTTATTCACATATCTGCACATTGTATCTCCAAATAGGACATGGTCCGATGTGACAATACCAACATTTTTGAAGTGAAACTTCTTTGTATTCGTTGTGATTTGAAACTCGATGAAACGAAAATGCGTCACGATAAGGAAATGAACACAAGCAAAACTCAAAATGTAACTGAATGAGGTAAGGTAAAATACATGTATTTCCTTAAACCTTCTTCTGTTCGTTCGTTCGTGAAGTTTCACTTCTGTCGTGTTGCAGTTGGGCATACACACCTTCAAATTTAATCTTTTTTTATAACAACTCCTCGAAATAAAACTTCACCCAGATGAAAATCTTTTCCATCGCTTGTCATAATGCCGTTGCCATTGTGATGTCGATGGTATCTCTCTTGCATAACGTGAAATGATTAATGGATAATGGTAAATAAATCCAGCACCCTGAGAGACATGCTTTCATTTCATATTTCGCCCGTTTTCATCCACGGTCGTATCCCTGAAATCTTTGAAAACAAAAAACCTCAAGCCGCAAAACTGCCATGAATTTTAATAAGCTCTGTACTTTTCAATGATTTTGTAAAAAGAAATGCATAAACTTGCACAATACCATTCCAATAGCTACATGCATACACTTACAGACACACCACTGACTGGAACAATTGTCGTTGTTTGGATAAAGTTTTCCCATCTAAGAGCTCACATAATCCCTTGAATGTCAGCATAACTAATTAAAACTCAATTAAGTCAGAAATTTGCAGAGAAGAAAACCATGACAATGAAAAGCTCTGGCTCATCGTGCAGTGTGCAAGCTAAAGGGATCAAAAGTTGCACTTTTATTATACGTTAGGGGATGAGTACTTAAAAACAAGGCTGAGAAATCTTACTAATCTGTCAACATGTGTCTACGTAGGCGAAGCTGGTAGCCTATTCTTTATCCAAGTTTAATCCTTTATGTCTTTTTAATGGGTTCGCATAAAGTTTTTGCTCACCTGCCAAAAAC
Organism: Melanostoma scalare; assembly: GCA_949752695.1. Taxonomy (NCBI): domain Eukaryota; kingdom Metazoa; phylum Arthropoda; class Insecta; order Diptera; family Syrphidae; genus Melanostoma; species Melanostoma scalare. Next base: position 165,787,630 of record OX456984.1, on the reverse strand, counting down.
ATGGCACTCCTTTTTTTTACTTGAGGTACGTATCTACAATGAGTTGAGATGGAGATGGAACTCAAATTTCAAGCCTGGAAAACAGATGTCTACAGAATTTGTCAAAATAATCGAAGAAAGTGGTTCCACAACTGAACTTGCAGCAGAACTCGCCACAGAATTTTCAGAAATATCGACGTAAGTCTTCAAAAAACTCGAAAGAAATTCATTCCTCGAACATGGCCACTTCAAAAAACTGTATGAAGAAAAGAGAAACAAGATTTGTCCTTCAGATATCATATGCTCTCCGTCGATAGAGAGTTGGTCTTCAATTCAACTGAACGTCAATTCGAGTTTTGCCATTAATTGGATACACGTACACTACAACCCCTGTTCTTTAAAGTGCTACTTAGCAACACAAAAGTACTTCAATGACAATTTCTTCATGTCTACTCCTTCACTTGATTTCTAAATTATCACCTCTCACGTCAAGCATTTACCGATAGCTTTGACAGCAAGTCTGCTACTTCAGTTCTTGAATCTGAGCGGGGTGGGGCAAATTTTTCATTTATTTATGGTGGTGGCTTTTCAAGGCAGACAGCTCGATATTGGTTCTATGGAATTTCTGTCTTTCCGAATGTAATTTCTTCATGACTTCTCCACAATTCCCCAACTACCACAATATACCAGTGTACAGCTTCAACTATACGAACTATGAGTCAACTGTTTATGGCTGGTTTTTCTGCCTGTTTGTAGGTTGAACAGCAAACAAATTCACTGAAAGTGTACTTTAAAAGAACGCCAACAGGTATAACCTGCACGACATAACGTGAACTCAACTTAAACAGTAGCAATTCTAATAAGGTTTCCAGAGTCACGAGGATGGTTGGTTGGTATGGCTGGTGGGTTATCTGTATTGTGTTCAAAATTGCCCTGAATGTGCTCCCATAAAAAGGTGGGTGGTGAAAATCGATAAAACGATTAACCCAAACAAAGAGCACTATAAAGAAATGCCTCAAAACACAAATTTAGTTTAATGGGTTCTCCCATTGGTTGTGGATTGGATGTACTAAATCCAAAGCCAAAGATTAAACGATTCCCAAGACGATTCGATGTTTTAAGACGAGTTGATTCCTTTGATGAATAGAGAGTAATTATAACTTTTTTGGTTTCATTTTCAAATTTTTGCCAAAAAAAAAAAAAAAATCATTGAATGTGTCCAACATTCAATGATTTTTTTTTTTTTCTTATCCCTAAATTCCGTAGTTCGAATGATCACATCAGTTTGTATGTCGGGGTTTTGTGAATATTTTATCATTTTCAAATGCCATTTAACGATTTGCGGTTGAGAAAGTGAGTCTACTAAGTTTTGACGAGGGTTGCTTCAATATCGAACTTTATAACTCAATTATCTTTCTTCTCATTATGCCAAGTTGAATGTGAATTCATTCTAACATAGGCAAGAGTTCAACCGAAATTCTTAACTTGTTCTTTTATATTTATGAGCAACCTCGCTTTTACTCAATCCAATGTCCGAAAGGCGTCCTTGGGAAAATGGAAAATAAACCGCAAAGTGAATTTAAGGCCGTGGCAGTGGGATGATATCAAGGACACAAAAGGATTGAAATTCAAGTTTTTGTTTTATTTTTTATCTGCGGTGTAAATTGAAAACTTTTTTACGCTTTTTAGGCTCTATAAATATGCTGAGATGAAAATATTTCCTTAAAAATGATTTATTACCTCGCCAAAGGACGGCACTATGAAAAACACCTGGTTCCTTAACAATAAGAAATAACTTCTAGGACAACAAAGTAGTAAATCTTTTGAGTGGGTTTGCTTAAGTGCAAAGTGTTTTTGAACTTAAGTTTTTATCAATCTTAGTATCCTGGTGCGAAGGAGGGTTTTCTTTTACTGGTTTCAACAGCCCAGTTAAATGGTTAACATCTTTTGAGGTAAGGGAAACATAAATATCTTTTGAGGTAAGGGAAGAGGAGTCATTTGTAGGTTATACCCTGAATCGTTTTGCTATATTTTTGTGTTTTGTTAAGTGATGTCCGCTTGGATATTGTGGGCACAGATAGACTATCGATAAAATAGTTCAAAACTTCCCTGCCAAGCTGAAAAATTAAATTCAAAGCTGTACTATACGCCAAAGGCTCAACCAAATCAATGTTTTGCGTGGACTTCAAAGAATATGGTCAAAGCCTAATTAAATGTTATTGGTTAAAGAAAGACCAAAAATACGCCTTCTAATTTTCCTTTACTTCACTCATGAATCCACTATTTAATTTATTGTAATGTACACCCAACATTTAATACTAATTTCCTAATCGAAATCGTTCAACCGAAAACACAAGCGGCAACACTATAATCTGCATCATATAGAAGACGTTGCTTGTGAGTCAGTGTGTGTGTGTGTGTAGAAATATAACATGAGGGGAAATGCTTGACAGCAAAATACTGGAAGGCTTTCGATGTAGATTTTTAAATTGCTGGAAAGCTCTAGATGTAATGTTATTCTATATAAATAGGCCGCTGATGCAACCAGAAGTCAGTTTTGATGATAAAGTGATAATGAAAAGATTGAGTTGAGATCGAATAAAGTATATATCGAATAAAAGTAGTAGAATTAAACTGAAAGGAAATGTTCTATTATTTCGAACTAAGCGCAAGTTACAGTATTTTCCTCTCAACTAATGTTTTTTTTTTTTTATTGTGCTCTAATTTTCCAATCCACCACCGTTTTTCAAGTACACTGATCTGATTTCAACAAAAAAAAAAATTTTTTTGGGTTTGTTATTAAATTAATATTTTCCGATTGTCTAACTAAAAGTAACCACAGGCTCCAATCTTTACAAACAAAGTTTGCTTTTGTACATTTTACAATGAAAAATAAATATTTTAAGATTTTGACAGAACGTGTGAGGAACAACGGTTTTAATACGCATGAGGCGGGGTTGCGGGGGGGATTAAGGGCTATTATATTAAGTTTCCCTGTGTGGGAGGGATGGGGTGACTTTACCAGGTACCTATGTGTAAGAAATAAATACAATTGAATAGATTTTAATAAATACACAGTATTAAAAAACGTAACAAAACAATTTTATTAATACATAATATACCTAAAAATAACTTAAAAGTTTCTACATACTTCAGACTTCCGGTTTCATTAGCCCTGTTCACACTGTACAATTAGTAGTTTGTTTTGTGTGTTTTTGTGAATTGTAATGTCGGGTAAATTTCGGGTCGATTTTAGCAACATTAGGGGGTTGCGATGGAATTTCTTTGCTGTGTACGCTCACACTGCAAAATGCAGGCCAGCTGTTTTGGCACTGAGTGAAACTCAGGTGGATGTTGATTCTGATCCCTCGGAGTTCAACCTGCCTGGATATAGCTTAGTGCCATTATTCTTCTCCTCCCATGGCCTCGCCGTATATGTCCGAAATTATATTGCTTACCAACTTCTACCACAATACGGCCTTTGTTCTAATACGAACTTCAATTTCATGTGGTTAAAATTCACCGTCCGTAAGCAAATCATTCATTATTGTTTTATCTACAGAAGCCCCAATTTAGATAGCAATTCAACCTCTAACGAGTTTGATGCGCTTTCTGACTCCATAATAGGAATTGTTTCCCTTTATCCTCACACTGAAATCCCAATTGCGGGCAATTTCAATGTACACACTTTAACTCAACTTGTTGATGAGCCCACTCGGGTTCCAGATATTGAAGGGTATGCGGCCAACACTCTTGACCTATTTCTCACTTCTCATCCCGAAAAATACAGGGTTGTAGTACCATCTCCTTTAGGCAAATCGGACCATTGTGTCATATCGGTAGATTCTTCGTTTTCTGCCACGGTAAAAAAGATAAAGTCCCTAAAAGAACTGTGTGGCAATATGAGAAAGCCAATTGGGACGGACTGAATAATTTCTTTCGAAATTTTAATTGGTCATTGTGCTTTCTCGACGGAAACGTTGACGCAACAGCTGATATGATATCTAACGTAATTCTCAACGGCATGGGAAATTTTGTTCCTCGCAGAACAAAAAGTATCATCCCCAAAGAGAATTCGTGGTTTGATTCAAGCTGTAAAGAGGCAATTAGGGATCGTGAAAGTAGTTTTCGAAGATTTATAGATAACCCTACTGTAGAAAATCGAAATTTGTTCAAACGGGCCAGAAATATCTGTAATGCTCAAATACAAAGGGCTAAGTTTTTACATGACCAAAAAGTAAGGCAAAAAATACTATTGTGTCCAAAAGGAAGTAAAAACTTTTGGTCTTTTGTCAAGAACATTAAGAACTCGACCACGTCATCGGTCCCAACGCTCGTCTTCAATGACTCTCCGTATGTCAGTTCCATCGACAAAGCCAATTTGCTAGCAGCTCAATTTGCTGCCAACTCGACACTTCCTCATAGCATATTGGCTCCGCCTGAGCTCGATTCTGCAAATTCTTTGATGAAGCAGATATTTTTTCGAACTCGCTCGGTTGCGAGAGTCCTCAAAGATCTCAACATACATAAATCCGCTGGTCGAGATGGTATCCCCGCCGTTATTCTGAAGAGGTGTTCTTCTACGCTGGCAAAACCACTGCGTAAACTTTTCCATCTTTCCTAATCTGCTGGGATTTTTCCGAGCAGATGGAAAACTGCATTTGTCCAGCCGGTCCCTAAAAAACGCGAATCTTCCTCCCCTTCCAATTACACTAACGTCCCTTCTTTCCAAGGTCATGGAAACGTTGATAAACCGTCAACTTATGAAATATCTTGAAGAACGAAAGCTTCTTAATGACCGTCAGTACGGCTTTCGTAGCAAACGGTCCACTGGTGATTTGATGGCTTATCTCACCGAAAAGTGGAACCAATGTTTACATTGTTTTGGAGAAAGTAAGATTATTGCGATTGATATTTCTAAAGCATTTGGTAGAGTCTGGCACCAGGCTCTTTTATCGAAAATGCGTGCTTTTGGTATCGATGAGTCTCTTCTTCGTTGGATTAGAAATTACCTTTCCGACCGTTCAATACAAGTTGTGTTGGATGGCTTCAAGTCTGATACCCACATCATAAATGCTGGTGTGCCCCAGGGCTCTGTTTTGTCTCCGACTCTCTTCCTCATTTTCATTAATGATCTCTTGTCTGAAACTTCTAATCCGCTTAACTGTTTTGCTGACAACTCGACCCTCAGCTTTTCATATTCGTTTCCAAATTCACCTCCCTGCTCTTCGGATGTGGAACTGGAACGGTTGCGTATGATAAGCTCATTGAATTCTGACCTTGACAGCATTGTTGCATGGGGTCTTATGAACCGAGTAGAACTCAATGCTTCGAAAACTCAATGCTATCTCTTGTCGTTGAAGCTTAACATTACCCCATTGCCATTATCCATGAATGGTACCTGCATCGAAGAAACCGAAAAGCTGTCAGTACTATGTGTGTAAACGATGATCTTCGTTGGAACGACCACATATAAGTCGTCAAAAACGCTGCTAAATGCTTAGGTTTCTTGAGACGATGCAGGAAGTTCTTCATCTCTTCTGATCTGGCTACTATTTATAAGGCCTTCATCCGCCCAAAACTGGAGTATAACTCCCATATCTGGTCAGGTACATCTCAAACATCTTTGCGCCTACTTGATAGGGTACAAAATAGAGCGTTAAGATTGATAGGTGATAGTTCAATCGTAGAATCGATTGATTCTCTTGAACATCGTCGAAACGTCACCTGCCTCTCTCTTTTTTATCGCTTTTTTCACAAACAGTGCTTTAGTGAAATAGCCAGTTGCATTCCTCCCCTGAAACAATTTAGCCGCAACACACGCCTCGCTAGGAATGCTCATCAGTTTTACCTTGAACCCAACTTCGGACGTACAGTCAAGTATAGAGACCCGTATGTGGAATGCTTTACCTGGCTCTGTGTTTACCCTGCCTTACGATTCACAAAGATTCAAAAGCAACGTGCATCGGTGTCTCCTATTAAACCCTCTGCTACTTTCCTAAATGCTGTGTTCTATAACATCATAAGGGTAGTCATAACCCCTTGATGTGCGCGCTAATTAAAAAAAAAAAAAAAAAATTGGGCAGACTTGGGCTTGAACCTTGCTGTGAACCCTTCAGACGACCGCTTGTCCAACTTGATGGATGGTTTTCAAAAATTTTTGAAAATCTAGAATGTTGGATGGAGTGGAAGGGTATGTGATATAAAGTTGGGCGACAAGCTTGATAAGTGTGAACGCAAACTACATCAGACCATCCAACTTCCATCAAACATCAAATTACATCAAACGAAGTCTGTCCAACTAATTGTACAGTGTGAACAGGGCTATTACGAGATGTTTTTCTTGCTACAGTGAAGATCTGGTTTTTTGAATGCTTGAAGCTATATTGGGTCGTTTTATCACTTGTACCACTTTTTAAAATCATTCTGAAACAGGTTTGAACAAGCTTGCCAGTTCTACATCGTTCTCTTAATGTTGTCCTCTTAAAACCATAGAATAAAGCTGCTGCGCTTATAGACATACTTTTTTTTTAACTTCGACAGCCTCTATTGCTGCTTTCATTGTTTGTTAATCGATTTCTGAGCGCTTGTTCTTTTTTATGTAGCAGCGTCGCATCTTTTGAGCTGAAAAGAAGATTTGGTTTTTGTTTTAACATCTTGGGATGCATTGCCCATCCTCTTTTACTCTAACAAATGCACCCTATGAAGTGGTTTTCCCTTTGGAAAATGCACCCCGCAAGAAAATGGCAAGCAACAAGCTTTTTTTTCTTAAATTCACTACTAACATTTTTTTCCAATTAGAAAATAATGTAAATAACTCCAATTTAAGAAAGTAAACGTATATTCTAATAATGATTACAAGGAAAACATATGCAAACTAGAGAGAGAAATGAAAAATGAAGAAGTTTTCCCAAGAATTTGGTATCGATACGTCGACGACATTTTTGCTCTGATAAAACAATCAGATGTCAATCTTGTTTTAAATCTAATCAACAACCGTCACAAAGCATAAATAAAGCTCACTTAGGAATTGGAGGATACATCCGATCACACATTGTCATTTCTTGATTTAAAAATTAAACGTCTTGGTCGCAAAATCAAATTCGATGTTCACAGAAAACCAACAGCAACTGATCGATACATTACACACGATTCGTATTGCTCTTATCAAAATAAAATAGCTTCAATGGTTTATCGCATATGTACCTAGGTTGCTACTTTCCGTTTCAGATTACAAAAACGAGTATGAACATATTCTTCATTTGGCTGATGTCAATGGTTAAAAAAAATCTCTCATCGATCATTTGATAAAGAAACACACGAAAAGAAATATGAAGGAAAATTATTCTACTCTTTTCCTTCAAAACATATACATAACAACAACACCGAACATCGTGTTGCGCTTTTTCTTGTACCAAGAATCTGCAATCAACTCAAACACACTTTTAATAAAGCTTATTTGGCTAATGGCTATCACCAATTCCAACAAAAACAAACTAAGCTCTTCTCTTGGTTCTTCCAAAGACGTCAAACCCATGAACAAAAAGAGCTGTTATCAAATCGCTTGCAATGTTGCAATACCTGCAGCAACAAGTACATAGGACAGACAAAACGTGAGGTGGAATGTCGTATAGCTGAACACCAGAGGTAAGTTAACAACAAAGACATTTCCAAAGCAGTCCATGCATTTGATTTAAGAATCACAGAACATCAATATATGACACCTCTTATTAATAACTACAAATTGATTAAAAGTGTACATTTCCCTTCGAAATTGGACGCATGCGAATCAATTTACAATAACATCAACGAGCATCTTGTTAGCATCGAGTTATCTCGCGTATTCGCTGATGATAGTAGGCCAATGCCTCCCGAAATGCATTAAATAAACCAAAATGCAAATTAATAAACCAAAAATAAAAAAAATTTTTTAATCGTTTTCTTGCAATAATAATTCTGGAACATGGTAAAGGTAATTAAAAAGAGAAATGTGCGTATTCCAGCTTTGAAAGTTGGAAATAACTTTTTCTTATTTGCGCCGATAAGGCAAATGCACTAGCACGGTCATTTACTGTAACCAGTGTAATAACAATAGTTTTAACACAAATGCTAGGTTAGAATCTTTGGTCGCACTTTCCATTGATAAAATCAATTCAAGTAGTATAAACCCAGAGGAAGATATCACAATTGAAGATATAAAAACAGTATTTCAAGAACTACGAACTAGAAAGCCTGTAGGATTTGATAGTCTTCGAAACTTATATTTAAGAAACCTTCCAGAATCGGCAATAAAATTGTTACAAAGCCTTTTTAACTGCTGTTTAAAAATTGGTTATTTTCCAACTGAATGGAAAGTGGCGAAAGTAATTCCTTTATTGAAACCAGGAAAAAGTACCGGATCGCCTTCTAGCTACAGACCCATAAGCCTACTTAGTTCGTTAAGCAAATGCTTTGAAAAACTAATAAAAACAAATTGATGGCGCATATAAACGCTAGAAGTATTTTTCCTCCTGAACAATTTGGTTTCAGACCATTCCATAGTCCTGTTCACCAGATTCACCGCGTAACTAAACATATAAAAAGTAATTTTGCTACGGGCCAGAGTACGGGTATGGTATTACTTGATATTGAAAAAGCATTTGACTGTGTTTGGCACAACGGGCTTTTGCATAAACTTCTGTTAAATAACTTTCCTATGTACATCATCAAAATTATCAAGTCTTTTCTGTCGTCGAGAAAACTTATTGTTTCAGTGAATAATGTCCTGTCTGAAACGTTTGTTTGTTTTTCTGGTGTTCCTCAAGGTTCCGTCCTGGGTCCTATTTTGTACAATGTTTTTACGTCTGATGACACAAGTATCTATTGCTCAGATTTAACTGGTTTTGAAATAGAAACCAATTTACAATCTGCTTTAAATGAAGTACAAATATATTTTAATAATTGGAAGATCAAAATAAATGCTTGCAAGACGAAAGCAATTTTTTTCACTCTGAAAAGAAAAGCATGTTTCCTCCCAAGCAACAGACTTAATATTAACGGTACTACAACGGAATGGGAAAATAATGTCAAATATCTTGGAGTACATTTAGATAGCAAACTAACGTTTAGTTTTCACATTCAGGAAATTATCAAAAAAATTAATTTGACAATAAAGATACTTTACCGTTTTATCAATCGTAAATCAAAGTTGAGTAATGATAATAAACTTATCATTTTTAAAACAATTTTTCAAGCAATAATGTTTTATGGCTCTCCCGTTTGGGACATCAGCGCGAAAAGCCATATTTGTAGACTACAAAGAGCCCAAAATAAGCTTCTGAAAATGATGCTGAATTTACCCTGGCGTTTTTCAACGGCTGAATTACATTCAATCACTAATTTGGAACTTGTTTCTGAAAGATTACTTAGACTAAAGCAGAAATACAATACATCCTGTAATACTTCTGACAACATCTTAATTTCAAGATTATCTTCTTAATCTGTTCACACTAAACTTAATACCGACAATTTATTTATATACACACAGTACAAATTTTGTTAACTTATGTTAAATGTTACTTGTTGTCTTTCAATTCGTTACAAACATATATATTTATATTCATTATTTGTTATTTATTATTTGTTTTCTAACTACTCTTTATTATTTATTTATTTATTTATTAACTTATTAATTTTTAATTCATTTATTTATTTATTTATTTATTAATTAATTAATTAATTTATTTGTTTATTTATTTATTTATTTATTCACTTATTTATTTTTACCTTGTTATAGATTTCGTTTCTAATTTATTTTTCTAAAGACTGATTTATGTTTATTTGCTGATTTTAAACTATTTATTTTTATTTTTAAGTTATTTATCATAAATAAGTTATAAGCTCACAAAGTGTAAAAGATTATCTTGAAAAAGACTTTGTCAGGCTACAAATCCCCCCTTCCCCCTTTCTCAATTTAGAAAACTATATATTTGTTTACATATTATTACATGTTGTACATGTACGTATATACCATTTTTTTTTTTTTTTTTTTTGCAGTTTAATGAAGGTTTTCAGTCGTAGATTTTCCTTCAAGCTTTTCTCGTACCACATTTCTATTTATTGTTTAAAAACTTAGCAGTAGTAAGGTAGTTAATAACCAATCTCTGTAAATTGTGTAATTGAATTAAGAAAAAATGTAATTTTGCTACAATAAACAAAAGTTAAAAAGTTAGTTTTTCTTTAATCTATTTGCGGTCAATAAGGAAGATAAACATAAATAATTTGAATATAATCTAGACCACAAACTGTGTTCAATTAACAGATTGACTTGTTAAAACTGTTACTTCCTATTTAATTTTTTCATTTCGTACCCATATTGAGTAATTAGTGAAAAAATAAGTAATCCGCCATTTCGTTGCGGTGGCCATCTTAGATTCACATTGGGAAAAAAAATGGGTAGCATAACTAGAATACCTTTGTATCCGGGTAAGTTTTCGAACGACTAAGATTAGGTGATAATTCCACAAATTAACCACACTTACGCCTTATCGTTTTGCACCTCCAAACTTACGCCGTCAATTTCTTCCTTCAGCCCAAAAATGAACGCTTGAGTATTTCGTCTTGTTATTATTTTATTTAACACGTAGGATTCTTTATTTTATTTGGTTTTGTATTTTTACTTTTAGTTACAATATGATTTACATTGAAAAGTTAGGCCATGAAGGTAAAAATTTTAGAATTTAGAAAAATGGTTGCAAAAAAGGACCAACCAACAAAAAAAATATGGCTGATGGCCCAAGAGTTTTAATTTATATTTAATAAGTTGTTTGCTGGTTGGTGGTTGACAAGATAATGCCGTGCCGTCGCTATGCGACGAAACACTTTTCAGGCAAAATGTAGTAGATTTATCCATTGAGTAAATTATTTTAGAGGGCGAACTATGGTCGCCTAGATTTTTGAGTTAGGCAGTGTTCACACTGGAGTCGTATGAACATTACCGCCCCCCTTGGCGAGATACGCCAAAAAAAATTAATACTGAAAATAAAGTAAGTGAAATTTTGTTTAATTGGCAATCTAGTTAATGGGCAATAGGCACAGTTTTACTATGGGGCGGACTATTTCTCCGTTTTGGGTCTTTAATGTTGCAACTCTGACTCGACCATCGGAACCCGGGTGTATATTTATCACACGGCCTAGACGCCATTCGGTGGATGGCAGATTTTCGTTTTTAATGACGACCAAATCATCAACTTTAATGTTGGTTTGAGGTGTTTTCCATTTGTGTCGTTGATGTAGTTCCTTGAGGTATTCATCCTTCCATCTGTGGCAGAATTGTTGTTGGAGGCATTTTACTTTTTCCCACCGATTGATTAGCGATAAATTTGCATCGGCCAGATTCGGTTCCGGAAAAGATAAAAGCGGACCGCCGCGTAAAAAATGCCCCGGCGTCAATGCCAACAGATCAGAAGGATCTGTGGACATGGACGATATTGGACGCGAGTTCAAACATGCTTCGATGCGTGCTAAAACCGTTGCAAATTCTTCGAACGTAAACTTGGCCTTGGTCCCCAGCCCTCTTAAATGGCTTTTGAAACTTTTAACGCCGGCTTCCCATAGACCTCCCATGTGAGGTGCCCCGGGTGGAATAAAATTCCATTTCAAACCCTGAACGCCATACTTAAGACTCGTTTCTTTGGGAATGGTGCCTACAAACTTCTTAAACTCCTTGCGTAAAATTGCATCGGCACCTGTAAAGTTCGTTCCATTGTCGGAGAACACTTCTTTAGGTAAGCCTCGTCTAGAGGTGAATCTGGCAAAGGCCGCGAGGAACGCTTCAGATGACAAATCACTTGCCGCTTCAAGGTGAATTGCCTTGGTGGAAAAGCAGACAAACACACATGCATACCCTTTGGTCATACGACAATTCCGTGCATTGAAACTCTTGATTGTGAAGGGACCCGCAAAGTCTATTCCAGTAAATGTGAACGGTGGAGAAAAGGTAACTCTTTCGGGCGGTAGGGCAGCCATCATCTGCTTGCCTAAGTCTCTTTTGTTGGTCGCGCATATGGTGCAACGACGGATGCAAGACTTAACCAGAATTTGGAGTCTTGGTACCCAGAAACTTTGTCGTGTTAGTCGCACCATTAAAGAGTTGCCACCGTGCATAGAAATCTCATGAATGAATTGAACCAGGAGGCAAGCAAAACGGGATTCAAAGGGTAGTATTATAGGGTGACGTTCATTGTACGAAATGTCTGAGTTCGTTAGTCGCCCATTGACTCTAAGAAGCTTGTTTGAATCCAAGAATGGATTAAAGGACAAAATAGAACTTTTCGTTGACACTGGCTTGCCAGCTGCAAGCAGAGAATATTCTGTCGAAAAGTGAGCTTCTTGAGCCAATCGGATTAGACGAATTTTCACAAACTCCATTTCTGGTTGCGAGATGTCACGAGACTTGTATTTGCTGGGCTGTTGCTTTGAGACAGACCCGAAGAAGCGAAAAACATAGCACAATACACGCATAGCGCGGGATAACATCGAAAAACGGTCAAGAAAATCTTCTGTTTCTTGTTGAACTACCAATGAGTTGGTGTTTTGCTCAGAATCGTCGAGAGAAATGCCTTTTAGTCCCACTAGAGGACTCTGAAAATTTGGCTGGACCACTAACGAGGAAACCTCTTTCTGTTCTAGATCTTCAGTACGTGGAGCGTCTGGTAATGCCACCGGCCATTGAGAGGCTGGTTCACAGAGCCATGCTGGGCCCTGCCACCACATACGATTCTGCTTCAGATCGGAGGGCATTACACCTCGAGTGGCCAAGTCCGCGGGATTTTCGGCAGATCTGACGTGCTTCCAAACTGCGTTGCCGACATTGTCCTGTATTTCACTGGTACGGTTTGCAACAAAGGTTTTCCAAACGCACGGAGGTTTTTTGAGCCAGGCCAAAACTATGGATGAGTCTGTCCATAAAAAGATTTGATATGTCTGGACTGGAAAATTGGGTAAGTAAAACTTTATCATTTTGGAAAGCAAAAGTGCTCCACACAGCTCAAGACGCGGTAAAGAGACCGTCTTTAGAGGGGCAACTTTGGACTTCGCACACATCAAGTAGGAGGATGCTTCTCCATTAGGGTGACTTGCGCGTATATAAAGCGCTGCCGCATATGCTTTCTCGGAAGAGTCACAGAAGCCATGAAACTGAATCTCCACAGTGGGCGAGTATTCAACCCAACGTGGGATTTCTATAACCTGTATTTCAGGTAATGACTCTGCAAACTCTTTCCAAGTGGCAAATGATTCAGGGCTGATACGCTCGTCCCACTCAGTGTGCTCCGCCCAAATGCGTTGCATCAACGTTTTGGCAATTATCACTACGGGGGCCAACCACCCCGCAGGATCGAAAAGACGAGCAATTTGAGAGAAGACCTCTCTTTTGGTCGGATTTGTCGACAGTGGAATGCGTTGCGTGGTGAAGTAAAAATTGTCTCCTTTGGCATTCCATCGTACCCCTAGTGTTTTTGTGGTGCTGTCAGCATCGAGCTTCAGGAAACTTTCGTTCAGCACATGTTCTGGTGGCAAATGGTTAAGTAAGCTAGACGAATTTGCGGTCCACTTACGTAGTGGAAACCCAGCTGAGTTAAGCAACGCTATAAGTTCGATTTGTGCCTGTTTAGCCGAACTGAGAGAATGACCACCAGATAGAACATCGTCGACATAAAACTCCGATTGAATGATTCTAGACGCTAGGGGATACACGGTTCTGCCTTCTTTTGCCAGTTGCAAGAGGGTGCGGATGGCCAGATATGGAGCACAATTGACACCAAAAGTGACGGTTTGAAGTTCAAAGTCTTCGATTTCGGACTCTGGCGAACTGCGAAAGAGGATTCGTTGAAATGGAGTATCTCTAGGGTCCACCAAGATTTGGCGGTACATTTTCTCAATGTCCGCATTAAAGACAAATTTATAAAATCTCCAGCGGAGAATGAGAGATGGTAAATCTTGCTGCAATATGGGCCCTGGATACAACAAATCGTTTAAACTTACCCCATTCGACGACGATTGAGACGCATTAAAGACAACCCTCACTTTGGTGGTCGTGCTTTCAGGCTTTATGACCGCATGATGTGGCAGATAGAACGAATTTACTTGACCTTTTGCAATCTTTTCCATCGGAGGTACTTTCCGCATATGGCCAAGGGTGAGGTATTCAGAAATAACGCTTGAATATTGAGTCTTGAGATCCGCTTTCATGGCTAACGATCTTTCGACTCTAGAGAACTGCCTTAGTGCGATGTGCCTAGAGAACCCTAACTTGCCCTTTGACGATTGTGCCTTGAATGGCAGACGAACAACATACCTCCCATCCAAACGTCTCGAAGTTGTGTTTTTATAAAGTTCGTCACAGTAGCAGTCTTCTGTTGACCGAATGACTGTGGACGGCAGTTCCTCGAGCTCCCAAAATTTTCGTAGCTGAGTATCCAGATTGGAAGTACTCGAACTGTTCGATACTACGAATGTGTTGAACGATTGGAACGACTCCGGAACTGGTCCAGACAGTACCCAGCCGAACATTGTGTTCTGAGCCACGAGGGAATCTGCGATGAGTTGGAGACCGTTCCTTATGATCGATGGGTATAAATCCGCACCGATCAGCAGATCGACCTGGGACGATTTATTAAACGTGGGATCAGCCAGTTTGAGGCCGCCACAAAGGTTAGGATCGATGATACTAAACGATGAACTTGGCAGATTGTTCGTCAATGATCGAAGCACAATTGCCTGGGCAGAAATGGTGATCTGGGCTTCGTCTAAGCACGTGATTGCAAACGCACAGAGTTTTTTCGACGTTATGGCGAGATTACCACTGATTCCGGAAATGGTTGTATTCTTATCCGTTACGGGCAAGTTCAAACGCTTTTGTACTGCCTCTGAGATAAAGGATATTTCGGAACCAGGGTCGATGAGAGCGCGAACTATGTGTTTGGATTCTTTGCCAACAATGCAAACTAGTGCCGTTGCAAGCAATATTTTCTTAGGAGCGCCGACATGAAAGTTTTGAAACGACGCTTGAGGCACGAATGGAAGTGACGACGCCGATATTTGAGGAGCTGTTGTTGCACTAGGGAGATTAGTGGACTGTATTTTATTTCCGTTTTCGTTAGCGTTGAGGTGCAACAGTGAGTGATGCCGTTTTTTGCAGTGGCTACAAGAATATTTGCTCGTACAAGCGACCTTTGTATGACTCGCGCTTAAACAGTTGTTGCACAGTTTGTGCTGCCGTACCGTTTGGATTCTCGTTGGGATCGACATTGCCGAAAATTTGGCACACTCATAAATGGAGTGCGCAGCCGCACAGATTTTGCATTTCCCCCCCCCTGTTTTGGCAAGGTAAGTGTTGACTCTATTATTGTTTCGAACATTCGTCTCCTTTTTGGGTAGTCTATTAAGCCCTGTGCCTTTTGTCGACGTGGTGTCCGAAATGGACTCCAGCACCTGAAAGCGAGACGTTAAGAACGAGTCTAATTGCTGCCAGGTTGGAACCTTCGTCGGGTCCTCCAGGGATTGTTCCCAAAGGGTCAAGGTAGTTTTGGGCAGTCTACTTGAACACGCAAAGACGAGAATCGGATCCCAGTTTTGTGTTATAACCTTATGCGCTTGCAACGTTGATACCGAATCATTTACAGTACTCTGAAGGGCTCGGATCAATTTGGCCGACTCTTCATGTACTGTTGGCAAGTTAAAGATATTTTTTACCTGATTGTTGACTAAGATCCGAGTATTTTCATACGTAGCCCGCAACGCTTCCCAGGCTAGAGAAAAGCTGGCATTGGTTAGCGGAAATTGGCTGACAATCCGATAAGCCTCGTCTTTGGTTTTGGCTCTAAGGTGGAAGAGTTTTTCTACTTCACCCAACTGGGGGTGTTTAATGTAGACTGCCTCAAACATATCTCGGAAAACCGGCCAGGAGATATAATCCCCCTTGAAGACCTCCGTCTCACATGGAGGTAATTTGAGGTGACGAGGAGCGAATGTTGGTTCAGCTATCGAATTTTTGCCAGTACCCTCAGGTTTCAGTCGTGCTTCGTGGTCTAGGAAAAGTGCTGAGCATGCCACATAACTTTCGTTGCACAGTTTATACTTGGTTTCTATGGCTTCAAGGTCTACTGCTGCTTCTCTTGTCTTTGGGCCGCCTTTTATGTATAGGGCATAGGTTTCTTTGACTCCGAGCCACAGTTCCCTTAACTCTGACTTTCTGACTGCGAGAGCGGACAGTGTGTGCCCGTGATCCGGCACCTCTCTCGCCGCTTGGTGAAACTTGACCAATTGATCAGTCGCGAAAATGAAGTCTTCCATCAAAGCCATCACAAAGTGCGTTTAAAATTGTATAAATGACAAGGAAGCGACACGAAACCAAGAAGATTTTAAAACTAACTCGTGGCTTACAGCACTCAAAACCCGCAGACTCTCAAAAAAGGTCAAGATTTAAATTTAAAAATTTCAAAAATCAAAATTTGGAAGCACAAGAATTTTCAAAAGGCTTGAAAGATTCTACTGGGGGCCAACCACCCCGGCTTGAATACACCGATACGAACGGTGTATGTGGCACGAACGAAAGGCAAAAATTTCCAAAGAAGCCAAAATTTAAAAACGTACGAATCTTCAAAAGGCTTGAAAGATTCTAAAAATTTCAAAAAAAATTAAAATTTTAAAGCTCAAGAATCTTCAACAGGCTTGAAAGATTCTACTGGGGGCCAACCACCCCGGCTTGGATACACCGTTACGAACGATGTGTGCTGCACGAACGAGAGAGAGGGAAAAAAATCCCAAAGAAGCCAAAAATTAAAGAACGCACGAATCTTCAAAAGGCTTGAAAGATTCTAAAATTTCAAAAAAAATTAAAATTTTAAAGCTCAAGAATCTTCAACAGGCTTGAAAGATTCTACTGAGGGCCAACCACCCCGGCTTGGATACACCGTTACGAACGGTGGGTGCGGCACGAACGAGAGTAAAATTTCAAAAGTAAAAATTTTAAAGTGCGCGAATCTTCAAAAGGTTTGAAAGATTCTAAAAATTTCAAAAAAAAATTAAAATTTTTAAAGCTCAAGAATCTTCAACAGGCTTGAAAGATTCTACTGGGGGCCAACCACCCCGGGTGTGGCACGAGCGAGAGAAAAAATTCCACAAGTAAAAATTTTAAATTTAAAAATTTCAAAGAAATCAAAATTTTGAAGCACTAGAATCTTCAAAGGGCTTGAAAGATTCTACTGGGGCCAACCACCCCGGCTTGGATACACCGTTACGAACGATGTGTGCGGCACAAACTAGAAAAAGTAACACGCGGTAAAAAAAAATGCAGACTTCATCAACGAGGAAGTCAGTCTATTAAAATTCACAAAAACCCATAAAATAGGCTGAGGAACAAAACCACTCGCCAATATCGAAGATACAAAAACTGTCGCTACCGCGATGGAAAGCGAATGCTCAAAAATCCACTTCAACACAAAGACTACCGATCATTCGTATATAAAAAAAATTGGCGCGTTTGTCGGCCAAAGTGCAACACAACGGAACCAAAACCACAAGATTTAAAAGGTAGCTAAAAAAATTGCCAATTAAAACAAATCTCACTTACCCTTTACAAATTTAGCTGAAACTTTTAGGTTGCTTTCTCGATGGCTGGTCAGGTCTAGTGGTGATCTTTTGATGACTTTGTTCCTTCACAGCGTGGGCAACGTGCCGGGTTGGCAGCGTGTGGCGTTTTTCGCCAACAAAATGGCCGAACAGCGTGGGCAGCGTGCCGGGTTCTTGTGCCTTTTGTAGGTGCCGAGTTTTTGCTGTCGTGGGCAGCGTGCGGTGATTTTCGGCAACAAAATGGCCGAACAGCGTGGGCAGCGTGCCGATTTTTTGGCGTGGGCAACGTGTGGTGGCGTGTTGGCCACGTGCCGGGTTTTTGGCGTGGGCAGTGACTGATGTTGCAGCGTGCTGATTTCTTGGCGTGGGCAACGTGTGGTGGCGTGTTGGCCACGTGCCGGGTTTTTGGCGTGGGCAGTGACTGATGTTGCAGCGTGCTGATTTCTTGGCGTGGGCAACGTGTGGTGGCGTGGTCAGCGTCGATGGCGTTTGGCAGCGTGTGGTGCTGGCCGCGTGTGTTGTCAGCAATCCGCTCGGATGGACCAAATGATAATTCCACAAATTAACCACACTTACGCCTTATCGTTTTGCACCTCCAAACTTACGCCGTCAATTTCTTCCTTCAGCCCAAAAATGAACGCTTGAGTATTTCGTCTTGTTATTATTTTATTTAACACGTAGGATTCTTTATTTTATTTGGTTTTGTATTTTTACTTTTAGTTACAATATGATTTACATTGAAAAGTTAGGCCATGAAGGTAAAAATTTTAGAATTTAGAAAAATGGTTGCAAAAAAGGACCAACCAACAAAAAAAATATGGCTGATGGCCCAAGAGTTTTAATTTATATTTAATAAGTTGTTTGCTGGTTGGTGGTTGACAAGATAATGCCGTGCCGTCGCTATGCGACGAAACACTTTTCAGGCAAAATGTAGTAGATTTATCCATTGAGTAAATTATTTTAGAGGGCGAACTATGGTCGCCTAGATTTTTGAGTTAGGCAGTGTTCACACTGGAGTCGTATGAACTATTATTACATGTTGTACATGTACGTATATACCATTTTTTTTTTTTTTTTTTTTGCAGTTTAATGAAGGTTTTCAGTCGTAGATTTTCCTTCAAGCTTTTCTCGTACCACATTTCTATTTATTGTTTAAAAACTTAGCAGTAGTAAGGTAGTTAATAACCAATCTCTGTAAATTGTGTAATTGAATTAAGAAAAAATGTAATTTTGCTACAATAAACAAAAGTTAAAAAGTTAGTTTTTCTTTAATCTATTTGCGGTCAATAAGGAAGATAAACATAAATAATTTGAATATAATCTAGACCACAAACTGTGTTCAATTAACAGATTGACTTGTTAAAACTGTTACTTCCTATTTAATTTTTTCATTTCGTACCCATATTGAGTAATTAGTGAAAAAATAAGTAATCCGCCATTTCGTTGCGGTGGCCATCTTAGATTCACATTGGGAAAAAAAATGGGTAGCATAACTAGAATACCTTTGTATCCGGGTAAGTTTTCGAACGACTAAGATTAGGTATCTGTCAAATCAGAAACAGCTGATAAATCGAAGTGAAAACAAACCAAACCAAATGTGTTTTAAAAATTGCAAACAACACGTACCACTTATTATTCGATTGCAAACTTCTTCACAATCGTTTACTTCGTAAACAACGTCGTTTAGATTAATTAGGAGCACCATATTTTAAATTTTATGTTTACAAAAAACAATTTTGCAACAAAGCACTATGACAGAAAGCAAAACAAAATGAATCCAAGTCAGCTGTTCTCAAATTTCAAAATTGGGTAGCTTGCTATACCATGATTTTTAAGGTACCTTTGGATCGCTTTCCCCTCAAAAGATGTTTTGCAGTCAGCTGCTTTTTAACATGGGAACACTAACAACAAATGTCACGAAAGGAATCTAGTTCGTCTTAAGGCCCCGGCCCATAGAACGCGCTGCGCGCGGTAGGAGCGGCGCGGCAACTGATGCGGTGGGTTTTGCCGCACGCAACTGATAGGGGTGACCCATAGAATCCGTTGCGGTGTCTCAACTCAACATAGGCGCGTTCCTTTGGGACTTTTAAACTACTTTTTAGTACTTCGCATTCGCAGTAGACGTTGAATGGAACGCGTTAATTTTATAAATAGATAATTCAGTCTTAAATAAACAAAAAAGAAGTTTAGTGATTCAAATAGATTTAATAAATTACAATTTTACAACTCACATTGAATAAATCCATTGCAAGAAATCTTAAAACTTTGAAAAGAAAGAAATTTCACACCCGAAAACATTCGCAAAATTATTGTTTTTGAGAAACGTCAAATCAAACAACAACAATTTCTATTTCTTTTTACTGACGCCATCTGGCGTAGACTAGTATCGTAACTACTTCGAAGAACTACTCTGACCACAAGGGAAAAGTAGTTCAAAGCAGCCAGAAGTACTAAGCAGTAGATAAATGTTCCCAAAGGAACGCAGCTTTTAATCGAGCTGTCAGTTGAAAGCGGTGCCGCACGCACGCACCGCGTTCTATGGGCCGGGGCCTTTAGGTAAAAATCCGAACGCAGCCATTGATACTGATTGTATTAAATTTTACTGTCATCAGAATTAAAAGGTGCCTTCCGAATTTCAGATCTTTCCATCGAAGAAGAATTTCTTTTTTTTTCAGTGAATCTTTCCCACTAACGAGCTCAAATTAAACTTGCGTTCGAATAAAACTTAGAGCAAATGTTAAAACAGATGCTGCTTCTTAAAATTACTCTTGCTTCGCAAATTAACTTTTTATGTTTGCCTTTAGTTACATGATGCCATAGAATATAGATTCTCAAATGAATAAATCATCAGAAACGCTATCTTTTTCTGGCATTGATTGGTGTGAGAATGGTACCTTCACACAAGAGTTTAACATAAAATGTTTGAAACTTTTGTTAAAGGATTCTGTAGTGCTATTGAATTATTCAAAGACTGAGCAAATGAATTCATTAATAATAATTTAATAATGATAAAATAATCGTTTTTAACAAGTGACTCGAAAATGAAAAGTACGCAAATGGAGCTGTACCAACTGTCATAAGAACGAAATTCGATCTAAATTAATGGAAAACAGTTCCTCCTCTTTTCATCATCTACAACTGTATAGCGTTTTGACAGCTTAGCAGTAACTTACAGTAGAACTTCCATAAACATGAGGATGTTTTTTTCAATTCTCATCGCAGAAAATTGTGCTGCATAACAATCTTAAAAATTGATAGACACAAATGTATCGAGAAACGAGAAGGATGTTTTTTGAACAAGTTTTATGCCACGTCCCCCACAACGAAGTTGTGAAACATAAAATCATCTTTTTTGTCAAAAACCCATCTATATGTATACAGGATAAGGAGACAATTTCTTTTCTGTTTTGCTGCTTAAACCTCTTTCCCCCTATTTTCTTATATCGATTGGCAGCCTTTAGCCCAACAACGAGGACAAAGTTTGAAAGGCACAAGCAAAATATGGAATAATTAAAAGTATCAAATAGTGTGAACGTATACGAATCCTGAAGTAATCCCTAACTTGGATATATTTTTCATTATAACAAAATTAAATTTCACGTTTAAAGCTCATATGTGTTCATGTTTGGTTTTCATTTCCTTCTGAGAATTGGGGAAACAAAAATAATAATATCAATCATTGTTATGTGCGCAAAGCTAGCAGTCTATAGAAGATTGATAATAATAATAATAAACAGAGAAGATCCTGATGTATGCGGTTATGCGATTGAATAAGCAGCAGTGCGTCTTGGTGTATGAGTTTGGATATCTTTCTTTCCTTCGTATATATATGAACATTTTTTTTTGGTAATAACACCAATGGAATCTTGGGAAATCTAACAAAATCACTCACTCGCAATATATGTCCACAAGATTGACGTTAATATTAATCTCTTGCAAATTATGTATTGAGAAAACAATACCCGAGTCAGAACCTGGCATTGAATGATGGCTCAAAACGAAAAAAGAAGGAAGAAGCCTCTTTTATTGATTACTTTTTTTTTCTTTTATATTGCACCATAAACTGTAGGAAAAACCTCTTTTCTATTCAAATAGCCTTTAGGAAAGTCAAATAAATTTATTTTAGGGTTACTGATGGACAGCTGGAGTGTGAAATATTGAAAGCTTGATTTGTTTTGTGGTATTGCGTACTCCAATGACTTTTTAAGAGAGTGGCGGATTGTTAGTTTGCTGTCAGTCAAAAAAGTGAAAAAGTACACACTCTTGTTCGATTAAACACTTGAGTCATAACCTAAGGGAAATGAAAAATCATGTTTGAGAAGTTTCACCCGTAAAGTTTTAAATACTTCCGAACGACTTCTTTAAATTTTAAGCACGAATTCTTGAAAGAAATGAATGTAAGTGTTGTCATTGGAGAATTGTAACAAGAGCCCAAAGTCTAGCTAAATTTTGCTTTGAAAATTTTTGGTGTCCGTGGCTTAATGGTTAGCAAGTGAACCTGTAACGAGGGAAATTCAAGGTTCAAGTCCCAATAGACAAAAAAATATTATTTCACAATTATTACATTTGTAGAAGAATTGGCAAGGTCTCTGATAGTAATTTTACACTCATGCAAGAGCAATTTCGGAATCGGAAAACTATGTATGTCGCATCCATATGGACCGCTACAGCTATGCCAGCGCCATGTGCAAGATTTACATGAATCACCCGTTTTCAGTTCAGTCGTTTTTCTATACATCTACTGGCATTTCTACACCCTGCCCTATACTTGAATTTGGGCGCACTTTTTATACGTTAAATTCATGCACCTCCTATATTCCGAAGGCTAAGATCTCTATCGATTGAGGAGTACTTTGCCCATGTTGTGAAGCCCGCTTTTTCCTCAACTTGAAATTATTTACGTTACTTTGAAAGCTCTATCAATGATTTGGCTCTCGCTGAGCCGGTTTGTTGCAGGCAATTCTACATAATTTGTGTTGTGCACCCTCAACTTCAGACTGTGTTGAAAGCGTTACACAGATGTCTCATAGGGTAATTGCGGGAGAGATGCCGTGGTTTTTCAAAAACGCGTTTAATTTGTATATTAAAGTGAGATCAACTTTATTTGTTTATAAAAACTTAAAATTGGATTTATTTCCTACCATAGAAAAGAACTTAGCTCAAAGAAAATAACAGTTTTCATTAAAAATAACACAAAACAAAAAAATATTACATGTACCATCTCTCCCTGCATGTGTGGGAGAGATTCCGTATATAGCAAAATCATTGACTTTAAAGTATTAAAGACGCCTTTTCCTTTCCTGATCCCGTCCACAGTCCGTACACAGAGTGGAATCATTCGTTTTGTACCGTGTACAATTTTCATGTAGCCGTTTTTGACAAATGGAACACTGGATCCAGTCTTCTTTTTTTGTGGTTTTGAAATAGTTCTCCCAACATTCAGCACACACATTGGGATCGACCGTGGGCTCAACCTTTCTTTTTTATTTATTTTCTTTCTTTTTTTCGTTTCGGCGGCTTCAAGTATTTTTACAATTGAAATAGGACAAGTTAACACATCTGCCAATAGCCTACGATTAGAAAAAAAAATTCAATGCAGTAGTTTTGATGGCGTTAGTTTGTTGAAACATGACGAGGTGTGCGTTTCATTTTCGGAATAAGTGCATGATGTACCTGGTAGTTGGAATTACTGGTTCCAGGATTGTTTCAGAATATGAAATAGCCGTTTCCGAAAAATGTTGTTGTTGGTTCTTGAAATTCTGGTACTCAAACAGTTTCTCTGTTTTTCGGAGAGACATTCTTTTGTCAATGTTTTCTCGGGCTTCTTTCTGTGCCTCTTATGTTCAACTAGCCCTGGTTCATGTACAAATGTATTTTGGGGGCATACTGAAGCTTAACACTCTATTAGAAGAAAATACTAAAGCCAATTCAGCATGCGGCATCTTCTCCAAACAAAAGTTCGGCATCTCTCCCAAAACGAAGGAGAGTTGCCGCTCCCCATTAAAAAACTCAAGAAAAAAGGGAAACAAAAAAAAAAAAAAAACACACAGGCGTATTCTTTAACATTTATTGACTGAATAAAACTCTTACCCTGAACAAAACACACGAAAACTTCTTTCCAAATCAATTATTTGTAACGAACTAAAAAATTTTCAAAGGAAAAAAGAGTGCGTAAAACAAAACAAAGTGCAAAAAAATCCCGTTACATGCCGGATGCTTCTAATTTTTTGTTTAACGTTTTTAGGTATTCAACTAAAGGAACAAAATGCAAAATAATCTATTTTGTGGGGACGACTTGATATGTTAGTTTGGTTTAATGCGGCATCTCTCCCGCAATTACCCTATATATTTACATATACATTAGACTGCTTTTTTTTTTTTGGACTAATTTTTTTTTTTCACTCCCATCCCGAAATTTTGTGGAAAATACCTAAAAAAAAAATCACAAAAAATTTGAGCCCTTGATATTAACATTTAGTACTCGACCAAGGCATGCAAAGATTTCCCATATAAAATACACGTAAACTTAAACTTTTTTTTTTTAAAACTCTACAGTTCAGAGGCATTTTATGGTATAGTCTAGGGCGTTAGTGGGTTTTCTTTAGAATTAAATGTTCTACAAAAGCTCTTATTGCGGTGAAAGCGTAACTCACACCGGCGAGGTAGTACGGGTCACCAAACCCATTTTTTCCATTAAATTCTTGTTCTTTTGCCCCTATCTCGTAAATGACAATAGCCACAAAAAAAATGTTGATGACAAACTTGTAGGAAATTTAATTTTCTACAAAAAAATGTCAAAAATCAATATGCTAACATAGATATTTATAGTGATATTGAGGTTTTAAGTTAAGAAAGTATGGAATTTTAATTAATTATTATTATTATTATTATTAATTAAAATTCCATACTTCCTCAACTTAAAAGCTCAATATCTCAATAAATATCGATGTTAGCATACTGATTCTCGAATTTTTTTTTGTAGAAAATTAAATTTCCTACAAGTTTGTCAACAACATTTTTTTTGTGGCTATTGTCATTTACGAGATAGGGGCAAAAGAACAAGAATTTAATGGAAAAAATGGGTTTGGTGACCCGTACTACCTCGCCGGTGTGAGTTACGCTTTCACCGCAATAAGAGCTTTTGTAGAACATTTAATTTTAAAGAAAACCCACTAACGCCCTAGACTATACCATAAAATGCCTCTGAACTGTAGAGTTTTTAAGAAAAAAAGTTTAAGTTTACGTGTATTTTATATGGGAAATCTTTGCATGCCTTGGTCGAGTACTAAATGTTAATATCAAGGGCTCAAATTTTTTGTGAATTTTTTTTAGGTATTTTCCACAAAATTTCGGGATGGGAGTGAAAAAAAAAAAAATTAGTCCAAAAAAAAAGCAGTCTAATATACATACATATTTAAATTCAAATGGATATCTTTTTTATTGCAAAATGTCCTTTATTAGTATTTTCTTAGACCATATCTAAAAGATTTTCCGATGTTCTTTTTTATTTTCTTGTTAAATGCAACTTGTTTGGTCTAAAAAATGGGCGTGGTTGCTTCAATATTCCTTTACAACAAATCTGTCACTGAAAAACTTCAAAAGTATACACAAAATTCAAAATGGACCATCCAAATAAGTATACTTTAAAAAACCACTTTGATCAGCAGTGACAATCTGCACTGATAAAATGAAAAGATTTCCTGTTTTTCTGGGCAAAAACAACTCGGGCTGCTGCTGCTAGCTTGGTGTCGAGTAATATTTTTTGCTGTCGAAAAATATTGCAGTAAAAAGCAGTGATAAAAATTTTGTAGCATCTAATTTATGGTCTTTCTAACGTTTTTCAATGCGTTTAAGATCGAGCCTCTACTCTCGTTTGAAGTAAGATTTTACGCATGAAAACCTCAACCGATCTATCCAGCGTTGTAAGCAGAAAGTAAATAAGACCAATAAGAATATGACATCGGAAAGCAACGATTATACGAAATTGACAGCGCCTTCTCCAATCGAGTGTCCCTCCAACTATCCTTGAATCTTATGCTGCCAAGATCAAGCTTTGAAAACCTGGCAGGAATGCCAACGCTGCCAGTCAGATTGCCCCATTCAGCTTGGACGATGATCAAGAATGCCGTCCTCCCGACCTAGAAGAATTTAAGCTTGCCATATGCAAACTTAAATCAAATAAGACTGCAGGTGCAGATGGCCTTGATGCCGAACTTTTCAAGGCAGCTGGAGATCAGTTGGAAAGGAGCATGCACCAGCTGATCTGTATGATATGGTCGGAAGAAAGCATGCCCGATGAATGGAACCTCAGTATCGTATGGCCGATCCTAAAGATGGCAGACCCTCACAATTGCGCCAATTACAGAGGAACAAGCCTCCTTAACGTCGCTTATAAGATCTTGTCTGCACCATCTTTTTATCGATTTCAAGGCCGCTTATGAGAGTATTTACAGATACGAGCTGTAAAGAGCCATGTCTAGTTTCGGTATCCCTGCAAAACTCGTACTTTTAAGAGTTCGCGCTACTCCATCAAGGTCGGTAAAGAACTCGCCAAGACCTTTGATGGCGAAAAAGGTTTAAGCCAAGAAGACAAACTGTCATGCGATTTCTTTAACATCATACTTGAAATTCAAAATTCAAAAGTACAATTACTCGCCTATGCAGACGATATTGACGTAATGGGAAGAAATAAGCGTGATGTCATAGGAGCTTTTGCGAGTATTGAAACAGAAGCGGAAATGGGTCTAATGGTTAATGAGGGCAAAACGAAGTATATGTTGTCATCAAACAAGGACACAGAACATCGACGAATTGGACAAAACGTCACAATAGACAGACATAACTTCGAGGTAGTACAGGACTTCGTCTACTTAAGATCCGCAATGAACACAGATGATAACAACATCAGTACGGAGATCAAACGCAGAATAACTCTTGCCAACCGTTGCTTCTTTGGCTTAAGAAGGCATTTGAGAAACAAAACCCTCTCCAGAAAAACCAGGGTAGCCCTTTATAAGACCTTAATCATCCCAGTCCTGCTCTACTGCGCGGAAGCAAGGACCTTATCGAAAGCGGATGAGGAAACCCTTGGTCGTTTTGAAAAAAAGTACTCCGAGTGATCTAAAGTCCTGTATGCTTAAGCAATGTGTGGAGAAGAATATACAACAACGAGCTGTATGAGCTGTACCGCGACATGGGCACAGCCAGAGAAGTAAGCATCACGAGTCTACAATGGCTGGGCCATGTATACCGGATGGACATCAACGCTTCCGTTCGACAAATTTTTCGAAAGGACATTGGAAAGAAATTGAGGAAGGGGGAGACCTCTTGACGCAATTAAGTTGAAAAAGCCTTCAACCAACTTAAAGAGCAAAACTGGAGGGAGCTCGCCCGAATTCGAAGGCGTTATCGCAAGATGTTGCTTGAGGCCCATGTTCACCCCGAGTGCTCACCTAAGTGAGTAAGCAATCATTAAAAGACTGAATTTGTAAGTCAAAATCTTTTTTTCTTCTTCTAAATTTATAGTCAAGCGTTTCTGAACATTATTTTGTAAAAATATTTCAATCCCTTGAGGTCTCTTAGAATTGATTTAATTTATTGCTGAGATCTATTTAGATGCAGGAAATATGCTTCACGTTCAACTATATACATAGATAGCTATGAGCTATGAGTATTGTGAAAATATTCTGTTTTTCCAGCAAAGAAATTAGTCGCAGTTCGATTTCCTCATTGTTGGGTACCATCTTTGGAGGTAAGGGCTTGTGATGGATAACGATATCCTCTTCATGCTCTAGATTGTCATAACAAGTGGTGGAGACAATAGTTTGGGTATCTGGACCTTGGCCTATTTCGCTTTTGCCTTCTTGTTCTCAAAATATTCTTCTTGTCAAAGTTTTAAATAAAATTTATAAATTTTATTTTTCACTCAAACATTTGACAATGTGAACTTCATGAAAAGCCAAAGCATGACTTTGATTCCGATTCAAGTTTAAGAGGTTGATTTTGATTGAAAATCACGAAACTATTGCCCAAACTAGCAAATGGTCAGATAGAGATTATTGGTTTTTGATAAATAGTCAGGTTCTTATCTTACGACACAATTACCTACAACGATTTTGATGCATTCTTAAAGGCTGAAGGATTAAGAATTGAAACTTAAGCTTTTTACAAATTAAATGAAAGGATGACTATATTTTATAGGCTAAAGCCAAACGAATTTCGCCCCACACAGGTCTCTTATACGACACCTCATATGTCATATCTCATTTCATAACAGAGCCAGGTCCCAGGACACATTTCTCAGCACACATCATCCTCCTGAATACCCAAGGACCACATTTCAAACATAAACATTTTTCCTAAAATATTCCGAAACATGCGACTTTGTTGAACTTAATTAGTTTTCACGGAACAATCATCAGTCCAATGAAAGCCTTTGAAAGGTAACCAATTAAAACTGAAAGCACAAATCCAGCACAATTGCGGATGTAACTGCTATGTAAACCAGTTAGGTATATGATTTGCAATTAGCGAAATACAAATAAAGGACGTGATTTGCTGTAGCATACTCGTAATGACCAAAAAACCTAAACAATCATCATTATCATCAAATGCGCTTTATCTTAATTGGTAACTGTCTAACAACTTTCAATGCATCCCGCTTACAACGTAAATATGGACAGCACAGCACAGCACAATACATTACAGCTAATACCATGAATTACTCGCATGGCATGTGTTCGTTGTTCACTCTATTTGCTTGGTGTGCTGTTTAAACGTCAAATTATCCACCCAGATGATGACGTTGTTGGACTGAAACAACGTAATTTATAGTTTTACATTTTCATAACGTGTGCGCTATCAACCCAATCAGTTTTACGCGGCCGCAAGCAAAGCTTTTATATACAAATTTCACGGTACTTCCCTAGCAATTACCATCACTTGGCTAAGTCTTTGCAAGACATACCATCTTGCATTCAACTGCAAAGCATTTTACACTATACCGCCACTCCATGAATTCCGCACAAGTCTTTCACAGTGGCAGAGGGTAAAGAACCTCAAGTTCGTTAAACTGCATCCTCCACAAAATACCGCAACATAACCACATCCAGGTTCACTTTCATTTTCATCACAAAAATCGCATGAGAAAAATGTTGCCATCTAGCGACTTTTTAAAAAGAACGTTAATTGCGCTAATATCCTCTTGTGGTGGTTTGGTCGATGACTTCCTCGATTGGATACAGAGTCGTCACTTTATTTAAATGGCTCACATACCCACTCTGTACTTATAAATTTTCCTTTTTCCTCCCAGTAAGTCGTCGGACAGCGGCCGGCGCTAAAAACCGGCCACTCGCGCAACCATGCCGATGTAATCATGAAAAGCGAATGCAAACTGGTTCCATGACCATCAAAATGCTTAGTGTAGGTATCCCAATCATGTTTCAGACTCACTCGCACTTAGTGCGCTGTTTTTGTTGAAACAAAAAAGCATAGCGACAGAGCGTTTACATTGTGCTGAATCAATGATGGCAAGCAAAAAACTAGTTGTGACTATAAAAGTCAACGAATTGCGAACTGGTTGCGCAATGAAATAGTTTTTCGGCATCAATTTGCTGGCCGATGCGCGTCTTTTGAGTGGAGTTTGGTATAACCTGTGAGTTATGTGTGCATAAATAAGATGAAAAGATGCGAATCTTGCATGAATAAAGATCTAATGAATATCTAACGAGGAAAGTGTCATTTGTATCGTCAATAGTTTTATTCAATTAGCTTTCTATAAGTGAACGTTTTATTGTTATTTATGAGGATGAGATTTTTTTGCAAGTTTTAGACTTTGGAGAAATCTGCAGTTGACTTTTGTTATCAGAAATTCACGGGAAAGTCTCAAATGGCAACTTATAGCAGACCACGAAAGAGAAAAAGGTCTGAAAAGGTAGCCTTGGTGCCCATGATCTTCAATTAAAATGATTTGCATTCCTACCCTCATCAGCTGCTTTTATAACTAAATTCTGATGCCGTCGTGGTGCCACGAAATGTCGAATGAAAAATCACATCAATGTTTTGTTTTGCTTCAGTGTATTGCCTTTCGCGAGGAATTGCCAACTTCTCCGAGAGAAAAGCGCTGCCATGAAAGGCGCTTTCCTACTACGGAATCGACATAATATTGTAGGTCCTTGAAATGAGTTAAGCCCCAAGGTAACAGCCTTGTTGAGCTATTTTACTTATATTTATTCAAATCAGCTTTCCAAACCAAAATAATTGAAAGATTTGAAGCACAATATGTAAATGAACTATCACATTTACATACACCACCAACAAAAAACCCAAAACATATCAACTATCTAACCGTCGCGTCAGCTGCCAGCACCAAATACACAAAACTACAGCAACGGCCTATACTTTGGCATATAGTATCAGAATACGGCCAACTTACTAACAATACATCATCAAACCACCGATACAAGCATTGCAACAACACAGGCAATGGCCTGCACAACACATAACAACGAAACCCATCATACTATCAGCATCCGATAAGGTCAAAGTACCAACAACACCACCAGGTATGACAGCACATCAGCAAAAGGTTAACGGAATCTTCCATAAAATTCATTGATTAAATTACAACTCAGAGTCAGTTCACCAAAAGTCTTATATGACACCCAATGAAATGGATGAAAATTCAGCCTACATCATAAGAAAATTTCCCCCAGTCATGATGCTATTCCTGGCAATCCTATTCAACAACTGCAATTTCCCAAAGAGATGGAAAACAACAAAAATCGTGCCAATTTCCAAGAAAAGTGATAGAAGTACTATTTCTGGATATCGTCCTATTTCTCCTCTCAGCAACACCAGCAAATTCGTGGAAGGAATAATTCTCCGGGGACTAGAGGCTTTCTGCGACCATAATGACATCATGCCAAGTAGGTGAAGGGTTTCGGGAGTACCACTCCACCCTTCACCCGATCTTAGGGTTTCAGAAAGACGTTGTTAGGATCCTCAACAGCCACCAAGTTGCTGTTGGATGATTCCTCGATATCAAGAAAGCATTTGATAGCATCTGGATCCTAAAGCTGATTCAAAAACTAACTTTTCTTAACTTTCCAGGTACATTAATCAAAATAATTTTCAGAGCAGGAGGAGCTCAAGGATCAAAACTTCGGCAGTATATCTACACTATGACCCAAATGTACGACGACACAGTCAATAATGATCAAGCAATGTCCTTCTACTCTGTTGCAGCGTCTACTTCTCTACAATCAGCTTATTCGGCCTGTTCCCATACTTGGTATACGGCAGCAAAAACTAATATGAACAGCACTTTCCCTTCGGATCAGTCTCAGCCAAACAACGCCAAGAACTTGCTGTATGTGGACGATTCTTTCACCTATGCAACTCCGAAGTCGCCAGTAATTGCAGCCCGAAGAGTTGAGGATCATGTTCGACGTCTTTGGGAATACTACACCAAATAGGGCATCAAAGTAAATTCGTTAAAAACCGAATTAGCTTGCTTCAGGAGACCCATAAGACGTTGAAGCACAAGATCAGCCACAAACTGCCACAAAACATCCAATTACCCGATCAAACACAGTTGAAGACGAAAACTATTATCGAGTACCTCGGCATAAGCTTCAACAGCAGTTCTTAAAAAGGCAAACTACGCTTTCCACCTCATGCACCCCCTGATACGGAGAAGGAACGGACTCAGCCATAGCATGAAAACAAAGTTTTGTATTCTACAAACAGCTCCTCATACCAACCATCACTTAATGCTTCCCTGCTTGGTTTAGTATATCCAAAACCAGCATGAAAAAGCTCGGAGCATTTGAGATGCTATTTCTGAGGTTCTGCACAGGACTCAACTTTGACAATCAACGACAGAAGTACTTCAGCAACAAAAAAAACTCTACAAAGAATCAGAAATCCTTCCCCTCAAAAGATTTCTTCTGAACGCTGCAAAGAAACAAACAAACAACCTCAGCACCCAAAATCCACTGGTGAGATGTGAGAAGCATGGCCAGTGAAGAGAGACATTCCGAGCTGCGACACCTAAATACGATGGCACTACTGTACGAAGGAATCATATCAATCAATAACGAAGAGGCAATACCCTTTTATAAAGAAGATAAGCCTCAGCTTATCACCGCGGCTATAAGCTATCCACATCCGGATCTGAACAGCCCGAGATTACTCGAAGTCAACTTATTAAATACTTTGTTATTTGTCACAGACAATAATTTAATTCAATTATATTAGCAAAACAACACATTGTTAAATATTAGGCCCCTTCTGTGCCAACAAAACATATATGTCTAAATATAAGGTTATTTTAGAATTAAAAACCAATTGTATATTTATATTCAATAAAAAAGTTAAACTAAAATTAGTTAATGAAAATTCAGCAATAGATAACTCTATGAAGAAGCTAGAATCATCCTTATAGAGATGTACATGATGTAATCAGAAAGACGCCTACTGGAAAACCGGGACAACCATTCAAACCCCTTACTAAAAACGATAGCAGAAGAAGTAAGACACCTCGACCGGAGATAGATCGCCGCGATGACCCAAATGGACGACGACACAGTCAATAATGATCAAGCAATGTCCTTCTACTCTGAGGCAGCGTCTACTTCTCTACAATCAGCTTATTCGGCCTGTTCCCACACTTGGTATACGGCAGCAAAAACTCATATGAACAAGCTCGCAGTTCTTGAGCGGAAGATTTTGCGGATCTTCATACGACTTCACAACGACCGGGCAAGCACGTTAGAAAAAGCCAAAATAAAGAAATTCGACAGATACACCTCATCCAATACAGCGAAGATGTCTGCAGAGCACGATCGACTACCACAAATTCCTTAGTAAGAAGCATCATAAACCAATCAAGACGTCCCTAACAGCACCGCCGGTACCTTTTAGCTATGGAGCTTCTGGACGAAGATCACAACAACCGTAGAAGAGAACATCAACTTCTATGTCGACATGGGGTGTCAGATGACCACCGCGGCTGAGAGCCAGCCATAGCTTCCAGGATCAAAGCCACCATACAACTAATCTTCCTCTTCTCCCACCATTACAGGCAACTGCCGCCAGCACTGCTCAAGCCGATTTATTTATATAAAAAACTGCGCTACCTAACAAATCATATTGTAAAAACTTTTTTTTTATGAAAATAAAACTCTAACTAAACTAACTGCGCTACCTCACCTCTAAGTTTAGAGTCCAGTGCTACCTCTGTGCTCAGTTTAGTGTCCAGTGCTTTCGCTTTCGAATCTAGTGTCCAGTGCACCCCTGACTTTGGATTTAGTGTCTTGTGCTTCCTCACTGTTGAATTCAGTGTCCAGTGCTACCTCACATTTGAATTCATTGTTCAGCGCTACTATGCTGCTGGATTAACTGTCCAACGCTACCTCCCTGCTGAATTCAGTACACAGCGCTACTTCACTTTGAGTCCAGTGCTACCTCCTTATTCAATTTAGTTTCCAGCGCTTTCACTTTTGAATCTAATGTCCAGTGCAACCTTGACTTTGAACTTAGTGCCCAGTGATCCCTCGCTGTTGAATTTAGTGTCCAGCGCTACCTCATTGTTGAATTTAGTGACTCCTGCTACCTCAGAGCAACCACAATCCCACTAAGTAGAGTCACCATATGAGACAACAGTTGCATATCCAAAGCTATTTCGTCACACCACTTTCTTTCAAGTTCCAAAAAAATAAAACTTGAGACACCAACTTGTGATGGTTTCAAATGAATACTAGAGCCAAGTTATAAAATCCAAAATCACCACCATCAATGCCTGACGAACCCTTCCTCACCGAAAGAGCGTTTTGAATTTGTAAAGTCTGTTTCAAAGAACATTGGAATAAAACTAGCTTCAATAAGCTGAAGTTTTGCTGCCTTCGATAAAAAGCATCCTCACAATTTTGGATCAATACACTCGCACTTTGCAAACGTACCAGTTGTTGCCAACTAATTATTTTTTATTTTTACTGAAAGCTGTATGTCTAATAGACCATAATTGATAGAAGCCCACTCTGAGGTAGACGAACTCCTATTTCAAGCCCTGAAAAAACTGTATGAGATTTTTGACTAGCAAGTTCTTTGGCGATACCCTTTCCAGTTTTGCCGTGATGGCCTGAAACTCAAATAAGACTCGAAAATGAAGTCTTTTGAATGCATTAAGAGAAGACTTGCGTTCCAGGATTTCTTTCGAAACTAGTAAAAATTGAGTAGTTAGGGGTGTGGCACACCTTAACTGTCACTGCAGATACCAAAAGTAAAAAAAGAATCCTCCATAAAACAGAAAGCGTAAAGTAAAATGGAAAATCCCTAAATAATAATAGGGATATATAAGTCCTTCAATTAAATGGTAAATGTCTACGGAAGTGGAAAATTTGTTTTACGCACACAGCTCTTTATGAAACTTAAATGATGGCAGCATAATTGTTACACTTTTCAAATAATCATAAGCACAACTCTTCTTTGTTTTACAAAATCTTCCACGCATAAAGGATAAAGTTCACTGACTCTGAAAGTTATCATTATTAATTTAATGGAATCCAAAACAATGCCTAAAGAATAAGTTTCCTGTGTGTATGTCATAAAGATGTCATTGAACACATTTTGCAATCAACGAACTTAGAAGTTTCTTCCTGATTTCGTTTTGAAGTTCCCATTTAAAATTTATAATTGGATGGCATTTACAAAATTCATGGAACCATGCCAAAACATCAGACGAAGGATGTCTTAATATACAAGACACAACAGTCTGTCATTTGGAAGGCTGATGGGGTTACGAGGATGAGGAAACGCTTCTTTTTTTTTTTGCACAAAAATAACAAACATTTTCTGGGATTTTATCGTAAAACAAAGACACACTCATCTCTGACCCCCATGTGGACTCTGTACCCCGTATATAGACAGAGCCTATATTCTATAAGAACCCGTCTGATGAAGAACCAATCAATTATTTATCTTCCATTAAACCCCGACACTCTCCTTTGCACACGAACCTTCAGATATCCTCAAATTGAAAATCAATGTCTGCCCTTCCAGTAAACGATCTCTTTTCATGCTCAGATATGAAGTTGAATCCTCTGTGTTGGCCTCTGTAACGCATAATGATTCCCTCACAACAAACATTGTTTAAATAAATTAATAATTATTTTGAACTTCAGAGGAAATTCTATTTGAATGCCAAGTGGCTGAAACAAACACTACCCACGGTCTTTTCGGATTTTCTTTAATTTGAATAAATTTTCTTTTGAAACAATACGCGTCGAAGAATGCCTCTTAAGGTTGCAAAAATTATAATTCATTTATCCTCCGGCAGGCAATTAGGTATATGAAGATGGATCAAAGGAATTATTGTTATGAAATTCCATTAATTTTTTTTTTTTCAATGTCGATGCCATGACGATTATGTGTTGATTGGAATCAAACATTCAGTGAGATTTATTTTGTTGAGTGGCGTTATAAAAAAGTGAAGCTAAGTAATTGAATTGAGCCATTGAAGCCGTAATGGAAAATGGAAGGACTTTGAAAACTTTTCTTACTGAAAACGAATTGATTATATTGAGGAGAGGAGGTAAAAATATGTAAATGTTGTGCACGAGTGAATAGCAAGAAACTTGTACGTACTTGTGTTCTGGATTTGAAATTTTCGAAAATTGTTTATTAGGATTGAATATTGAACAGCAACGAGAGATTGGATCCCAAGGAATACGCTACATCAAAGTTAAAACTTGCTAGTCGGAGGTTTTCGAGGTTTATATAACTGTCTGTGCATTACGTTTTCTATATAGATTCGATGAACGATTGAGCCCAGGCGAGGTCTACTGGTTCTGACTTTTCCTTGGCAAAACCAAGTGGTACTTACAAGGCTTTTTGGTTGACCTTTATATTGCTATGATTGTACTTATGCGACAATATAGCAATTGATCCCTGAGGGAATGGAACAGTGTGACTATGGTTTTGTTCTGTTATTTTATTTTTTTTTTGTTTTTTTTTTTTTTGCGGTTTTGGTTTTGGTTTTTTTTTTTGCTTATTGTTTGTCTCAACTGTTTGTGGTAATGTTTAGACTGTCTGCATATTGAGTAGGAGTTCGAAGCTTGAATCAGAGAATCTTTTGATTGAATTCCTTTTAACGATGAATTGGCAAGTCTTACGAGGTAATGCTTATAAAGAGGACTTTTTAATTTGACCGTTCGGAATGAGCACAATTGCGTTTACTTGCATTTCCCAAACTTACTTAAAAAGTTTAAGTTTTATCTTATTGTGCATTAGATTTTGCTGTCCGTAGAGACTATAAGTCACCATCGTTGAGTTCCTTTTTTACTAAAACCATATGAGGACAATTTCAAAACCGCTTTAAAGATTAGTATTGCTACTAAAAAAAAGTGAAAAATTAGGTCTCTACCATCAGTATTGACAGAGAAATCGAATTTAACATAGATCAAGGATCTGGGTGCACCAAAGTCAGTCTTTTTCAAATCGTCGAAAAGTGATGTCAAAATTTAGAAGTGGACCTTGCTGTAGAACAATTTTTTTTAGAATATGACCAAGAATCTCATCCCAAAGTATGTAACACGAATTACGGGACACTCTGCAGTTGTCGTAAGGCGCATCCTCGTAAGGAATGACCAGTCGACAATATACGATAGTGTCGCCATATATGATTATATCTATCTAAAGATTAGAATCTATCGGATTCTCGGCGATCGCAGCAATTGAACGTGGTGTACATCATACTACGACGCATTTTGCATTGGAATTTGCATCACCTTCCTGATAAAGTTCAAATCATTTAACAATTGAAGCCCGCTGACAATTTTTGTCTGTTCGCTTTTGGGACACCAGATGATTACAGTCAATTCAAAGCAATATGATAACCGATTTCATTTTTGCCCGGTCATTGCCCGATTGAAAATCATCAGTTGCAGCTCAGTGGTTCTCCAACAACACAGTACAAAATGCCACACAAAATGATTAATTGCGGTTTAATTGAGCGAGAAGTTTTATGTTTTGAATACGTCAATTGACAAAAAAGATCATGCAATTTGACACCTTTTCTGTTAAGCTACGCAAAACACCGTGTTTACTCAAATAACCCAACTACTATAAAACTAATTATGATAGAGAGACAGATACCTCTCAAAATGTATCAAAAATTGGTTAAAAATTCCTGAGACCAATATTTGAACGTTATTCTTTTTTACTTACTTACTTAGGTGGGCATTACAGTTCGGGGTGAACCTGGGCCTCAACCAACATCCTTCTATAACGATTTCGATCTCGGGCGAGCTCTCTCCAGTTTCGCACTCCAAGTCGGTTGAGGTCTTCATCCACTTGATTGCGCCACCTAAGACGAGGTCTTCCCCTTCCGCGATTTCCCTGCAATGTGCTTTCGAAAACCCGACGAGCCGGAGCGTTTGGGTCCATCCGCTCTACATGGCCCAACCATCGTAGCCTCGCGATGCGTACTCTTCTGGCTATGCCCATGTCGCGGTACAGCTCATACAGCTCGTTGTTGTATCTTCTTCTCCACACATTGTCTTCGCATACGGGACCAAAGATCATTCGGAGAATTTTTCTTTCAAAACGACCAAGAGTTTCCTCATCCGCTTTCGATAAGGTCCATGCTTCCGCGCCGTACAGCAGGACTGGGATGATTAAGGTCTTATACAAGGTCACCTTGGTTTTTCTAGAGAGGGTTTTGTTTCTCAATTGCCTTCTTAACCCAAAGATCGGGTCTT
The DNA here is from genome assembly GCA_949752695.1 of Melanostoma scalare. Lineage (NCBI taxonomy): Eukaryota > Metazoa > Arthropoda > Insecta > Diptera > Syrphidae > Melanostoma > Melanostoma scalare. The sequence goes on along the minus strand of OX456984.1, from coordinate 165,750,281 downwards.
CAGTGAAGGAATAAACCAACGAAGGTGTGCGCACAAAAATGACAAAAATATAATTGAGGAGTAGTGTGTTGACCAATAGGTTCACACATATGATTGGTAGGAGCTTTCCTAAAAACTGTTCTAAACTGCTAGAATGTTCTCTTGCTGCTCTATATACTGTTCGAAGCTGCTGAAATGTTCTGATATGTGGCAAGCTATCCTATAAAAAAAGGGTGCTGGCGTAATAGTCCGGTCAATCTAGACATTTGAAGTTACATAAATTCGCACCAAGCTGAAAGTTGGTGAGATCGTTTAAAATATGATTCCAAATAAAACTTGAAAGTTCCCCAACTTTCCCCTGCATGGAAAAAATTTTATTCGAGGTCAAAGGTCAAAAATGTGATTTTTTTCCGATTTTTTTGCGATTTTCAGCAAAACGGTAAGTTTTATCATAAAAATATATCAGACGCAATTGTAGATTATAAATTTATCTATAAAAAATGTCAAGCTGTTTTTTTCTTATGAGCCACTGTTTAGCAGATATAACGATTCAAAAATTTAGAAAAGTTGTGATAGTTTTAATAATATATGCATGAGTACGCCTCCTATTTGCATTTCCAAAGTTTTAATATATGATTAAATAGTTTCTCCTTTTCAACAGCATGCGTGGCTATTTATGATTGTTTTGAATAAAGTAAACATTGATATTAACAATACAGATGCGACACATATCATTGACGGAGGATTCTTACTACATCGCGTTGTGTGGGATAGCGAGGAAACGTTCAAAGTTATTTTAGATAAATATGTTCAGTATATATACGTCGACATTTTGGTTCTAGAGTAACTGTCGTATTTGATGGCTATTATGATAGTACGAGAAATATCAAAGCTGCAGAACAACGTTGTCGAACTTTAGTAACATCTCCATCTTCTGATATTTGATTTGATGTAAATTTGACAGTCCCAACCAGTCAACAGAAATTTCTTGCAAATACTCACAACAAGTCTAGATGTATTTCAATGTTGAAAGAAAAGTTTACTGCTGAAAATATATTTGTAAAACAAGCAAAGAATGATGCTGATGTATTGATAATTGAAAAAGCAATAGAACAAATCAATTTGACAAATACAACTATTGTTGTTGGTGAAGATGTAGACTTACTCGTAATACTTACTGCTCGAGCTCCAACTGAGAAAACTATTTTCTTCTTAAAACCATGAAAAGCTCAAAATCAATCGGAAATTTATTCATCACAAAGCTTATCTACTTTTCCAAAGTGTCAAAATCATGTACTTTTTTTACACGGAATAAGTGGCTGCGATACGACATCAGCATTTTACAGGAGGGGTAAAATAACAGTTTTCAAAAGCAATTACTTCAATGTAATGATCTACTTTCAAAGTATTTAAAAACAATAATTCAACTCGACAAGAAGTTCTCACCAACGGCATTCGCTTTCTTCTTTCTATGTACGGAGCTCTTAAAAAAACTACCTGGTTAGATAAATATAGATATGCATGTTTCGTTAAAAACACTAAAAGCAAAAAACAAGTTCAATAAGCTTTTGTCTTCCTCCAACTTCAGATGCTGCTCATCAACATCTTCTTCGCGTATATTATCAAGTTCAAGTGTGGCTTGGTAATCAGCTTGACCCTACAGACTGGGATTGGAAACTAATCAACAACACTCTAGAACCAATTCAAACTGCACTTCCACCCGGAAAAACTGTTGAACACAATTTTTTGTAACTGCAAAAAGGGATGCTGTGCAACATGTGGTTGCAAAAAAGTTGGACTGTTTTGTTTTATGGCATGTACCAATTGTCAAGGCCGGTCATGCTCTAATGTTGAATCACCAACAGTGGAGGATTCGTTTGATTCCAATGAGATGACATTCGAAACATCGCTATTGACGCAATTTACTTGCATCTAGCCTGAAGATGAAGAAGAAGAACAAGAAAAAGATCAAGAAGAAGAACAAGAAAAAGATTTTAATGGCTATGAATTAGAAGAATAAACTTCACTACTTTGTTTTAATTTACTTCTTATTTTTCTTTTGCAGTCTTTGCCAATTTTTGATATTTTGTTTTTTATTAAATAGGATCATAACGGACAGATAGAATAGAATACTTGGGAAACCAAGTTAAAAAAACGCGCTATACTTAACCTCTTAGGTGGCGTGAAAACGTGCGCTTATTATAACTTTTTTAACTTTTCTAAATTTTTGAATCGTTATATCTGCTAAACAGTGGCTCGTAAGAAAAAAAGTAGCTTAACATTTTTTATAGATAAATTTATAATCTACAATTGCGTCTGATATATTTTTATGATAAATCTTACCGTTTTGCTGAAAATCGCAAAAAATCGGAAAAAAGTCACATTTTTGACCTTTGACCTCGAATAAAATTTTTTGCATGCAGGGGAAAGTTGGGGAACTTTCAAGTTTTATTTGGAATCATATTTTAAACGATCTCACCAACTTTCAGCTTGGTGGGAATTTATGTAACTTCACTATCAATTTTTGGTTTAATTTGACCGGATTAATACCTGAAACAATCAAACAGAAAAAATATTCCTTGAGCAAATTCCACTGTTTTAGCCAAGAAACTAATATTTCTTTCTTTATCTTTTAGTTTAGGTGGGTTTAAGTCTCTTACTAAGTCATTAAACTCTTCTGAATTTATAAGATGTGGTTCAACAGATACTGATTCGGATAAAAATACGCTGAATCAGGTAAAACCAGACATTTGTGATAACGGCAGCTGTTCCATCTGTTTTGGACGGGAAGGCACAGGAAAATGTTCACTGTGGGTTACTGGAGCGGTTGTTGATGGTAGATCTGGATTCTGAATCATTTTGGCACTTTTCCCAGCCCGACGCTGCGCTGGCGTGGATCAACTACACAAAAGTAAAAATCATTGATGTGATTAGTGGGCTCCCTCCATATTCTTGGTACTGCAAACTTCATACATTTTTTTCTCTCCTCGATACCTAGATGAAAAAAACTATCTATATAAATACATATACACGTTACTTATAAATTCGTTACACATCATAATTTTTCTTACTATTGGTATCCTTGAAAGTTATGATGTACTCGACTTCGAATCGTAAGATTAAAATAAGCTTTGTTAGTTTCACAAAGCAAAATATTTGCCAAAAAACTAAATTTTTTAGCCCTTACTTCAAACTTCAATGAATTCACCATAATTGTAACAAAAAGAGTTTTCGTTATTCTTTCATTTTTCTGAAGCCATTTTGGACTTCGCGCAACAAAAATGGCGTCGTTTCTCGGTTATGCTCGCCCGCATACTGCCCAGACTACCTGTCGCTCCTCCCTAACGCCCTTAATCCCCCCGCAACCCCGCCTCATGCGTGTTGAAATCGTTGTTCCTCACACGTTCTGTCAAAATATTAAAGTATTTATTTTTCATTGTAAAATGTACAAAAGCAAACTTTATTTGTTATGAATATAGCCGGTGGTTATTTTTAGTTGTAGACAATCGGAAAATATTAATTTAATAACAAATGCTCTTTTTTTTTTTTTTTTGTCGACACCAAGTAGTGTGGGACTCTTACCTCACTTAAAACTCCTCATAATCAGAACCAATCTATAACGATCGACAACAGATTTTTCTTTCTCAATAATATTATCTCTTTAAGGGAAGCTTAAACTTTTAATGCTTCCCATGACTTTTAGACCATTAGCTCGTGTGGCTTGGTTCTTCTTAATCTCCGAACATTGCCTCTCGTATTTAATACGGACTCCATTTCAGAGTTGATATGACTATGCAGTCGCTGATTGTGTGATACAGCATGTTTTCTTACAACTTCTGTAACCGTTTCTATTTGTGGGTCACGATGTAAATCGCTATTTCTTATATACCATGGTTCATTTACTATTCCACGAAGGACTTTGTTTTGGAACTTTTGGATGATTTCAGTATTTGTTTTCTTTGTACAGCCCCATAATTGGATTCCATAGGTCCAAACAGGTGTGAGTACTTGTTTATAAAGCATTATTTTATTTTCGACAGATAGGTCAGAATTTCTACCGAGTAACCAGTACATTTTTCTATACTTCAAGTTGAGCTCTTCCCTTTTCTTTTTGATATGCTCTTTCCATTTTAGCTTTGCATCCAAATTCATCCCAAGGTATTTGGCCGTATTGGCGTAAGGTACAGCTTGATTGTTGATGAATATTTGTACGTAGCTTAACTTTTTATTTGTAAAGTTTATATGTGCAGATTTAGCTTCATTGAGCTTGATACGCCATTTTTTGGTCCAATCACTAACGGTGTCGACGGCATTTTGCAATTTCTCAGCAGCCTTGACGACGCACTTACTGGATGCCAAAATTGCAGTATCATCTGCAAAAGTAGCCATAATGGTGTTGTTATCCACTGGAATATCCCTTGTATATAGCAAATACAGGGTAGGTCCTATGACGCTTCCTTGTGGAACACCGGCTTGTATTTTACATAGCTTTGAATATTCTTGATCATACCGTACTCTGAAGAGCCGGTTTGAGATATAAGATTTTAGTATTTCGTAGTACTGCCTGGGTAGGTCCCTTTGCAGTTTATACTCTAGCCCCTCATGTCATACCTTGTCGAATGCTTGAGCAACATCTAAAAACATAGCCGAACATACTTGTTTTTCTTCTAATGCTTTTTCAACTGCATCCGTTATTCTATGAACTTGGTCTATCGTGGAATGTTTATTTCTAAATCCAAACTGATGATTTGGGATTAGATTTCTTTCTTCTATGACTTTGCTTAGTCTTTTCAGTGGCAATTTTTCAAAGACTTTTGCCATTATTGGTATAAGCGATATTGGTCTGTAAGACGCCACTTCTGTTGGTGGCTTACCTTGCTTTGGTATAACAATTACTTCAGCAATTTTCCAATGATGTGGGACATATTGGGTCTTTAGGCATGCATTTATTATGAATTGGAGTTTTATGAAGGCTTTTGATGGCATTTCTTTCATAACCTGAGCAGTTATTAGATCGTACCCAGGTGATTTTTTATTCGATAGTTGATTTCGACACATACTTTTTATTTCTTTGAGTGTGACAATTGGTATGTCAACTTCATCGACTTTATCAATAAACTGTAAGCTGTTTTCAGATGTATTTGCTGGGAATGGCTTAAAAACATTCGCAAGATGTTCTGCAAACAGGTTAGCTTTTTCTTTCGGATTTCCGATCCAATTCCCGTTTAGAGATTTTATTGGCGGGTTTTGTAACTGCGGTCTTTTCAGGCGCTTAGCTGCTTTCCAGAGCGAATAATCGGTTGAAGCATCAGTCGTTAAATTTTTCAGGAATCTACTTAATGAATCATTTTTGAATTCGTAGATTTGTTTTTTCAGTTCGTTGCTTAGCCGGTTAAACGCTGTTTTGTCGTCTGGAAATCTAGTATTTTGCCATTTTCTTCGAGCTCTTCTCTTCTCTAATATCAACTCTCTTATCTCGGCAGGGTATTTTGTTTCAGTTTGCTTCCTACTCGAGTAAGTTGGTGTACTTTCTTCTGCAGCTTGTTGAACATCGGCAATGAATTGTTCTACTTCAAGGTCGATTTGCTCTTTTGTTTCCATAGGGGATCTGAGATTTATATAGATTTCAAGCTTTTCTCTGAATTCACTCCAGTTTGTTTTATTATTTACAAAGCTTAGGATTACTTTTTTCCATTATCTCTGATTCATTAAGCGATAAAATCACCGGTGTATGATCTGATGATAAGTCATAATTACCTTCGACTCTTATGTGGTTTCGTTTGATGCCTTTAACTATGAAAAAGTCAACAAGGTCTGGTATTTTACTAGTATTCGATGGCCAGTAAGTTGGTGATCTGGAAGAATAAAACTCGCAATTGTATTTGAGGCATGCTTTGTTAAGCCTTCTACCCTTTGTTGTTATAAGTCTGGATCCCCAATGGGTGTGCTTAGCATTGAAGTCACCGCCAACAAGGAAGTTATGTCCTAGTAGATTTAGCAGTTCTGTATAATCATCTTCAGTCGGGGAATGCCTTGGCGGGCAGTATATTGATGCTAACTTGAAGTCTTTCTTTTTCATACCAATACTAATTATTGTTACTTGCATATTCTCGTTTGTAAACATAGCTTCTTAAACAAATGCTCTTGACTTGTGTAATGTAATCATATTTTCACCAAAATTGTATCGAAGTGTGTCATTTATTAAGCTTTACTTTCGAAACTGAAAAATTAGTTAAAGGCCTTATCTTTAGAATTTTTGAATTGTAAAATTTATCTAAACCATTTATGAGACGCAAAATTTCATTTGGTCCCATAGTGAAGCAGATAAGTATGAAAACTTTTATCCCGTCGAGATCACGATGCTAATAGTCAAAACGTCAAAAAATAGAAAGAAGACGAGGAGGAAGAATGCATTTCTCTAACTATGTCAAAAATAAATTAATCATACATTGCCGATTGTGACATTTTTTGCTAGCGCAATCTTTACTTACCCATCCTCATATCATTTTTTAAGTGCTTTGCAACTCTTACCGACTTTTTTTTAAAATACCTTAAACCAGCCAAAAATAAATGAGCCTGTTAATCAATTTTATTTTCTCTTTTTTCTTACAGGTGAGTTCATCTCTGTGATAATAATAGCGATTGGCTATACAACGTTTCGTTCCATAAGTAAGCTCGAAGCATTCTTATTTACATTTCCAACATATTGATCCAATTTATATAAAACTCAATCAAATCAATCAAAAACCAATGGTATGGCTGGTTGTGGGAAATAAATAAATTCCCTATGAATCAACCATCGGTTCCCAGAACAGAAATTCCCCATTCAAGATGGGATGCAACCTTCTCCTTGAACCCTATAAACCACATAGCAAAGTCCGACTCAACCTTCTGTCATCGTGTTATCATCATTGCCAATGCCTCGAGCATAAATAAATAGTTTCCTCATCAGGAGCAGACATCTTCGTGCCAGCAACAGCCCATCATAAAGTCAGGGTTTTAAGACGGAAATAGTATAAGGTAGTCACACAAATTCAATTTACCAGCCGTGCGTATCTGATTCGTGGTGCTTTAATAATAATTTGAAAAACGAGAAACTAGTACTCAAATATAAGGTGAAGGAAATTCTCTATTCCCATCAATATTTATTCGCAATTACTGTTAAAGTCTCTCAACCACCAGACCAAGGACATACCTAACGTAGGAAAACTATAGGCAAACCTCGAGCATGAAAAACGACCGAGAGGAGTGTATTATAAATTTTCTTCTTCTATGACAAAGTGAAGGTTGAATAAGTATAACAGACGCTGCTTTGGTTAGACGTTCCTGTATAGAAGTTCATTCATTTTACGGGCATTTTCGTCCTTCCAGCTGGTGATTGAATCAATATCCTTTTTTGCGGCTATTTGCACATCTATTGCAAGCGAATTTTCTTGAATTTGCTTGGTTTACCTTAAGTGTCGTCAATAGTTTTGCTATGAAGCAATCGATAGAGCAGGATCGTCGAACCGGTGCGGTGGTGTTGGTGGGAGTTGTATAGACGTCCTTTTAAAACAAAGTTTCCTCTAAACTTTATTTTCTTCTTTAAATGTTCACCTCCTTCCAGGTTCAATCGATTTCATTGAAAAATGTCCTGAGACACGAAAAGGGTGGGCTTTTCATTTAAATCGTCTTTTCAAAGGACATGAGGTGGGCCATATACATGAGTAAGCTTCTGAAAAAGAGAAAAGGTACCTTTATGTTGCTGAAACATTCTACATAGATCGTCTGGGCTTTTCCCCAGATTGCGATTTCATCCACATCCATATTTTCTGGCGACCATAACAAAGGATAAAACTATTTCACCCATAGTTGGATGAAAAAACGCGTTTTATAGGCCTATTGTCGGATTTGGCAGCTGCTATAGTCTGGCCTGGCTCGCTCGGCTATCTGAACTTATTAAAGGATTATACGAAGTGCAAATTTCATATATAGGCAAAATGTCGTTTACATTAATGCGTGCGAATTAACGTGCGTGTTTGTGGAATAATAAGCGGTATTTTTATGCGAAGCACTTTTACACAGTTATATATGAGTTGAGTAGAGTTGGTATCAAGCTATGAGTATATATACATTGTATACAAATAAAGCTCAGGCAATGAAAATAACCCTGTCAGGAGCAGAAATTTGTTGAGGAAAAGGATAATGTGCATGAACACACTGTTGACATGACTTTCCCATTCTACTTCTTCTGCTGTTGACAATATTGAATGATGTTTATTGAGGCTTAAACTGTGGGATACCTAGTTGTGGAGACGTGTACACGTACGTACATCGGTTATTTAAGATTGTGATAGGTAAGTAAGGTGAAGTTCGTGTCAGAGAACAATATGGGTGGAATTCATGTCATGCGAGCTATAGGTGCGGTAAGACTGCATTAAAAGATGCTTATTGGAATAGGTTTAGTTTTGAAAGGTATTTAAGCTTCACAGCAGGTACGTTAACAAAGGATTACATGTTACGAAGTAGTGAACATGCGACACTTTCATAATTTATCACTTTGATGAAATAGAAGGATTAAAGTAATAAGAGGTGTAGAAAACCCCATCGGAATTAATCAAAAACACTCATGAGTCATGATAAGCCTTAATGAGAACCACCATCGTCTTGTACAGGTTGATTTGCTGAGTAGAGTCACAGTCGCTTGTTTTTTGTCTCAAAGGTGTGGGAAATACTACTTTTTCTTCTTTTTTTTTCCTTTACGGCGGACGTTACGAGCATCGAGTATCGTGATCTCGAAGGTATCACAGATTTCACATTTCTCTGATTCACACTAGCGATACGTGCCAGCTGGGCCGTAAACTGTGGACTAAACGTGTCAACGTCACAAAATCAGAACTTGTTCTGTTCACGAGAAAGTGCAATAATCCAGTTAAATGTTCCTTCGCCACCGTAAATGGTATACCGATTCACGCATTTCGTACCGCAAAATATCTCGAAATTGTTCTCGATCGTAGAGTTGTGAAGTAAAGACAGATACAAACCAGGATCGTAAAGCAGCTTATATGCTTCTCATTTTTACGGTTATACCAATAAAGTCCAATTTTTTATTTTTTCTTAGAGCAGTGTCTGGCACCGATACCTATGTACTAAGTCGGTCATAAAACTGAAACTGTTTTGTTCATTGAGCTATGTGATGTTTTGCTCACCACAAATCTTTTTTTAAACCTTTTGTTGTCCAGAATATCAAACTAAGCCTTTTTTAAGCCTTGGTTTAGCCTGGGTTGAATTTTAAATGGTTCTTAGGAAAGCAACTGACACTCTAATAGACCAATGCTACTTTCGTTGTGATACCACATGCGAAAGATGTGACGAGTTGCCTCATCTAAACATTTACTTTTTGACATAGCGGTACAGGTGTAGGATATCTGATTGCCTGGATTATCGAAGAAAAAATTTCCTAGATGAAGTTTACGTTTAACGGAGAGAGAAAAACCTGACATGGGATGTGTGCGACTGTCTCTTCTTTCTCCTCGTCCAAAACAACTTCTGAAGTCGTTTTTCTATCGCCACCGCCACCGGACCGTCGCGTCGCCATGTCTTGTGGAGGAGTGTCTGCCTATGAGGGAATGTCCGGCAATTACACCAATTGCGGGGCTTATTTGTAATCTTTTTAGGGATAACAAATGTTTAGTGCATTTAAGTTCTAATTTTAGTCAGATCTGTTTTGTTGCTGTTCAAGTGGAGGTTTTTCCCATTTGCTGTTTGTTTTATAAATGGCATCTTCCCTTTAGCTAGCCATAAACGCGAAAAAAACATAATCAACACGATCATATTTCGGCGATCATGTTCTTCGTTTAGGGTTAGCTTTAGCTCGAGCTTGCATTTAGCGATTGGTAAACCAATGTTCAGCAAGTTCTTTGAGATCGTTATTCCGGTTCGATTCCTGACGAGTTCAATGGCTTCGCAGTTTTTCAGGATATCATTTTGCCCGACTCCCAAGAAAGTTGTCGAATACTGCGGGTTGTTACTGAGTTTGTGACCTCTCTGCATTGTAGACTGATGAAGTTCAAAATTGTGCAACCGTTTTGTACTTCAAGGACTGGCATTATGATACCCGCGAAGCTTCGAAGTTATAGGTTGGTTCTATGCCTTCTTGTCTGTCGGATTTCTATGTTATAGTAAGTTCAATTCAGTGTACGAGTTCCAGTCCGCTATTTCTTTAAATTGTTTAAAAAAAATAAAATTAAATTGTTTAGTTAATAAAATCTCTTCATTGTTTCCTGAACGGTTCTAGCCCTGCGTTGGTGAAATCGTTGACGTTATTGTGTTACTTCATGTTTTTCAAAAGGGTAAGCCGTAAAGCAGGACTGGGATGATTAAGGTCTTATACAAGGTTACCTTGGTTTTTCTGGAAAGGGTTTTGTTTCTCAATTTCCTTCTTAACCCAAAGAAGCAACGCTTGGCAAGAGTTATTCACCGTTTGATCTCCGCACTGATGTTGTTGTCCGTGTCTACAGCGGATCCTAGGTAGACGAAGTCCTCCACTACCTCGAAGTTATGTCTGTCTATTGTGACGTTTTGTCCAATTCGTCGATGTTCTGTGTCCTTGTTTGATGACAATATATACTTCGTTTTGCCCTCATTAACCATCAAACCCATTTTTGCCGCTTCTGTTTCAATACTCGCAAAAGCATCTATGACATCACGCTTATTTCTTCCCATTACGTCAATATCGTCTGCATAGGCGAGTAATTGTACAGACTTTTGAAAGATTGTTCCTCTGGTGTTGATGTTTGAGTTTCTTACAATCTTTTCAAGTATGATGTTGAAGAAATCGCATGACAGTTTGTCGCCTTGCCTTAAACCTTTTTCGACATCAAAGGTCTCGGTGAGTTCTTTACCGACCTTGACGGAGCAGCGTGAATTCTCTAAAGCCATCCTGCATAGTCGTACGAGTTTTGCAGGGATGCCGAAACTAGACATGGCTCTGTACAGCTCGTCTCTGTAAATACTGTCATACGCGGCCTTGAAATCGATTAAGAGATTGTGAATATCGATATTATATTCTCGGGTTTTTTCCAAGATCTGCCGTAATGTGAAAATTTGGTCTATTGTGGACTTCTCTGGTCTTAAACCACATTGATAAGGACCTATCAAGTTGTTGACGTTTGGTTTCAGACGTTAACATATTACGGGCATACGATACTGAGGTTCCATTCATCAGGCATACTTTCTTCCGAATATATCATGCAGATCAGCTGATGCATGCTCCTTTCCAACTGGTCTCCAGCTGCCTTGAAAAGTTCGACATCAAGGCCATCTGCACCTTCAGTCTTATTTGATTTTAGTTTGCATATGGCAAGCTTAACTTCCTCTAGGTCGGGAGGACAGCATTCTTGATCATCGTCCAAACTGAATGGGGCAATCTGTCTGACAGCGGAATTTCTGTCCTCATCGCCGTTAAGCAGTCTGCAGAAGTGATCTTTCCAGATCCTCAGCAGCGACTGTGACTCTACAACTATGTTTCCCTGCTGGTATTTACAGGCTTGAGTTCGGGGCTTGCCCACGTGGCAGGATCTTTTTACCTTTTGGTAAAACTTCCGAATCTCGTTCCTGTCATGGTCATGGCACCTCTCAATTTCCTCAAACGAGCGCTTCTCATGCTGCTTCTTTTTCTTTTTGAGAATTCGGTGTTCCTCTCTTTTTTTCTCTTTGTAAATCTCGTTTTACTGATCGTAAGCAGCCCTCGTTCGTTTTTGCATTTTGCAAAATCGATAGCATGAGCTGTAATTCGGCCCCTGGTTTCTTAGAAGGTTCTTCGTTAAGGTTGAGTTGAATGTATTTATATTCAGAAAAAAATTATCATCTGATACTATCCAATTTGTGATCTTATGATGAACCAAAATAGTAAAATCTTAGACTTCTTGTCAGTTTCTAGTAATGAACGTACTTAGGTTCATTGCCAGTGTTGCTTAGGTATTATGAGGTAGGTACTTAACCCTAGTTTACGGCACGAAGAATAATGCAATAACCAAACTTGGGGTTCGCGCGAACATCAAAATTTGTATTCATATCTAATTTGGGATACTATCAATGGGCATCAATTCTTCGAGCCGTGATGAATATCTTCCTCCGTTTCGACGATTCAATTGGTTGCTGAGCTCAATTATCAGCCAGGACAAACACTCTCCAGCCTGTTGAAATACTTTTGACCGTACCAGATCAGATCAGTACTGTCCATTTCATTCATTTTTTGATTTTTGCAAAGAATGGCATTGGTATCTTATGTTCCAAAACCAAATATGTAAACAGGTCATTTTATTACCAACACAACACAATCTTGCGAAGGCTATTTCAGGCTGTCATAACAAGCCGGAACTATAGTGGGGTTCGCACGAACGTAAAGAAAAATGAAATTCGTTCACTGAGTTTTCATCCCAGGTCGAAAATATGATTAAGAAAAAAGTTATAAGCATTCCAACTTGCGTTGGGGATCGCGCGAACCCCAAAACGTAAACTAGGGTTAAAATAAAATCAGGCACTAACTCGCTCCTGTCTGTTTCTTTGATTCGCCCACAGATACTCACAATCTGTCATTTTTTAAGGAGTGGGGGTGAAATTCTCTCTGAAAGAGCGTAATTGCCTTAAAAGCAAAGAAACGTCTTGAACAAAACGTTCACAGCAACGCTTGAAAAAACGTCTGTTTGACAGTTGTTGTATTTGTTTTGGCTGTGAACGATTTCTGTCCACAGAGAATCAAGGTGGACTAGCCCCCACTGGTTTGGTTGAGGTTGTCCTAGGTCTTGATCTTAAAAGACTTGAAAACTTTATCCTCTCTAAAAGAAGCTTTGGTCAGGGTCCCATCTGCCTCCATGCCAACGAGTTAATAGCGTTATAGACATCCTTTTCGGATATAAATAAATAAATAGGGTGGCACGGAGCCGCAACCATGAAGTAAGATAAGAGAATGGAGGGACCTAAATTTTTTTTCCGATTCTGAATGCTTAATCGAGAAAGCTGTTTTACGGCAATAAATTCAATATCGAATAACCTACCAATTCTTGTATCTGTAGGAAAACAAGAACCTCCCGCTGAATAGGCAGATATGCTAACCATTACCCCACAGAGACCACACTTTCGGATGGGTTGAGCTGTTTACTTGCGAAGTTTCAGAAGAGAAGGTGATATGCCTGCCTTTTCCATGGATGGAAGGTTGATCTATGCTTAGCATCATCCTTTGATGAAAGAACGTTTTTAGTTGAAACACTATAAATTTTTAGTGCAACATTGGACCATCCAAACTGGGCCACGCCTTGGGTCGCAGCTTGCGACTGTCTGGCGAATACAGCTTCGTGAGTGGGATCGCAAGTAGGTAAAGGCAATGTGGCGAATTGGACAATTTTCATAAGTGTGCTCTTTCAGTTCGGCTGGTTGTTCACCCCGAGCCTAAGGTCTGCAAAGGCCATACTCCCTGTAGCCTGATAACCGCAGGCTTGTACAGGTCTCTCCATATCTTACCATATGGATGTCTTCAGCTTCATACGCCGTTTATGTCAAGTGTATGCTCAAATAGCCTGGATCCCCTTGATACTCTATCAAAATGGCCCGATAGTAGGCTTGGAGTTTGTGTAAAATCGTCGTTCATTGATTGAAAGAGACCGCATCATAGGTACAGAATACTCTTGTCGATTACTACGGCAATGGTCTTGTGCTGTCGTTGGGGGTTCTGGTTTTGTGCACCTTGGGTCTTTTGGATCTCGGAATATTTTCCTTGACTGACCGTTGGTGCTTCAACGTGGCTATGATTTTCAATGCCCACTGGAGTTTGGCAGATTGCTCCAAGATTAGGTTTGTTTTTGGTTTGTGACGAAATGCTTTCGATAATATTTCCGCGTTCCGGCTGTTTCTGTATTTGGGCATGGTTGGGGACTGAAATTTCTTTGAATGTTAATTCTGCTGTATTTCACAGCTTCACTTAAACGGAGTGTCTGGGGAGCTCGTTTGAGTTCCTCCCTAATTTGCAACGAAGCCGAAGATCTTGATGTTACTTGCAGCGGTTAGAGGTCCTTCAATGAAAGAAGCTCTTTTTCAGTCAAGGAGGTGGACTTAAGAACCTCCTTTTTCACGATACTTTCCATTTCGTATCAGAACCAGGTATCTCTACCTAGTCGGAGTATTCGTCCTTCAGGTTGCTATACTGGAAATGGGAGTTGAAATTTCATGTGGAGTCACTTGTTTTTTCATCAATTCCTGTGACTTAGTTTTGCAGTTAAGACCAACTATAGCATATTTCCTTGATTGATGTTGATTGTGAAGTTTTTCAAATTGTTTTTTATATTAAGAGTGGTTTTATTGATACACTCACGTAAATGATGGCAAAAGGCTTCGTTTTTGTTTGAATTTATAGCAGTCAGTAAAAATTCATCTTATCTATTGTTTTGCGAGGTAAGGTTTAAGTTTATGGAAAGCAATAAAATAAAAATCTCCTTTAATTCGAAAACTTTTCGGTAGTTATCTAATCTTTAAGTATCGCTCTTCAATAAGTACCATCAGTTTATTTCGATTTCGTTCCACCTACACAGACAGGTGGACTTAAAGTATCAATAAAATACCCTTTTATCGATTGCAATTTGTTTTTTAACTCTTTTTCGTCCATTTCAAAAACAGAGCCAATACCAAATAAATCGTGAAAATTAAAAACCAAACAAATCCCTTCGCCCAAACAAAAACCCTCCACGGGTAAGAATTTTCAGCGTAAACTTACAGCACAACTGCTGTGTATTCTAAATCCCTCATCCACTTAAGCCCGATATACATATATAGTTTTGCAATTTTGCCAAAAACAACAATACCCATAACCCAGCAACATCCCATCCATTTCAGCTAAAACGAATTGAAATTTCATTCATTCAGTTATGTGGAATTAATTGCCTTGGCAAATGATGTTTAGCTCTCTGGACAATATTGGAGCCGACACAGCATGAAGTCGACATATTGCATTGCAGAAAACGAAAACAAAAAGAAAGAACACTGTTGCCAGAGGACCATTAGAGTAAAAGATGCATTATGGTTGCAAAAATACAGGAGCTAATGATGTGAAACGAGTTTGGAAAAACACCGGCTCTTCCGGAAACATACTCGCCACAGGCACCCTTTTGGAAGTAAAAAGAGAAACAATTTACAGTTTCATGATTGCATGTCACGTAGCTATACTCGGCAGATACGATTTGGAACACGTTACAATTGAGATATGGGTGGTCATGGTCACCTCCCAATCATCCCCCTGGACAATATGTTTAATGGCATTTTGATGTTTTCTTTGACTGGCAGTGAAACATGTTTTCGGGTTCAAGAGTGAGAAAGTGAGAGATCTATGGGTGTATTTTGTTCGAATTGCAAAACGACACGAATCGGCACTTTTTGACTTTACGTTTTCGAATTTGTCAACCTTACCTACTCAGCTGGTGCATTTGTCCCACACCTACCTACCCAAGAAGACAACATGTTACAAAACATGACATCAAGGACTGAAGGTGGAAATAAAAAAATAACAGAAAGGGACCATCGATTACACAACATCGAATGGTATTTTTTGTTTTGCTGTTGGCTGGTTTATACAGAACAGAGCGAAACATTGAAACATCGACCCGGAGTATTTCGTCCTGTTTCTGTTAATTGGATTTTATCTCAGGCCTGTTGTGGAAAGGGATGAATGTGACATAATAAAAGAGTCATTGAAAGTAACTGAACCGAAAGTTTTGTCGAACAATACTTCTTTTCAGTCAAAACGAGGAACTGCAAAGCTGATTTCCATCGCAATTGGAAAACTCTGATGCCAAGGTAAATAAAAATTTAATGTGTGGTTGAACGAGTGCTTTAAAAAGGAGCAAAGAAAGAGAAGATTGCTGAGTAACAGAGGCGAAAGTGCATTGGTGAAACATTCTTTTTGAATCTCACTCAAAAGTTGATGTGCCGCGAAAAGGATACAATCTTGAAAAACAAGATAAAGCAAAAATCGCACTCTTTTTTTTTTGCGCTCACTGTGCATTAGAATATTTTCTAAGCACGTTGCCATAATCCGACATAAACACAAATCAGCATACCCCTATACGATTGTCACGAATAGAAGAGAATACAAGCCAAACAGCTTCAACCCAAAAGAATACCCCCAAAAGCACGACACAGGTCTTTGTTTTCTCTCCGGTGTGTCAATATTAACAGAAAAAAAAAGGAATAAATAAAATAAAAACGTCAACAACACTTTCTCTACCATTGATGTGGCACCATTTCTATAATGGCAATTTTATCAATATTGATCCATATCTCGACACTATACAGGCTCCACCATCCCTGCAAAGTATTCCAACCTACCTTGCCATCGTCATGCATGGCGATAGCGTAGCACATAAACGTGTACTAAGTTTAAAAATAGACATTGACATTATCCGTACACATTTTTCTTTTATTTTTTTGTTTTTATATATATACCTATAGTCGTATAAATAATCCTTTGGATAAAAGTTCGTGTATAATCCGCCACGTCGTTGTTCAGATAAAAGGTGGCTAAACTTAACCCAAAACCCCAGCAAGTAGGGATTTTTTAGAGCACAAACAGGAAGGTGAGATTTATTTACAGCAAATATCGACAAATTGTTCCCCCATCCACTTTATTTTATGTTTACCTCTATAAATTTTACATTAGGTTAACCTCGGAGAAGACCTGTCTCGCTGTCTAAATCTACCCTAAGGATGAGTTTTAATGTATTTTGTCCTATCTTGCGTTACATTTGTGGTATTTTTTTTTTCTCTAGAGTGTGTGATGTTTCAAATAAAATCAGAAGTTTGTCATTTGTTTAAACTGTGGCACAAGATTGTCAAAAATCGTTTTTGAGCTTAAATATTTTTATGAAAAGTAGAATGACGAACTTAACAACTCTTAGTTTTAAATGTTTTAAGTCATTTTGTTTTGTAAAGGCCTGGTTCGGAAGACATATCAACGATTCTGACGAAATGTTATGATTAAGAAGTCCTTTGATTTTTCAGTAATATTGCTTACCAATATTTGGATATATTTCAATTTTTTTTAAATTTTTGTCAATTTTTAAAAATAAAGTTTTATTTTTTGGAATATGTTCAAAGCATTATCTTTGACTCTTGTCAAATTTTCTGTCGAAACATCTTCTGGCAAAGCCTTAACACTTTCATTATTAGCTTTTAAAAAAACTTGTTTTCAAAAAGAGTGAAAAATATAAGACCTATTTAAAAAAAAAAATTTAACGATTTTGGTCAAATTTTCATTTTTAGCAAATGCGATTTGGTTTGTCTCCAAAGCATCTTGAGAATGCATCGAAGACGTCAAATGATAGACGGGTAGTGCGTCTAAAATATGAACCTCTAAACTTGGCTGTAAATCCAAATTGGGCTAAATTCAAAACTGATACACATTTCTAACAACCATTGCCTTGTGAGGGAATGGAAGGACTTACAATTTTCAGTAACTTTTTGAAGTTACTATCGGAGGACCTGCCGATTCCTCGGTAAAGATGATATCCTTGAAAAAACATTTAGGTTCTGTTTTTATTCGAACCACGAACATCACGGTTAGAATGTAGACATGCTAACCATCAAACCAAGGGTTTTATGGGCGGATGTAGGCCTTATAAACTGTAGCCAATTTTGAAGGTGTGAAGAATTTCCCGCAGCGTCTTAAGAAACCTAAGCATTTTGCAACATTTTTTGGTGACTTCGAATATGTGTTCCATTTAACGAAGTTCGTCGCTTACACGCATAGCAAGGACTGACTGCTTTTCGGTTTCGTTGATGCAGGTACCATTCATAGATACTGGCAATTTTTTTTTTTTTATAACTAGCACACAAATCAAGGGGTTATGACTACCCTTATAATGTTATAGAACACAGTACGAGCATTTAGGAAAATAGGAGAGGTAAAATCGTATATAAGGGGAAAACAGGGTCAGGTAGAGCATTCCACATTCGGGTGGTGCGACCAAAATAAGAATCTCTATACTTGACTGTACGTCCGAAGTTGGACTCAAGGTAAAACTGATGAGCATTCCTAGCGAGGCGGGTGTTGCGTCTATTGTTTCAGAGGAGGAATGCAGCTGGCTATTTCACTAGAGCACTGTTTGTGAAAAAAGCGATAAAAGAGAGAGAGGCAGGTGACGTTTCGACGATGTCCAAGAGAATCAATCGATTCTTCAATTGAACTATCACCTATCAATTTTAACGCTCTATTTTGCACCCTATCAAGTAGGCGCAAATATGTTTGACTTGTACCTGACCAGATATGGGAGTTATATTCCAGTTTTGGGCGGATGAATGCTTTATAAATTGTAGCCAGATCAGAAGGGGTGAAGAACTTCCTGCATCGTCTCAAGAAGCCTCAGCATTTAGCAGCGTTTCTGGCGACTTCAAATATGTGGTCATTCCAACGAAGATCATCGTTTACACACATACCAAGTACTGACAGTTTTTCGGTTTCTTCGATGAAGAAATCCATTCATGGATAATGGCAATGGGGGAATGTTAAGCTTCAACGACAAGAGGCAGCATTGAGTTTTCGAAGCATTGAATTCTACTCGGTTCATAAGACCCCATGCAACAATGCTGTCAAGGTCAGAATTCAATGAGCTTATCATACGCAACCGTTCCAGTTCCACATCCGAAGAGCAGGGACGTGAATTTGGAAACGAATATGAAAAGCTGAGGGTCGAGTCGTCAGCAAAACAGTTAAGTGGATTAGAAGTTTCAGACAAGAGATCATTAATGAAAATGAGGAAGAGAGTCGGAGACAAAACGGAGCCCTGGGGCACACCAGCGTTTATGAAGTGGGTATCAGACTTAAAGCCATCCAACACAACTTGTATTGAACGGTCGGAAAGGTAGTTTCTAATCCAACGAAGAAGAGACTCATCGATACCAAAAGCACGCATTTTCGATAAAAGAGCCTGATGCCAGACTCTATCAAATGCTTTAGAAATATCAAGCGCAATAATCTTACTTTCTCCAAAACAATGTAAAGATTGGTTCCACTTTTCGGTGAGATAAGCCATCAAATCACCAGTGGACCGTTTGCTACGAAGGCCGTACTGACGGTCATTAAGAAGCTTTCGTTCTTCAAGATATTTCATGTTTCCATGACCTTGGAAAGAAGGAAAGTTAGTGCAATTGGACGGTAATTGGAAGGGGAGGAAGATTCGCCTTTTTTAGGGACTGCCTGGATAAATGCAGTTTTCCATCTGCTCGGTAAAATCCCAGCAGAGTAGGCAATGGGGGAATGTTACGCTTAACATCGAAAGATAGCATTAGGTTTTCGAGGCATTGACTTCGACATGGTTTTTGACGTAAAACAATGCTGTCAATGTCAGAAATCAATTAGCAAATCATCTGCAACCGTCCCGTTTTACATCTTATGAGCGGAGACGTGAATTTGGGAACGAATACGAGAATATGATAAAATTATACAGACAAGAGATCATTTAAGAAGATAAAAAATAGAGTGGGAAACTGAATGGAGCCCTTGGGCACATCAGCATTTATGAAGTGGGTATCAGACTTATACCATCTAGCACAGCTTGTATTGAACGTTCGAGAAAGGTAGTTTCTAATCAGACAAAGAAGAAACTCATCGATACCAAAAGCCCGCTTTGCAATAAGAGAGCCTGATTAAATGCTCAATCAATCGCCTTAGATATACCGAGGACAGTAATCTGGCTTTCTCCAAAACAGTGTAAATACTGGTTCCCTTCCCTACTTCTCGGTGACATATGCCATTAAATCACCATTGGACCTTTGCCACGATGGTCGAACTGTCTTTGGTTCTTCAAGATATTTCATAAGTTGAAGGTGTATCAATGCGTTCACTATCTTCTGATCATGAACATGATCATCATGATCTCATGAGACGTTAGTGCAATTGGACGGTAATTGGAAGGGGAGGAAGATTCGCCTTTTTTAGGGATGGGCTGGACAAAAGCAGTTTTCAGTTTCTTCGGGAAGAGTCCAGAAGAATGGGAAATATAGAAAAGGTTATGAAGTACTTTTGACAGCTTCTCTTTAGAATAACTGCGGGGATACCATCTGGACCAACAGAGTTATGTTTATTGAAATCTTTGAGGACTCTCGCAACCGAGTAAGAAATTACAGTCTCAAGCTCAGATGGAGCCAATTCGCTGCGCTGTTAGGAAGTGTCGAGCTGATAGCAAATTGGCTTTTTCGATGGAGTTGACACATGGAGAGCTATTGAAAACGAGTGTTGAAACCGCAGACGTGCTCGAGTACTTAATGTCCTTACCGAATTAGCAAAAGCTGGCTTTTGTATATGAGCATTAAAGATTTTTTTGGCCCGTTTGAATAAATTTCGTTTTTTGACTTTAGGGTTGTCTTCAAATATTCGAAAACTACTTTCCCTATCCAAAATCACCTCTTTACGCACTTTGTTGAAATACGGAAACGTTGCCTCCGAGAACTGAAATACTGCTCAAATTTGATAAATGTCAACACTAGCTATAGCGTACAGCGTGTACAGAGTTATAGTCGTTGAAATAACAACTTAAAAACAGAAGTAGCTTATTGTAAAGTCATTTGGTGCTAAAAAATGAGGTTATTTATAAAGTTTTCTGGGAGTTTTGAAAATTGGTAATTTTATAGACTTCGACGGGCTCATTGCTAATTTCGACTATGCCACCTCGTATTTTCTTTTGTCCTAGTATCGCCAGAAGGCCTAATCCTCATGCAGTGGACTATTTCATTTTAGGGCGCTGTCCTCCGGTTCGCTGTTCTTGATTTCGCAGATGTTAGTAGTGTAGGTGTAGGTTTGTGCAGCGCACAAAAAACATTATTTCTGAAACTAAGATCGCAGTCTTGAGAAGTCGTCACATCACTTCCTCTACGTAATGACGCAATGGTTAATTTCTCATTAATATATCGTTTTCGGTATACTCTTCAACAACTATCGATCTCAGTCCCTGTAAAAGTTTACGCTTATGGTCCTTTCTCTGAATACTTGATTTACCTACGAAAAGCCAATTTTTTGTCTTTCACTCCAATGACTTCACTTTCTTGTAGTTGATTTTCATAAATAAAGCACTTTACTTTCTATGAAGTCAGGCTACAAAAATACAAGCGACACTATAGATCGGTTTAAATGTACTGATGACTCAAACAAAATACTTTTAACGAACTCGGCTTGCTGATGTTTCATAGAAAGGAGGGAGGGGGACTGACACTTAGGTCATACGTTGCCTTACACCTGCGGAAGATCTTACAAATCGTAACAATCCGATTTCTCAACGCTTAATCGTTAATTTTACATAAAGGTAACCCAAAGAAATGTGCTCTAGTTTAATTTTAAAGTTTTATTGCACAGGGTGTCCCGTAATTCGTGCGCCATACTTTGAGATGTGATTTTTGGTCAAATTCTAAGAAAAAATCATATCGTACAAAAATCATTTAAAATCAACTAAGCCACTAACTATTACATACTATTGTGTTTTTAAAAGCTAATACTTTGTTCTTCAATAAACATTCAAGTTCAGTCTAATTTAGCTAATGGTTTTTCAGTTAAGTAATCCAGCTTCAAGTCAAAATTTTGAGAAATAGATAATTTTTTTAATACAATTTTTACAAAATTACAAAATGTCACTTTTACTTCAAATAATCAATGCTTCTATTAATTTTTAGTTTAACACAGAAAACCGAAAAAGAAAATCTCTCTCTTAGTTTTTGAGTAATTAAAATCAAATGTACCTTTCTCCTAAAAATCGATTTTTATGGGTTTTTCACTTATTGGACTTTTAGTAAAAAAAAAAGAAAAGATTTTTTCGTTCGTTTTTCTGTCAAATCAAAATATTGATAATTTAAAGAAAAAGTGACATTTAATACGGCAAATCGATCTGATTTTTCGAAAGGTCTGATTTTTCAAGAACGGTTCACTAAATTAACTTTAATTTAAATGTTAATTAAAATGCACAGTATTAGCTTTCAAAACAATTTTAAGTCTATGGTAGTAACTAGTAAGTGGCTTAGTTGATTTTAAATGATTTTTTTTTTTTAAATTAAGAAATTTTATCTATTAATTGCCCTAAACAGAGGGAGATAGACCCCGTTCCATTCTATTTTTTCCTTAAATATGACCAAGAACTACATCCTAGAGTATGTCACACGAACTACTGGACACCCTGCATAGTTATGTTTATCGCAAAATTAATCGGAACTGATATATGTATGTATTGTCAAAAAACAGGTTTTTTACGCCATTTTTCCAATATGGCGGTGCGAGCGGCATGGATACGAGGTTTCGAAGTTGAAATTCTGAAAGAGCACATCGAAATCCATAAAATTACAAGTTTTCATAACTCCCGAAGAACTTTCCAGGTAAAACTACCAAATGACTATACTATTAATTGAACTTAAATTGAAATAAATATAGGGTGGCGAATTAAACACGGGAACTCTGAGGCCATTTAAAGAACTTCTGTTTTATGCCGATTCCGAACTGCTAAGTTAGAAAGCGTTTTTTATTACACAGTCAGTCCACTAGTCCAACTGGCCAATTTCTCGCTAAAGACGATACTCGTGGAAAAGCAGTTTTATGTTTTTGAAATAGATTCACACTTTGAACTACAACATATCAAGTAGACATGCTAACCATTAAGCCATTGGCACCACTTGCTACGAAACTGGTAACCGGAAAAATGTCATAACTCATAAAGTTAGCTTCCTTGTGTGTTATATCAATTTCGTAAAGACCTTAAAAATTTTCTTTTTTGAAAAGTCGTACTGACGAACTTCTTCTTTTACAAAAATCAAACAAATTGCACCACAACTTTCGGACTAAAAATGTTCGCAACAAAACAATTTATGACAACAAAACTATAAATTCACGTTATGTACTCAATATCGCCCACCATTTTTCTTAAATTTTTATCTGTTCATTTGAATCAGATAAACTAAACCAAAAGTTCACCCACCTTACAGCCGCGTTACATTTCTATGTTTCTGACCGTGAATTTTTTATGGTCTTGTGATGTATTAGCAATAAATGAATAAATTAAGTGGCACAATGTTTCAAGCAGTTAGCTTTAAAATACTTTGCAATACCTACACCACATGAGCTTTTTTGTAACGAAAATAAGACAACCATGTGTCGGCACTTACTCTAGACGAGTTTCTCCTTAGTATCTTGCTAACCTACAAAACACTCAAAGTCAAATTTCAATTTGAGCTGAAATAAGATCAAAATCTGAATTTCGTCAATGTGGTCAAAGCAGCAAAAACAAAAAACAAAGACAACAGTGATTCAAAAGTATGTGCCCATTCGAATATCAGCCAACCTATTAATAAATCGAATTGCTGACAACCAAGTTTAAAGATTTTAATCGCAGAAACATCGATCGGTTAGCAAAGCAAAAGCAATAAGAAGCCATTGATTCTGTTTGCTATTAGACACAAGTTTCCTTATATGCAAAGTCGCTAATCCACATCGTCGATTAAAAAAAGAAAAAAAAGTACAGAGACAAATGCGTGCTAGACAACAACGAAGGCAACTTTGTCAGAACAACAGAACAATAATGTGAATGAAGTGCTTACGACACACATATGGTGCGACAATGATTCAGGTCATAGGCGAGAAATTGTTTCATTCGAATGAACAAGTTTTGCCTTAACATGTACCACGCACTATTTGGGTACGCAATTCAAATAGACAAGACTTAACCCACACACATGTTTGATTAACATAATTGCGAGGCGATGGCAAAGCAATGGGGATGACTTGTCCACTACTCGTTCTACTTCTTATGTCCAAATTGCGTTGGATGGGGATGACAGCTCCATTGACAAAGACTGGAATTAACATACAAGAAGTGGAATGTACAGGAAAGGCTCGTAATTGGAGAACGTTAGCTTTTTTTAATTCTTGTAGTCAGTGAAGAATGGCGCAATGGACGGAAATCCGCGTAGGAAACAGCCGTTACCAATGAATGTGTTGGAGATAAACCAAGTGCATACGTACTTACTGCTTGAAAGGATTCGAATGGGTTGATCGCCAGAATGAAACAAAGATTTTGACACAATTCCTCAATCAAGAGATGATTAATTGATGTTTTGCAAATTTTTTGTGGGAGTAGAAGAAAACTGTGTCACTCCCGAACGTTGACTTCCAGTACCAAACGGAATGTATGTTATTTGTCAGCTCGATTGGGGTGAAGATTTGTTTGTATATTAAATTACAAAAGGCCAAATCAACTAACGACGTTAATTCACTTGTTTATGCGAATAATGACTGTCCAAATGTTTCAACTTAAAGAACACGTTAATTGTATTTACCTACTCCTCGCGCTAACCATTGGGTGCGAGCATTCACAAAGGGACGAAGAACTACAATTCACTTGCCTTTGCGAATTTCAGTTTGAGTGAATCCTTTGATTTTAATTTGTCCTTTGCATTGTGTGTACCCAGAAGCTACTGCCATAGTTCGCGGCTTCGAACGTCATAAAAGAAAACAAAAAAAAAAACAGCGACAAAAAAATCTAACGAAAATTAATAAATTGCCTAAGCAAATATGCTCCAGAACTCAACTAAAGGGTCACACACGGTTGTTTGCCAGTAGCAAGCCAGATAGCCACTATACAAGCTGCTGATCAGCGTTGTGTGACTACGAGATTCACTACACTTGCTGCCAGCCGGCGAGTATTTAGCAGCGGCTGGCAAAGTTGATCATGTTCAACTTATGGCTGCTGGCAGCGGCTGCTAAGACAATAAACACTGCGGCACGTCGATTTTTCATTCAAAATTTGTTTAAAAACTAAAATAGTGTTCAAAAGCCAATTTTAACGGTTTTCTGTAGCTTTTGCTGAAAACTATCGGATAGTTGAAGGTAGTGGGACTGGTCTGGCAGCCGCAGCTTGCTTCTGCTACTGTCAGACCCTGGTGAGAAGCGTCTGCCAAGCTGCTTAAAACTCAAAAATTTGGAAATGAAACTTCTTTAGAATCAATATGTTTTTAAAACTCAATGAATCGAAAATGCGTCACGATGAGGAAATAAACACATGAATGTAAGGGACTAATTCGACGAAAAAATTAAATAGCATAACACGTTGTTTCATACTCTTGGTCTCCTTTTATACATTGCTTAGCATTGTCTATTTCCATAGTATTTTCTATTCTCTCTCAAACAAAAAGGAAACGAATCCTTTTTGTTTGAGTTTTCGTAGTCGCCTTATCACTTCTAAAATAAAATAGAATAAAAACGATGGCGCAACAGAACGAGGAGCCCCGGGTCCTAGCTCATTTCTCACATCCATTCCCCTTGTAAGAGAATGGAAGGGACCTACAATTTTCTACCGATCCCGAAAGGATAATCGAGAAAGCGCTTTTCATGGTAATGAATTTTCTGTTGTTTTCTGGTGGTCTTGTCATTTCCTCGCGAAAGGTAAAACCCGTGGAAAAACATTTTAGCCTTTGTTGGGACTAATACCACGAACCTCCCGGTGTTTGAATTTTGCACACCGACTTATATACTTATATACTGTGTCGATTGCGTGTGGGCGCGTTTGGGATTTGAGTAGGAATACATGAGTTCTTATAGTGCTTTTCAAAATGTTTCTTCATGAGTTGAGTACGCTTTGATCGTAACACGATCGTGCCAAAAACACGCTCCCAAGATCTCGAAATTGTGAGTAAGCGTAGAAAATCTCATCCCCTAGAAAATAAGTGTCTCTGATCACTGTCAATAAAATGTCATGATCTTAGCTTCAGTATGGGATGTGTGCTTTGCAACACGGCAGGCATCCGACACAATAACATTTTGAGCTGGTTTTTCAAACATACATTACAACTTCGACGTGCGTTGCGTCATGTGGTTGGGTATGCTGTATGCACCATTTGGGAAGGCGCTCATGATTGTCAACTTGACGGCCGGCGTCGAAATGTTCCAACTTATAGAATACGTCAGTTGTATTTACTCCTCGCGTAAACCATTGGATGCGAGGATTCACAAAGGGACGAAAAACTATAGAGCATAATACCTACTAAAAAGTTCTTGAGATTAATGACTGACTTTCTCAATCTCAGTTTTCTGCCAGAGCGTATGGGGAATGTCACAGCGGATGAAATTAGCTAAAAGAGCAAACATAGGACTTCAGCAGTCAAAAAGCAGAAACCCCTGAATGAGCTACTTCAACATATTTGGTGTTTCGACAAACGACTATTGAAATAATAATTATTGTGAACTAACAGAAAGTGTTCTAAAATTTGAATTTGCCGCCCTTCCGGCCATATTTATATTGTAAAGGAGGAAAATGAAGGAGAAAGAAAGGCAGAATAAAATTGAATTTTTCATTCCTTTGTCAAAGGCTGAGATTGACACACGTCTTTTACTTTGTTAAATTTTGTAACCGGTGTTTAGTTGATATTTTTAAGCTTTATTTTTTTTTAAAGTTAACTTTGCAAAAACGATTGCGAAATTTCATTTGGTTTAATGATTTTTCAAGGTTTTTCAATAAAATAACAAAAGTAGAGACGTTGGAGGATGAGCTCCCCAAGGAACACACAAGCTATCGAAAAAAATTGCTCAGTTCTTAACAAGCACTTAATTTGATCTTAAGAATACTATTCCACTAAATAACCTCTATTCTTTCTCCTTGTAAGTGGTTTTGTCTAAGGGGTATCCAAAAACTCTGGGATATCTTTAATATTAATTCATAATAATTGTTAAAGTAGGTTTTGCTCAGAGATCGTTATTTTTGTTGTCATAAAATCTTAGAAACAAATTTTTTTGGAGGCGAGTTAAATTTAAGGGAGTTAGAATGTTAAAATCTTTTGTGGCGCATCAAACCGATGTTCAAAAAGCTAGAAAAATGCATTTAATGTTTTCCTTATATTATGGGCACAAGTATCTACTTAGTCATTGACGAAAGTAAACTGCACATAATATTTTCTTCTTTCATTTTAAGTTTATTCATTTCACAAATACTGGATTCAATTAGTATTTGTGAAAAAGAGAAAGAAACTTATTCTTCCATTGTACTGAAATGATTGGAACAAGTGGAAACCATAGTGCTCTTAAACTGTTCTTATGAAGAGTATATTAACGGTTCATGCAGTTGGCTCCTCCTCTTTGGTCCCTTTTGGGTCTTATCGACTACTTTACGAAGATTTAAAGGGTAAAAACTCTTATGAAATTGACTCTTTAAGTATTCTATAAGAGATGATTGTGTTGCTTGGGTCCTCGCCAGCCAACGGCAGATCTCACACCTCTGCAGCAGAATAGTGATAATACGGTCCTTTATTTCCAAGGGGATCCCAAAGGGTTGGAGGTTCTGTGTTGAATACCCAACCGCCATCCAAGAAGTGCGATGGAATGGCCCAATTATAAAGAAGACCAAAACTACAACATGTACAGACAACTGAAGCAGCGGTGTTTTAGTAAGGATTTATCGTTAGAGGTTGACTCAGGGGTAAGGTTTTCAGCGAAAATTCGGTTGATGAGTGTATTACATGACAATCCTCATCAAGGCTAATTCAAAAAATCCAAGAACAGTCTTAGGTTAATCGATTTTCGGGCGTTGCTAAGTCTTGTTGGTTTTGCACACCCTTCAGTCCTCTCAAAATTCATATCGAGATGACGTCGGCAAGCTACAATTGCAAGAAATAGCCACTTCCTTTTGCAGGAGAGTGTTCTTTCTTGAATCTTTTGCCGTCGGTATTAAGCATTGAAGGACAATGTCAACAAGCCATTTGAACTGGGTCTCTGAATCAAAACGGAGCCCGTTTTTCGATAAAAATGCAAGCAGGCGTCAAATATAGTAATAGAACGCAGTCACTACTGAGCATCTGGAAACTCTACTTTAGCAAACTGCAGACGATGAAGACACAAAATTCCACTGTTAGGCTGAATGTCCCACTCAACTTAGACGACAATCAAAAATACCATCCTTTCGACCTAGAAGATGTTAAAGTTTTGATCGGTAGCCTTAAATCAAATAAGACTGAAGGTCAAGATGGCCTTGACATAAAGCTTTTCAAGGCAGCTGGAGGAATGGAACATGCATCATTCGAACTGCATCTTGCATGATATGGCCGGAAGAAGCATGTCCGACGAAAAGAACCTCAATATGGTGAGCCCGATCCTTAAAACGGAAACTGTCACAATTGCGCTATTTATACAGGAATAAGTCTCCTTTATATCGTATACTAGATCTTGTCTGTTGTAATATGTGAACGTCTGAAACCCCACCTCAACAATTTAAAAAAAAAACGGTGTTCAGTTTATCCATTTTCTGTGGATCCACCATAAAACTCCTACCCTTTTTTTTTTCTCAGACAAACAAAGGGGGAAAGGATAAGCCAATTTACTTGTTTTTGTACTGATTTTGAAACTTTTCAGCATTGCTTGTCTGTCACGTTTGCTAGAAAATACAAATAAATGGCGTCTCTTGTGTGAGCAGAAGTAATTTCTGTTTCCACTTTTTTTAATTCATTTTCTCAACTCCGAAAACACCAGCACAATATAACTCCATAACGCATACCCCCCTACATTGTCCCCACTGGCAGAAATCCACTTATCACACAAAGGACGACTTTACAGCGCCAGTGAACTCTCAATTATTAGAATGAAAATGAAAAATGCATTTATTTTTTTTAATACGAAAATTCCAATTTCCTGAACAAACAGAGATACAAATATACATACACACCATGGGATGCTCCTTGAACAAAGACATATGGCAGAAGAACAAGCTCTTCAATTGGAATGTCTTTCTTGTGCAAAGTTTTTTTGTGCTTCAAAAGAGTGTTGTAGATGTGCTTTTTCTTTCTTCGCATTGACAATAATAATTCAATTTCACTATTGTTTGATACGAGTGCATATTGATGTTTGTCTACTGATTGTTTATTTCAATTTCAATGGATACGAAAAGTGTGTTATCATCTGACTTACACCGGTATAGATAGGAGGTCTTATGGTTGCATAAGTGTGAATGAAAATATGGAAGACACACTGTAAAAGCTATGATATGAGTGAGGTTAAGGAGGTCAAAGAGGAATAAAGAATAATCTGGACACATCGACTGCTGTTTGTTAACACGAGACTTAAAGGACTTAACCCGTATTTTCAGCGTCCATATGTAGGATCATCTCTATATGTATGAACCAGACCAGATGAAAATGCAACCATTCTCATGTGGGAAGCATAGAAGTACTACTTGGGGAGAATGTTTCCATTTCCTCACAACTGGGTCATCAGCAACACCAACAACAGACTTGAGTGGTTTACAGAAGTTGATTGAACAAATGGTGTTAGATACCACCATCATTACATTTACAGCTCAGCTCACCCGGTTGACCACTTGGTTCGTCCTCCATTTATTGGATTCCTTGTGGTATCGGAAACTGGCATTTCTTCTCTCTAACTAGGTTAGAGGTTATAAACGGTTTTTCTCCTTTTTTTTTATTTTATATTCATCCATCTATTTTGAGAAGAGGATGTAATGGATAATGGATTGAGAGTGTTTTAAAGGGCTCTCAATACTTTTGTGTGTGAATATTGTTGAATAGTGGTGAATCGAAAATAAATGCGGGTTCAATATAAATTTTCAACTTTATATCCTGCAAAAAGGGTTTTCTATTTATATGTGATAATGAAGTTTGTTTTTAGGGCAGAGGGTTGATGTCATTTCTCCAAAGATTTTCTCAAGGGTATACCTAATTTTGATGTTCATGATTTTATGACTAATTTTCGTGAAAGGTCATTCTTCGTTCATTAAAGATTTGGCTTAAGTATGTCTCTATATCTACAAAACACGAACTTAGTGAATCATTTCTTCTTCTTCCGTTTTGCATTTTGATCTTGAAGGGATCACAGCTCTCACTTCTCTCTTCACATAGCCTGATCTGCCTGTGGGGTACTCCGGTACGGTTGACCTCAGAATGGTGTGGCAAAGCCTTCCAGTTTCGGATTGTTCCATCTCTGAAGCCAACCCAATGCAGCTGCCGTTGCATTTGCTTTTGTAACTGGAGTGTTTTATTCGGCGAATCTTTTGGTTTCTTCTCGATCGTGTCTGAGCTTTTTTTCATATTGTCTTTTAGGCATGGTTCTCTGTATCTCTCCTTTGAAGATGGCAATACATACAGAGCCGGTCGTGCTCTACTTGTTTCTAACAGTGACGTAGAAAGGGGGATCAGGGGGATATATCCCCCATTCCTTGGTATCGATAATTGTTTAACATAACCAGTCATGAATCAAATAAGTTAAGGAAACACACTCTGAAATTTAGTATGTGCCTACTTCCTACGTGAATTAAGTCTTATTAGTACTTGCATAAGATTGTACATTCTATATACCTACCTACATTCTACGGGGAAAATACAAAGTAAACTTCGTCTGAAAGAAATTATTATTTCAGCAAATCACCTAATCTTTTGAATTTCTTTTTTATATCGATTTTCCACGACAGGAAAATCTCTAATACAGCAGTTTACCAAATATTACTGTATTAACAATCCAGGTGATGCTCTTGCAAAGCTTATAGTGGAAAATCTTCAAAATTGTCATCTGGACTTTTCTTTTTTGATCGGCCAAGGGTACTACAGAGCAAGCAATATGTCTGGTCAATACAATGGTGTTTTTTCATTCGCCAAAAATTTGCTCCGCATTATCTGTACGTCCATTGTGCAGCACAATACACCGAAATATAGAAAGAAAAGATATGCTGCAAAAAACAATAAGCGAAAGCGAAGAGACACCACAAAAAAAAAACATTAAAAAGGCTTAATCTGACGCGATGGATCTAAAAATATCAAGCAGTTGAAGATTTTGAGGAGCTATTTCCGTTAGTGTTCGAGACTCTTGATCAAATAAGGACATTGGAAAGAGTCGCAAAGAACTAAAAAAACGCTAGAATTTCTTCTTCATTAGCTTAAAGGTTATAATTTATAAGTATGGTTTACCAGCTCTCGTTGCCGTTAAGTCGTGAGTTTCAAAGAGTGAATTAAGACTTCGTCCAAACTATGGATCTCGCCAAACATTTAATGGATCAACTAAACATTAAACGGGCAGAAGACGACTCATTTTCGAAAGTGACTCATTTTCGAAAGTGTTTAAAATTGCAAAAACAAATAGCTGAAGTCCTTGAAATTGACGTTAAACATAAGAGAGTAGGTAACCAACAAAAGAATCGTTCGAATCCTTCGGTTCAAAGTACAGAAGAATATTTTCGTGCTACTGTTTTCAATCCTTTTCTCGATTTCAATGTAACGGACCTTGGAAAAAAATTTACAAATCATGAAAACATACTGGAAGGGTTTTCGGTTCTTTTCAAGTACAGCCAAAAAATTTAATTTGAGTTTTACCAAATATATTTGGCTGCCGGACCATCTTCTGTTCTTTTAGAATGATTAAAAACTTGGAAGAGATATTTGATCTAAAGAAATAATACTTCCTCTAAGAATTCATTGGAAGCGCTCGATAGCTGCCCCGAAGAAAGCTTCCCTCATATATATTTTATTAAAGATATTAGCCGGTTTAAACGTCAACTCCCGAAAGAACTTTCTCCAATTTTAAAGAGAATAAAAACAATACAAAAGCATGACCAACGAAGTGAGATTCTTAAAAATATGTGAATTTTGATGACAGTGTGAAAAGCTTTGGATGTTTACTTATTTGCAGGATCGCTTAAACGGTTTGGCTGCTCTAGCTATTCATCGCGAAATACCTATAACAGCAGACGAGGTTATAAGTGTTTTATATAAAAAAAAAAAAACAGAAAAATGGATTTTATTTTGTGATTTATTTTTTAAATTAATATTATTTTACTTATTATATCAATATTTATTTTAGTTCATATTCAAACTAATACGTATAGCATATTATCTTTAAGAAATATAATTTTTTATGGCATGTCTTGTTATTTGTATTTGTTTTTAACTATCAAAACTGGATGAGTTTTGTAGTTTAGATAATCCACGTGTTTTTTAATCCAATAAATAAAAAGATTAAGAGAAGTTTGTTTGAACTTCTTCTTTTTGTTTGAACTTCTTATATAAAAATGGGTTTCACAAACACTTCCTTTGTTTTGGTGAGAGGGGCTTACCAATACAAAGAAGAAAAAAATTATTTCCAAGTCACAGTGTAGTAATTTCAATATTTTTAGTAACTTTTTTTGAGTCAAGAATGTCAATTTGGATGTTAATTAAGAATTTTTAAATTAAAACTTTATTTTAATTGAATAGTTTTTGACGAAATAAATCAAAATTTAGTTAAAATTAGCTGACGCGCCTGGAGTACCTCTGGCCCTATGGTGATCGAATTGAGTAAATTAAGTGAAGTAAAGGAATTATAGTCTATGTCACTCGGGGGCAATGGAGCACACTCACTCGATAACAATTTCCTCATACGCTTAAGATGAAGTCCATGCTTCTGCACCGTATAACAGGAATCTGATCATCAAAGTCTTATAAGGTCTGTCTTGGTTTTTCTAGGGAGGTTTTTGTTTCTCAATTGGCTTCTTCACCCGAGGTAGCAGCGATCGAAAATAGAGTAGTTCTCTTTACACTGATCAGACACTACCCTGTCTTTAGCGGATTCTAGTCTGTCGAAGTCCTGTACTCCCTCGAAGCTATGTCTATCTATTGTAACTATTTGTCCAATTGGTCGATGTTCGGTGTCCTTGTTTGATAACAACATATACCTCGTGTTACCCTCATTAACCGTGAAACCCACTTTTGCGGCCTCTGTTTCAATGCTCGCAAAATCACCTATGACATCAAGCTTCCTTCTTCCCATTACGCCAATATCGTCAGCGTAAGCGAATAATTGTACAGACTTTTGAAAGATTTTTCCTCTCATTTTGACGATTGAGTTTTGTACAATCTTTTGAAGTATGATTTGAAGAAATCGCATGACAGTTTGTCGCCTTGCCTAAAACCTTTTTCGACATCAAAGGCTTCGTTGAGTTCTTTTTTACATTTCCTCAGATGCACATTTCAGAAGCTATGCTTCCATCGTCAGTGAGATTTATAAATAAATTTATAAATATAAAAAAGTGTTTTAACTGTTAAAAATTGTATTAATCTTTTTATTTATTATCAAAACTTTTAAAAAATGAGTGAACTAGATCCATCCCCCCCATTGCGAAAAGCTGTCTACGCCACTGGTTCCTAATTGGTATTTTTGACGTGAAGGTTTCCACATATGTTCTTATGGAGCTGCTGTCAACTTGCTCTGATAGTTTTTGTACATTAACCAACATTGCGAATAATATGTGTGTGCTGGCCGCGGTGTAGAATTTTCTTCAGCTTAGGGGCCAGTTATAGCGATCAGGAAAACGAACCAGGAAAAATTTTCAAATGGAATAAAAACTATGTTCTCGTTACAATTGAATAACAAATGTTATACCAATCGATGGCAAATCACTCAAAGAATTTTTTGTGCCCAAAAAAGATATAATAGAACAAATATTTGCTGTTTAATTTGTATTTTTTTATTTTCCTGTTTCAATTCCATCAGGAAAAAAGAAAAATACAATTTTACGGCAAAGTATTTGTTCAATTGAACATTTTCTTGGCAAAATAGATTCTCTGGGCTGTTTACTATTGATTGGTATAACATTTGTTATGCAATTGTAACAA
Source organism: Melanostoma scalare (assembly GCA_949752695.1). Lineage (NCBI taxonomy): Eukaryota > Metazoa > Arthropoda > Insecta > Diptera > Syrphidae > Melanostoma > Melanostoma scalare. The sequence goes on along the minus strand of OX456984.1, from coordinate 165,716,672 downwards.
AAACATAATGATAATTAATTTTGAAAATTTTTCCTGATTCGTTTTCCTGATCGCTATAATTGGCACCTTAGGGAGCATTTTGTTATCACAGAAGATGGCGGAGTTTTCTCACCACTTTATCCTCCCTCTGCGCTTGATCGATGATTAAAGTCGTCATCACAAGTAACTTCACTTTTGACTATAGACCCCAGATATTTTAACTTTCCTTACTTGGGAAGCACATTTTCAGTCAAATAAGTGCCGGTCTACTTTCTCTGTCGGAGATTTACTAGCACGACAACTGAAGCCTACATGCCGGTTCATCGTTCTACCAGATAGCAACCTTCATTTGTTATAGTTTTCCAGATGTTCAGAGAAAAGGGAAATTTTGCAATTTTCTTTTTAACTTTGGGAGTATACGTTTAGTATGTCAGCTCCAATATTTGATTGGAGCCCTCATTGAGGACCCTGGCAGACGAAGTACTGGTTCAGGCCCTGAGAAAGCTGTTTGAGATCCTTGCCTTGCAAGTTCATCGGCGATCTCATTGCCAGTTATGCCGTTATGCCCTGGAGTACAAAAGAGACTCAAAGAATTAGTCTTCCGACCGCATTCAGAGAATGCATTCCTGAATCACTTTCGAAGTAGTTAGAGGGTTGAGTAGAGCCTTAAGCAGAGCTTGGTTGTAACTGTAGCGACAGAAATACTTCTCCCCATTCAACGCTTTTGAATGCATACCTGTCCGGTTGGAACGCGTTGCGCGTATGTACCAACCATCGCGTGCAGTCGTATGTCATCGATCTCCTCAAAGGCACCAGCTTCAGATCTATCATCGGTCCTATAACCATTTGCGAAGATTCCAAAACAGTTCTTACCTGGCTCAGATTCTAGAGTGATCCTGTCCTGAACCTTAGGAAAGTTGACCGTGTATTTTTGACGCAACTTAAGCCTTTGAATCATTATATCAGTCGGCATATCCAATAGACCTGACTCAAAAGATACTGTGTGCCAGTTCCTTAGAGTTTCAGTGCGGATTGTGCCAAAGACCACATGTCAAATGGTTTTGAGAGTACACCCCATCGTGTTCGTAGATATTAAGGGGAGGAAGATTATAAGCAGTGCGTCGAAAGCAGGCCCCTAGTATAGCAAAGCAAAGACGTATTGTTCTTTGAACGAGGCAGTGATGTATTTTTGTGAGAGCTTGTTCCAACTAACAACTGACGCATATTAAATAATTGGTCTTATAATAGCCGATTCGATCCAAATGACCCAGACTCAAAATTTTGCAAAGGGCTCCCTTACATTGCCAGAAGACTGAAAGTGCATTAGTAGTTTTCGAATCGACATGTTTTTTTCAGTCGGACAAGTGGTCGTTTGAGAGTTCAATCCATCCAACATTGATCGTTTAGTCCGAAGTCATGCAATGGAAACTCGAAACTTCTAAATTTCAAATCGGATTAGAATAATGGTAATTGACTTTACAATAACTATTTACTAATTAAAAACACCTTTCAATTGGGGCTTACGTTACTAGTTTAATAACTAGACATGAGTTGTCTCAAAATGGTCCTGATTTTACATGTTCTGAAAAGATGGGTTGTTTCTTGTTGAATTGGGACCTAAGACATGTCAATTTACGATCTGTTTTGACCTCAATGAGTACCATAAAACTGGGCAAGGCTGGGCACTTTGTTTCTGCTTTTTGGCCTTGAGTTGTTTTTTTTTTTTTGTAAGAAAACATTGCAAGTCGTAAAGTGTCAACAAATAATAATCTTTGATATTTTGTAGGGAGAGTATATGTATGTCGTTTCACACATGTATCCTACGATACGACAACAAATGCTTTTCTTACACTTCGTCTCGATGCGTTGATTCAATCGATATGACTACAATCAAAAACTGTAGCGCAAGTAGAAGGTGAAAACCGTCAATATTCAACATAAAAATCACTAGTAACAACCGACGCGACGTTACACTTCGATTAACCAATTGTAATCAGAATATTTTCAACCAACAAACCTTTTCTTCAATGATAAATATCTCAATTTCCTTGCTCAGTGGCACGGAGAAATGATAACAACAACGAAAGTGCTTTCTTCATGACAGACACAACAGCTGTACGTAGCTACATTTTATAATATAGCCGTTAAAATAAATATGTACCTACATCCAGCTGAGTCGTTATAGGAATCAACGAGTCACTATTTAAATGTTTGAGCTCATTCGGTTCTACTTGACGCCGTCAGTTCAGCGTTTCGTGCTTCCTGAACATAACTTTTCGCCAGCTTGTAGCGAAAGTTTTTTGATTTCTTTGTTCCATAATCTGTCCATAAACAATTGAATTTAAGATGTCTGACATAACATCATCTGCGTTTGAACTGAGTTGTCTCAGAATGAAATCTGGTAAATTTCAGATTAAAATTTTAGTTTATATCCATTAGATTCCATTTTCACACAGAACTTTGTGGTCTTCCCAACCCTAAGTCCTGCAGTTTTATAACAACCAGACAGAATCCAACACCACTAAAATGCATCAATTATTTCTATACAAACCAGCAAACTGATGAAACTTTAAATTAATTTTAGTAAAGTAAAGTCTTTGCGTGAGTTGTTCTAAGGAATTTTATTCAGACTAATGCAACTGCAAATGATTGTGAAGTTCTAGAAATTGTATGTTTTTAATTTTGCCTGTGGATTTAAATCACTATAGACACCTCTACTGCAAGTTCAGATGATTTGGTTTGGTTCTGCAGTACATAATGAATTATGTCCTATTTTCTAAAGGAAGAGGAAGGTCAACGAGTTTGCTTGGAATTTTTCATTTTTGTTTCGGAGAGCATTTGTTATTGCTTAGTATGTATGAAGCAATAACGAAGTGAATCAAATTTTAAAGTTTCATAGATAACAAAGAATCTTCTTTTCTTTCTGCTTTAACGCGAACCACAAGTGGACTATCTTCATCCCGGCTTTGGGACATCTGAGATTTTTGATTAATGGTGAATACAGTCAACGAACTGAGAATGTTTTCGTGAAAGAAAATAGAAAACTTTAAAGTAAACCTTTAATAATCGATTCAAAAATCTTTCAATACACAACATTTCTTTTCTTATATTTGAATGAATTTAAGATTTTTTCGCTCAAGGCCTGGTCAAAATAATATTTGTATGCTTGATAAAATGACAACCTTGCGTAAAAAGAGTCGGCCAACATGATGTCTTTATATAAAAATAAGTAAATCGGGTGGAGCCACAAAGCTTAGGGAATTTATGGTCTAACGTATTTCAGGGACCCGGTGCCGATCCCTAACGGCTAAGATGACAAAACACTTTAAATGATAATTTAATTATTCTCTGAGGACTTGCTAATTCCTAGTGAAAGGCAATACCTACCCATGGAAAAACTATTTTATGGTTTTGATTTGATTCTTACTCCCATGGGCACCAAGACTTGTCTGAAAGACAATATGGCTTCAGGGAAGAGCGCTCTTCAATAGGAACAATTGAAGGAGTAGTGAAGCTGCTGCTGGTAATGCTTGATGTCTGAAACGCCTTTAACGTATTTAATTTTTTTTTGCTTTTTATTTTTTTTAAATGAATGCTTAATAATTAACAATATTGTGTCCAAATTACAAGTGGATTGGAGCAAAATTGACAAAGTTACGAATATTTTTATAACCGTCCGTATAGTGTTTTCTTTTTGATTTTTTAGTGTTCAAAACTTTAAAGCGTTTTTCCCACAACTCACTTTTTTAGAGTCGGTGCCCCTCATAACTTCAAAGCTACTATACCGATCCTTTTGAAAGGAGATGGTGCATATTTCTATGGAGCCTGGGCCCAGGGCGCACACCTATGAGACTAGTACCAAATGAAATCTTACGTTCAGCCCAATCAGTCTGTCAAATATTTTTGAATTCGGTCTTGGTGATTTTGAGATAATTAGACTTGAAGTTGAGCGCCGGAAATGGGAAAAATCAGACATTTCTGCAAATAATTACGGTTATCTCAAAAACTATAGCACGTAGGACAATGATTTAGGTATCATATGAAAGATCATAAAAATATCTTTCATTTCATATGAAATACATTTTTTGAAATGTCTTATATATCGGAAAGACAGACCTAAAAGTTATTTGAACTGCGAAAAATTCAATGAAAAAATGCATTTGCTGTGGAACATATTTTTTGTTCAATTTCTTTTAAGAATTGTGTATATAACGTACGTGATATGCTATATGTATGATAGCGTAATTTTATATCAAATTAAAGCTTACCAATTAAGGATTAAAGTGGTGCAAAAAAAAATATAGATCATCACTGATTTTTTCGAGATATTGGCTGGCAAACGTCAACGAAAATGTTTCAATTCAAACAACTTTTAGGTCTGTCTTTCCGAAATAAAAGGCATTTCAAAAAATGTATTTTATATGAAATGAAAGATATTTTTATGATCTTTCATATGATACCTAAATCATTGTCCTACGTGCTATACTTTTTGAGATACACGTAATTATTTGCAGAAATGTCTGATTTTTCCCATTTCCGGCGCTCAACTTCAAGTCTAATTATCTCAAAATCACCAATACCGAATTCAAAAATATTTGACAGACTGATTGGGCTGAACGTAAGCTTTCATTTGGTACTAGTCTCATAGGTGTACGCCGTGAGCCCAAGTATCACCACCTCCTTTTGATGATAAAAGATTATCTCAAAGATCGGGAACTTATCTACCGAACCCCAGAAGGAATGAGACGAAAGTATATCACAGATGGAGCACCACAGGGATCTATCATTGGACCAGACACCAGACTTCTGGAATATCTTCTTCGATGACATTTTCTGTATAGAGATGCCCTAAGGCTGCTTTCTAGTTGGATACACTGAAGACGTTGGTGGGGTGATCAATGCCAGGGACACCGAAAGCACACAGAGAAAGTTAAACCAAACAATGCGAAGGACAAATTTCTGGATGGAGGAACATGAATTATAAAAAAAAACCAATTCTCTCGGTTACTGACTTCCGCATTGAATCTTAAGTGCAAAAAAGTGGTAAATCACCTGGGAATAAAGCTCAAAATAAAACTGAGCTTATGCGACAAGATACGGGCGGCCGTTAAACGCGCATCCAAAGTCACAAGGTATCTACCCAGGCTGATGGCAAGTGTTGGTAAAATATCCTCGAGCAAATGGAGACTTTTGCTGGTAGCAATACACTCAATCCTTCTAGATTTGGGCCGAAGCACTAAAACAGCAAAAATACCTTTAAAACAACTGGTGCAGAGGCGCGATGCCTTGCGAATAGCTAGCGTGTACCGCTCAGTGTCTCAGATAGCAGTTCTTGTAGTTGCATCAGGTGTCGTACCAATTGATCTCTTCGCAGCAGAAATAGGCGTGGAAGTGGTGAACACCGAAGTGAAAGCGGTTACACAGCAAAAGTGGCAAGAACGATGGGAGAGCAGAAGGTGCTAGTCTAGAGAACCGGAAATACGATAAAGTTAACTACTACGTAACATCGTTCCTCTCCGGACACGGGTATTTCAACGCTTTTCTGGACCATTGGAAAAAGAAGAAGCCTTTGGTGCCAATACGGAGATTCACTGACTGATCGAGTGCAATAAGGAACACGAAACAGAATTATCGGAGAACTCAGCCCAAATAATATCATCAAGAATTTGCTGAGAGACAAAAAGAGTTGGAGGTGAATTAGCATGCATTTGACGCAGATTCTGAAAACAAAGAAACAAGAAGCCACCTTGACAAGGATCCTCCCTCGAAGCAATGTGCAAGTGGTCCGGAAGGGAAGATCAACGAGTATTCCAATTTTAGTACAACTTCCAGAGTTAGGCACTCAGGAAAGTATGGAAACTTCTATTTCTTCAAAAGTAAACAGAAAAAAACCAAATTGCGTAAAGTCAATTGGATATTATCAATAACGAAATTATATATAATGTTGTAAGTACGTGACATCACATGGTCACTCTTTCTAATCAATAAAGTCACTGTAAAGATTAAATTCAAACCTGTAAAGACCTGCAGAGAAGATCAGTGGCTGAATCGAAGTCTCTATATTGGTGATCTGAAAATGACACACTGCTGTTAGACAGAATGCCTCATTCAACTTAGACAGTGTTTAAAAAATTTCGTTTTCCCGACCGAGAAGAAGCTAAGCCTGCCATCTGTGAGCTTAATTCATCTCGCATAAAATATCCGAAGGGCTAAACATGTCAGTGTTTGTTGCGGTTTTAAGCAACAAAAGTCCACAATCGACCAATTTTTCACATTACGGCAGATCTTGGAGAACACCCGAGAGTATAATATCGTTATACCTACACCATCTTTCTACCGAGTATCTATTTACTAAAAGGAGCTGTAAGGAGCAACGTCTATGCAGAATGACTTTGAAGAATTTAATCTGCTCCGTCAAGGTCGGTAAAAGAAACTCACGGAGAACTAGTAAGTCGAAAAAGGCTCAAGGCAATAAACTGTCATGCGATTTCTTCAACATCATACTTCAAAAGATTGTACAAAACTCAAACGTCAAAATGAGAGGAAAAATCTTTCAAAAGTCTATACAATTATTCGCTTACGCTGACGATATTGACGTAATGGGAAGAAGGGAGTTTGATGTCATAGGTGATTTTGTGAGCATTGAAACAGAGGCCGCAAAAGTGGGTTTCACGGTTAATGAGGGTAACACGAGGTATATGTTGTTATCAAACAAGGACACCGAACATCGACCAATTGGACAAGTCGTCACAATAGACAGACATAGCTTCGAGGGAGTATAGGACTTCGGTAGACCAGAATCCGCTTAAGACACGGTAGTGTCTGATCAGTGTAAAGAGAACTACTATTTTTGATCGCTGCTGCTTCGGGTGAAGAAGGCAATTGAGAAACAAAACTCTCCCTAGAAAAACCGGGAAAGATCTTATAAGACTTTGATGATCCAATTCCTGTTTCATTGATAAGCCCCTCTCACCAAAACAAAGGATGTATTTGTGAAATTCAATTTTATATAAGAAAAACAAAAAACACTGGTCTAACCAGTTTCATCTTACAGTTCAAACAAACTTCTCTCCATTTTATTTTTAAAATGATATCTGCTCATCTCTTTTTATGTTGTGGGGTGCTTTTGTACCTTACGTCTTAAAATTCTCAAAAGCTGCTGTACTTAACTTCGCTGAATAGAAACAAAATCTTCAAGTGTGTAATACTCTTGACCAAAGCTGTATTTCAGCAAATATGGAGTTTTTATATTTTCGCTAAACAAAATTTTGGAGTACTTAGTCTAATTTCTTTTTCAATATTTTATTAGTTCTTATTCCATTTTCGTAAATAATGCGTAGCTGGCAATTCTGTACCACGAAATATATAAACGGACACTTAAACCCTCTAATCAGCCTTAAGATTTTGACACAGTCGCAGTCGCAGGTTCGACAAAAGAAGTTTCACAATCTCGTTTCTATCAACAAACTGTTAGTCATCAGTTTGCTGCATTTGCGAGATGTTCAGAAAAGAGATCAGCAACAACTGCTTTTTGCTTCGGACATCCAATCGAATTACTATCTGGAGATTTTATTAGAGGTCTTTGAAGGCCCTTGGGAGCTTCTCATAGGGAGTAACCTTTCGTCCTTTGACTTTTCGGGAATCTACTTAGTGAATCATTTTGCAAACTCACTTTTTCCCCTTACCTCTTTAATTACTTCAAATTTTTCAAATAGAGGCACAAAACGTTAATTTATTTCGACAGTTTTCCGAGATTGTTTGTTTCCGTGCAGTGCATTTTTTATTGGTTTCAATATACATCCCTGCAGGATATTGAGAACTTCAGTTTGTTAAATGCAAAGCCTTTCAAAAGTCAAATTCTATTCAAATTTGTTTTGAATTATCTTCTCAAACCTACCAAAATTTTATCCTCAACAGTTTATGCAGCCAAAATAAGTGAAAATCCTATTTTCTCTTAATCCCTACGGCTAATTTTCATTTTCTTTGGTACACGACACCTGAGCAGAAACAATATTGCGCCTCAATTTCCCTTTGCGAATTATAAACACCACGAGAGATGGCGATCCTTTGGTGACGTAAGTAAGTAATGCCAAACTGAAAATTATGTTCTCATTTAATACTTAATGAAACCAAGGTCTTATTTAAGACAACAAAGACCACAACAATGAAAGATATAGTGTAACTGTTGGCTTATTCCATTCACTCCTTGTTGTGTCCCTTTATTTTGCGAAAAATATTTTTCGATTTAATTTATGTAGAGAGTTTCTCTTTTCTTACAAAATTACTCCCTCTTGCGCGCTTAGTCGACTTAGGGCTTACGCAAACAAATCAATTAGAGGAAATGAATTGATATTTAATGAAGCAGGTCCTTTCGTGAAGGACATGCAATACGAAGAACGAATTCGCTGCCGACCGTGACAACGACAAGCAAATAAAGCAATGGGATGAGTTGGATGGGTAATAATTTCTTCTTTTCTTTTTATTTTTATTTTTTTCATTACCATTAATATTCGAACCTCATGTGGGCAATATAACTGACTAATTGATTTGCCAAATGAAAATCTTCATTTTAGTCCTTGGAGAACAACTTATTCCGTTTGATTGACGATAGATTTGGTTTAATTGGAAGCTCAGGGATATCTACGAAGACGTGGGCATGTTGTTTCTGTGGAATGTGGAATGTTTCGAAGTTCTTGGAAATAAGATGGATTTGGAAAATAAAATCTCTACCAATTAAGGAGATAGACGTTGTCGAGCAAAACAAACATAAAATGAAAAGGAGCTAGCACAGCGCAAAGTCCAAGTCAGTTGCAAGGAATTTATTTTCCCTCGAACCTACAATCGAGTTCAAGTGACCGTGTTTTATTTAATCCAATTAAGAGAGGATTTTTTTTCTATCTGCATACCTCAATGTTTTATAGGTTGCCATGGCTGGGTATTAAAATGAATGTTTGTTTTTTCTTTTTGTTTGGCACGTATGAACTCCTGAGCCGTTCATCCGATTGTGATGAAGCTTTGATGAATCTTGCTGCGTACTCCCTGGAAAGGTTTATAAATTGATTTTTTCTAGCTGGTCACAGCCAAACAATTCTGAACTTAACACAAGCTTTGTATGACTTGGCTATCGTAAGGTTACTTTACCCTCTCCTGGGGCTGTCGCTGCTGGGAGTTGCAAATTAAACGTCTGTTTCACATAATTTAGTTGTAGTTTGTGCCACTACTACAGTGAGACCTTCTTGCACTGAATCTTTATGAGAAACGAAAAATTGAAAACTTTTAATAAGTTGGATCCGATCAGCATCGGACAGGTATGCCTTTTCTTCTTCTTTTCTTTCGACTACTCAGTACTCACTACTCATGAGTGCTATCGACTCGTGCTTGTCGTAGATGGTGTTCAAACATTGAACACTAGGATAATAAGAAGTGATAAGATAAGTGATAGGCATCATGTTTGCTTAGGATATCTTTTCTAGCAAACATGAGCACACATACAAATTGAGATAACAAGCAACTGATTGCTTGCGCTTGGGTCCAAAATTTGTGTGTGTGTTTTTGTTATCACTTATCGATATCACGAACAAAACAGTATATATAAGCCTAGGCTAAGACTAAGACTTAACTTCAGTTCGAATGAAACAGCATACCTACCGATCTTACAACTCGGTGTTTTCTTTTTATCTCGCGGTTCTTAAATTTCCCCCCACCAGAAGTAAGGGATTTATGAACTGATGGTTCTGTGGTTGGGGCAATGAATTAACTCTAAATTACGTAAGTGGTGAGATCCCCCACGATAAATGAAGCCAATTTACAAGACATCACTGAAATCGGCAATAAGCTGATGGAGAAATACTTGCTCGTTGTTGATACGTCTTTCAGTAGAGTTTGCAATTGTAAGAGCTGAAGACGGAGGCAAATTAGAAGGATTTTCCCTAGGAAGACTTTGAATATCCTCAATACGAGCCTTGTATAGTTTTCATGTAGTGGAGACCAAACTTGAAGGCATACTCGAGATGAGAGCGAACAAAGCAGTTATTCAAAGAAGGTTTTACGAAAGGATCGCTAGATTGTTTTGTCCATCACTCAACTGAATTGAGCATAGAGCTTGGCTTTCTGACAACTAAACTTGAAGTTAACATTGAAGCAAACACAAAAGTCACGAAAACTTGAAACATTTCGTAGCTAATAACCAAAAATCAAATAGACAGTTTTATAATCTTCCGTTTTTTCGAGAAGGTCATAATCAGACTAAGACAACTGGCGGTTGGGCGTGTACTATTCGGACTCTGATTGGTGTTTAGTTGGCGGGGCTCAGATGTTACAACTTGTCATTTGTGCTTACTATACCCCAACTCGGTAACCACTATGAACTGGGATGCTCCACCCGTAGAAGACCTGCTAAACTAGTAACTGCGGGTGTTGACTAAGGGCCCAGGCAGAAATAGATCAAAACTTTTACCAGAGCTTTTTAGGAATGTCTCAGCGGATGAATTCGACTTACAGAATCAAACGGTGAACTTCAGCAGTAAAAAAAGCTGGTTTTTCAGAGTCTTTCAATAGTATGACAGGGTATTGAATTAGAGATTTTGGCAAATGAGCTCCTGGCAAGCCAACGGCGGCTCTCATACTCCCAAGATCAAAGACCTCCTGATCTGCACGTGGATCGTAAGATCTCTTCACGGATTACGTGCAGGCGGACAACTAGCGGACGCCTTAGACTGCTGCAAAGCCATCCAAGAAGTGCGATGGAGTGGACCAAGCATAAAGAAGATGAAAAACTGCGACATCTACTATGGCGACTGCTACAGACAAAAGCAACAACGCTTATTTGGGTGCGGATTTGTAGTTAAAGGTAGACTCAGGGATAAGGTTATCAGCCAAAATCCAGTTAATAAGCGTATAATGACCATCTGCATCAGGGCTAAATTCGCCAATATTAGCCTAATATGCGTTCACGTCCCCACAGAAGAGAAAGTCGAGATCTCCAAAGATTTTTTCTACGAGCTCCTCGAAAAAACATATGAGCCGTGTTCTAGACATGACGTGAAAATCGTTCTTGGCGATTTTAACGCAAAACAAGGGAAGGAGGAAATCTTTGGAAATAAAATCGGTAAGCATAGCCTGCATGACAAAACATCCGAAACGAAATCAGGCTAATCGATTTTGCTGTGGGGCTAAATCTTGTTGTAAGTAGTACACGCTTACCGCATCTCAAAATTCATAAAGGTACATGGCGGTCCCCAGATCAATCAACCGTCAACCAAATCGACCATGATGCGATCGACGCAGGACACTCTTCCATTGTGATAAATGTCCGAACTTTCCGAGGGGCCAGCTTTTCGAATCCTTTCAATAACTTGCCGGTTGTGCTACAAGGAGCTTTTTTCTCACTGTCACAAACAATTTATTGTAAAGTTTTGATTTTTGATAAGAATGGTTTTAGTCTTTCTTACTTATTAACATCATGTGTATTACAGTTCGAGGCGAAACTCAACCAACAATTTCAATGTGCTGTCTTCACACACGGAACCAAAGATCATTCGGAGTATTTTTCTTTCGATGAGACTAAGGATTCCCTCATCCTTACTAGATAAATTCTATGTTTTCGCACCGTCAGAACTGGAATGATCAAGGTCTTGTACAGGGTTGCCCTGGTTTTTCTAGAGGTTTTGTTTCTCAATTGCTGGTCAGTGGCAGCACCGGTTTGTGTTTATTAGTCTGGCTTTAACTAAGCTATGCCAAAAATCTCATATCTTTGATTTTAATATCCTTGTCTATTGTTTTCGTGTTTTAAGGTATTCAAAATCAAAGCTAAAAATTTTTTTTATTTTTTTTTTTTAAATTTTACCCATTTTGTATTTTTTCAAGTATCATAAAATGTATGGGTTTTTGAGTTGCCTTATTAGGGTGTTTTTTCTTTATTATTGTTTTGTTCATCTATAAAAAATAAAGAAACTCTATGTTTAAAAGGCATTTTCCGAAAAAAAAGACCTCAAAGTCAAAACTTTGTTTCGGGAAGAAAATTTGAACACCATTTAAAATGAAATGAAATGAAAATCTGGCAACCCTAAACCTAAGGAAACTAAACTTAAATACAGCCTTAAAGGTTGTTATTCTTACAAAAAATTAGGTCTAAGATTAGGTCTCTATCATCAGTATTGACAGAGATATCGAATTTAACACAGGTCAGGGTACACCAAAGTTAGCCTTTTTTTAAATTGTCAAAAAGTGATGTCAAAGTTGAGAAACGGACTTTACTGTACAACAATTTTTTTCTTAGAACATGACCAAGAATCACAACCCAAAGGATAATACACGAATTACAGGACACCCTGTATATTGGCTCCAGCAATGCAGTTTTGGTCAAAATAAGTGCGTCAAAGATTACTTGTTGGAATTGTTCTTCTTAAGGTTTTAATGATAGTGTCTCTAACCTTGTTTCATTCTCATCTTCATATAGTTAATGGGTATTTCAACTTCTACTAATAAATTTGAAGCCTATGATCGTTGACAAGGCCCAACTATAGCAGACTTTCAATCACAATTGACTTCTGCAGCTGCCAGCTCAGCCTTAGCTTTATCCAAAAACTCAAAAAGAAATCGCGATGGTTCAGTGGTTTATCAAGTATAAAAATTCTTTCGCCATTAGAGAGCTACATTACTCTCGAACTACATTTCATCCCCATTACAATTCGGTGTTATCAACTCGAAGCATAGACTGCATTTCATTCCCATATTCTCACGGGAACGGGAACCTAAAGTGTAACCTTAGAACTGCTGAACAGATGTCGAAAAGTCTTTATATCTACATTTGAATTTTTCAGTAGGCCTCAGTAACATAGATTTTAGTTTATCTAACTATTGCGAGTATAGTCAATCCTTTACTCTAGATCACTGGAAGGACACTAACTAAGCCGGGTGGGCCAACAAGTATTTTATAAAAGCAAATAATTATTTTTGATCGACTTATGGGGGATAGTGGTCTAGAATTTTTGAAAAATCAATTTTTTTTTTCTTGCATCTCAGATACTAAGTCGCACGCAGGGGCGTAGCGAGGGGGGGTGTGGGGGGGTGTAGCACCCCCCCCATGATTTTCCCGAGTCGGCAAATCGAGGAAGAAAAACAAAGTAGGATATTGTCGAGTTAAGTCAACTCAACCAAAAAAACACGAAGGGAAGTGTTTGCGATAGTCGATTTGTTGCCCAAAAATAAATAACAAGTCGGCAAATTAAGGTAGAAAAACAAAGTAGATTTCCCAACTGCCGAGTCGAGTGATCTTAAATAAAAAGACACGAATGGAAGTGTTTGAAGTTAAAAATTTGACCGAAAGTCAAGAGGCGGAAGATTTAAACGTTTTTGACTCTTCATAACTGATTCGAAGCACATGAAAAACTTTTGCTGAAAAACTAAATATAAGTTCCGAAAACGATTTTTTGAAACATCATAGAACGCGTCGGTTACCAAAGAGAATTGATGAAAATTCTGAAACTGCTTTTGTATTTGATCTGGAAACATTTTATAGAAAAGAGTTCAAAATGGTTCTTCAAACTTTTATTTCGTACGTTAAAGATAATTTAACAGATAATTTTACCATTTTTGAACCTTACTTAAAAGTTTTTAAAATACCCGCTTTTAGAGCAAATGCCACCATAGAATTATAAAATCTATTATAGAATTAGATCGGTTTTTTTTAAAGAAGATGTGGACTGCTACTTTTCGGAACTGCATATTCTTCTTTTTACTTGTGAGAAATGCTCAAATTTCGACGATATTGTCAAAGAGGTATTCAAATTTAGAAATGTGATTCCGTTAGCCTTCAAACTAGTTTGCTACATGTTATCTGCTCCTGTGTCGTCGGCTTCGGTCATTTAGTAAACTTTAAAATAGTTCTTAATTATTTGCGTACGACGATGGGTAGTGATAGGCTAAATTCATTAACGCATCTTTATTCCTCAATGGATATTGTTGATAATATTCAACCTAGTGAGTTCGTCGACAAATGCGCATTATTAAAACACCGGAGAGTTGGAGTTTAAATTCCAATTGATTAACTTTTTTTAAACAAATAATAAAATTTTGAAAGACTAAAATCAAAGAATGTGTGCTCCTTCTCACACCAAATACTATACTATAATATTATTTCTTATAAATACTTAAATTTTTTTTTGTTTTGTTGTTATATCGTTATACTGCAATTATAAATTGATTTTTTGTTATTAAATGAATTTCTGTGAAATGAACACTTTTACGTTTTTAATTAGTTTTATTTATTTACTAGCTGAGCCGCCCGGTGTTGATCGAGTCTGTAGTTTTAAGGTTCCCTTTCTCGCTCTTCCGCTTCCGTGAGAATATGGGGATGAAATATAATTTTCTTTACTGTGGGATTATGTGACATCCCAATGGCGAAAGAATTTTTGAAATCTGTCCAGTAGTTTCTAGGTTTCCGTTCCCAACCCCGTTCCTGTGGGAATATGGAGATCAAACCTTGACAGGAACCATCTCTGGTTAAAACTATGTCTATCCTGAAAATTTCATAAGAATCCGTTGGGTGGTTTAGGAGTCTATAACGGACATACATACAAACATACACACATCCTATGTTATATAGATGTATATAATTGATGAGTTTTTTAGTTGAGATATTCCACGTGTTTTTTAATCTAATAAATGAAAAGATTAGTAAAGTTTTTAACAGTTAAAACACTTATTTTATTTCCTCAGATGTACATTTCAGAAGCAATGCTTCCATCGTCAGTGAGATTTATAAAATTAAATTAAATTAAATTATTTGTCAAAAAACTAATAATAAACAAAAATGTTTCTAAACAAAATTACAGTTGAGTTGAGTTGAATCTATTAAAAAATTTTTTGAATATTGAATCTTTGATTGGTCCATCATCACTATTCATTAGATTATTTTTGTTTTTAAATATGTAAAATGATTCAAAAGCATCTAATTCATAATTGCTATTTACATTTCTTATTAGTTTTAAATTTTGCAAACTAAAGCTATGACTATTTTCTAGCATATGTTCTGCAACACTTGACTTTTCTTTTTCATTATATTTAAGATGTGCAAAATGTTCTTTAAATCTTTTTAGAATAGGTCTTCTTGTCTGTCCTATATATTCTTTTGCACAATCATTACATCCGATAGAATAAATTCCTGACTTTTGAAGTTGGTCAATTTTATCCTTAGATCCTCCAATCAGATTTTTTATTTTTATTTCGCTGCACTCACTCATACGGATATTATATTTATTAAAGATTGGTTTTATCTTAGATGTTATTTCTGGATAGAAATAAAATTTTGAATATTTCTTTTCGTCATTTCCTTCATTCCTTATTAGATCTAAAGTTGTATAATTTCTCAATTCTTGTTTTCTTCTATGTGCAATTGTTAAATCTTCAATCAATTCTTCAGTATATCCATTAATTTTGGCTATGTCTTTAATTTTTTGGAATTCTTTTATTTTTGTTTCTATAGTCATTGGAATATTTAGAGCTCTAAAAATCATTGAGTGAAAAGCTGACATCTTATGTTCAAAGGAATGGAACGAGTCTGATGTAATGTATCTCAGAGTATTCGTTGGTTTTCTGTATAAATATCCAATTCGAAATTGTCTCCATTCCGAGTTATACTTAAATCCAGAAAATTTAGTTTCCCTTCAATTTCTTCTTCATATGTAAATTTTATTGATGGGTATTTAGTTCTATTTAATTTGTTAATGAGCTGACGGAGTTCATGTTTTTTGATTATCGCCCATATATCATCTACATATCTTAACCAAATTCTTGGAAAATTTACTTGATTTAACATTTCAGTTTCTATATGCGACATAAATAAATTTGCTAAAAACGGGCTCATATGTGATCCCATACTGCAACCAAATTTTTGTCTGTAAAACTTTTCATTAAACTGGAACCAATTTTCATCCATGCACAGTTTAGTAAGTTTTACAAATTCATTTATTTCTTCTGGTTTAAGTGTATTTCTTTCTAGCCATTTTCTCAGAAAAACTAAAGTTTCATCAATTGGAACATTTGGATATAATGAAACAACATCGAATGAAACTTGAATCTCATTGCTAGCTATTTTTAAGTTCTTTACTTTTTCTGCTAGCAATGAGATTCAAGTTTCATTCGATGTTGTTTCATTATATCCAAATGTTCCAATTGATGAAACTTTAGTTTTTCTGAGAAAATGGCTAGAAAGAAATACACTTAAACCAGAAGAAATAAATGAATTTGTAAAACTTACTAAACTGTGCATGGATGAAAATTGGTTCCAGTTTAATGAAAAGTTTTACAGACAAAAATTTGGTTGCAGTATGGGATCACATATGAGCCCGTTTTTAGCAAATTTATTTATGTCGCATATAGAAACTGAAATGTTAAATCAAGTAAATTTTCCAAGAATTTGGTTAAGATATGTAGATGATATATGGGCGATAATCAAAAAACATGAACTCCGTCAGCTCATTAACAAATTAAATAGAACTAAATACCCATCAATAAAATTTACATATGAAGAAGAAATTGAAGGGAAACTAAATTTTCTGGATTTAAGTATAACTCGGAATGGAGACAATTTCGAATTGGATATATACAGAAAACCAACGAATACTCTGAGATACATTACATCAGACTCGTTCCATTCCTTTGAACATAAGATGTCAGCTTTTCACTCAATGATTTTTAGAGCTCTAAATATTCCAATGACTATAGAAACAAAAATAAAAGAATTCCAAAAAATTAAAGACATAGCCAAAATTAATGGATATACTGAAGAATTGATTGAAGATTTAACAATTGCACATAGAAGAAAACAAGAATTGAGAAATTATACAACTTTAGATCTAATAAGGAATGAAGGAAATGACGAAAAGAAATATTCAAAATTTTATTTCTATCCAGAAATAACATCTAAGATAAAACCAATCTTTAATAAATATAATATCCGTATGAGTGAGTGCAGCGAAATAAAAATAAAAAATCTGATTGGAGGATCTAAGGATAAAATTGACCAACTTCAAAAGTCAGGAATTTATTCTATCGGATGTAATGATTGTGCAAAAGAATATATAGGACAGACAAGAAGACCTATTCTAAAAAGATTTAAAGAACATTTTGCACATCTTAAATATAATGAAAAAGAAAAGTCAAGTGTTGCAGAACATATGCTAGAAAATAGTCATAGCTTTAGTTTGCAAAATTTAAAACTAATAAGAAATGTAAATAGCAATTATGAATTAGATGCTTTTGAATCATTTTACATATTTAAAAACAAAAATAATCTAATGAATAGTGATGATGGACCAATCAAAGATTCAATATTCAAAAAATTTTTTAATAGATTCAACTCAACTCAACTGTAATTTTGTTTAGAAACATTTTTGTTTATTATTAGTTTTTTGACAAATAATTTAATTTAATTTAATTTTATAAATCTCACTGACGATGGAAGCATTGCTTCTGAAATGTACATCTGAAGAAATAAAATAAGTGTTTTAACTGTTAAAAACTTTACTAATCTTTTCATTTATTAGATGTATATATTTATTTTTTGATGCAGTCGGCAAATTCTTTAGACTAGTCGGCATTTCATAAAAATTCACCCCCCCATGGCTTGGACCCTCGCTACGCCCCTGGTCGCACGGAGTTTAGAGCAAGTTCGTATGTATATTAAACATATACTGTTTAAATTTGTTGACGAAATTGTGAGTATTTCAGGATCTACAGACAATTGTGAGGTCATGTAAGTAGAAGAATCAGTATGAGTAATCACATATTTTAGTTTTTAGAGTTATATTGGTTAGTTGAACGTGGTCCTCAGTTATAGTAACATGGAGTGTTAGATTTTAATTTTATTGAAAAATATAGGAGTTTTCTTGAAACTTTGAACCCGTTTATCTCGAAACTTCTTTTTGTTGTCTTGCGGGTGCCAAAAAACAAAGACTGTTAGATCGATTGATCTTAAATTTTATTATATAAAATGACTTTATTGAATTATAAAAGATTTCACATGATGTTTATATACTTAAGTCTAAAATGGTTTGGATGGCCGTCTACCAGACTGACAATTTGATAACAAATTTATAAGAATAGAAAGCAAAACTGATCTTTATACGTATGTTAATTTGAAATTATAATTAATATTTTAAAATTTTTCTTCAATAATGGAATTTCTATAGCGTAGAGCGGTAACAACATAACTATTTAAAACATCCCATCCTTTCTCTCCGTTTAATTCATTTATCAACTCTTCTTCATTTAGACAGTTCTTCTTAAAATACCTAATCCGAAACTCTTTCAACACAGGACATATTGCAATGAAATGATATGTATCTTCTCGCGTTTTCATATTACAAAGGCTGCAAAGTATAGGAAGATCGGATCGGTGCGGCTAGAAGTTCAAATCCAGTAATTCGCCTCTTGTTTTGAAAACTATGTTTATTTTACTGATTTGATTGCAGTTCATTAGGTACGTGTTATTTCCGAGGTTATATTCAAGACGACTATATATGTTTCTGAACAACGAGGATTTGGCTTCAGCTACATTTCTATCATACAGGAAACTTCCGAGACTCTTGAGGATGGTGTTGAACTTAGTTCTCAGTGAAAACGTTTGTTCATTTGGCTCAAACGTCAAATTAGTACCACATTCGGTCGCCAGACTCTCCCACTCTATCACCATTGATCCTCTCGTACGAATCATGTTGTTAAGAATGATCTTAGGTATCCTGTCATCTTTCATCTCCATAACTTTAGCGATATAGTTGAAGTGTATGATCAGAGTTTCCATTATCATAGGAGGTGTCAAAGTCTCTAAGTAAAGCATGTAGTTTGGCGTGTTTTTCGGCAGATGAAAAATCCTTTTAAGAAAGTATCGCAAACATTTCTCTACTTCTTCAAAGAGAACGATATCCCCATACTTGAGCTCCATATAAGAGAATCGCCATTGCCGTAGAGCGGAATAACTTAACCTTTGCACTATGTTCGATGCAGTTGCTACTCATGCAGCGCTGCCATACCGCAGAAATAGCTCTTTTTGATTCGGATAGTTTGCAGTTATAAGAACTCCAAGGTATTTGTACTCCCGCACAGTTTCAACAGCTTCCCCATTAAATGTCCATTTTTCGCTTCTCGCGAGTCTACCCCCGCCATCTCTGAACACCATCATTTTTGATTTTTGTATATTGACTACCAGATTCCAGAGCTTACAGTAATTTCCTAATCTGTTCATCATTAATTGCATTCCATTGATGGAGTCGGCGAAGAACACTATATCATCTGCATACATTAGACCAGGAATCGTGACTCCTCCAATTTTTATTCCACCTTTGACTGCATCCGTTATGTCATTTATGAACAGAATTAAAATTAAAGCACTAAGAATACAGCCTTGTTTCAACCCCGTTGTTGTTGGAAATTCTTCTGATGATGTGATGAAATTTTTTTGACTATTTCAAAATATTATGACTTTATAAGTAACAGTAATCATTTCTATTAATAAGGAAACACAATGTCCTTCAAATAGCTTCCACGACTTTGTTGATGACTTTCTTCGATAATATTAGCCTCGAGGGCTTGAATCGTATCCCAATTGTTGCGATAACATCGATCCCAAAAGTAAAATCGCAGCTCCGAGTCGCCCAATTGGTGTACTAAAAACGAGTGATAACACGGTTTGAGAAATTAGTGAACGAAAGATCGAAACTGGCATATTCTGTGTTCCACGGATCGTCATCTTGTATGAACCACAGGTAATTGAAGTCCATTTCATCAATTTCAGTTATAAAAGGTCGGCTCTGTAAAGCCCACTTTTGACGGATTGAGTCTCACATTCTCGGCTTCAGCAACCACATTCTCGTCTGTAGCGCACGGAACTAAGATGGATACCATGAGCTGACTTTCCGTCAAGATTTAGAGCGGGAGCCAAATGTGAGTTTTAAATTAGTCAATGACTTAAAAAAAAACTGTAGACGAAGACTGTGAAAACGAATGTATCAGGATGATGGATTCATAATGTAATCTCTAAGCGAATTGTGAACTTCGTTTTCAATCAGTTTTGGTTCCTATTTTATTCCTTCATGAAATAAAATATGAAAGTTGCAGATACGAGTATGTAAATTGTACTGAATTCCGTCGAAATGTACTTTTGTACTTGTACAAATTCAATTGTATCGAACTCGGTACATTTGTACCAAATTTTCCATCCCTTCCATCAACCCCACTTAATTAAATACCTTTTTCTCCCATTTTTACACCTCAAAATCGAAATAAAAGTTCCACAGAAAAAATCCCAATTAACTATTATTAAAATACTTACAGCTATAATTTCCTCAAACTACATAGTTTTGCTTTATTAAATTTAATGACTGCGTTGTGTTATCTGCGGGGTGCTGGTATTTACATTCATTGGTTTCTTTTAATAAAAAAAAAAGACTTAACAAATAATTTTATCCTTTGATTATACAACTATAGCTAAAAGTCGTACCACAACATGAGAAACAATATCATAAAATAAATTGATTTTATTTGAACAGAGGATTTTGGTGGGTAGATTTTAAATTGTATAAATAAAGTGTACATATAAGTGTTGCAAAGTTTTTTTGAAAAATTTCGTTCAATTAGTTTTTAAATCAGTTATTTGCTTTTTTTTTGTTATAATTGGTTTAGTAGGACATAATTGACCGAGATAGGAATGGAGAATGTTGTGTAAAGCAGCGTTAAGCAAATTGTTTATTCAGTTGGCAAGTGATATTGATAAAATTTTTTCCAAGAGGTAATGTTCATTGATATATTTTTACTGGCGTCAACTATTCTTGTATGATGAATCGAATGGCTTTATTAACCGCGATTTGTATGTCCCCGATTCAATCAGTTGATTAAAATAAACGAGCTCATAATGAATCGAAAATATACCCAACGTATGTGCCGGGATGTAGGCATTTGAAATATCAAATGCACTGATAAGAAAGTGCAGCTCTTATGTCCATTTTTTTACATTTACATCGCCTGGGCTGAAAATTTTTGGTCTCTTCTCCCCTATTAACGTGCGGCGTACCCCTACGGCGACAGCTTGTTCGAAGCAGACAATATTGGGTGAGCTGCTGGTGAGATTCTAGCTATCGATGGCTGCATCGTCGGAAATGTGTAGCTAGACATAATCATTCGGCATTTTACCTTTGGCTTTAGCCAAGGCGACAAACTGTCATGCGATTTCTTCGACATCATACTTGAAAAGATTGTAAGAAACTCAAACGTCAAAACTAGAGGAACAATCTTTCAAAAGTCTGTACAATTTCTAGTCTACGCAGACGATATTGACGTAATGGGAAGAAAAAAGCGTGATGTCATAGGTGCTTTTGCTAGTATTGAAACAGAAGCGGCAAAAATGGGTTTGATAGTTAATGAAGGCAAAACGAAGTATTTATTGTTATCAAACAAGGACACCGAACATCGACGAATTGGCCAAAACGTTGCAATAGACAGACATAACTTCGAGGTAGTACAGGACTTCGTCTACTTAAGATCCGCAATGAACACAGATGATAACAACATCAGTACGGAGATCAAACGGAGAATAACTCTTGCCAACCGTTGCATTTTTGGGTTAAGAATGCAATTGAGAAACAAAACCCTCTCCAGAAAAACCAAGGTAACCCTTTTGTATAAGACCTTGATAATCCCAGTCCTGCCTTACGGCACGGAAGCATGGACCTTATCGAAAGCGGATGAGGAAACCCTTGGTCGTTTCGAAAGAAAAATTCTCCGAATGATCTTTGGTCCCGTATGCGAAGACAATGTGTGGAGGTGGAGTACAAGATACAACAACGAGCTGTATGAGCTGTACCGCGACATGGACATAGCAAGAAGAGTACGTATCGCAAGGCTAAGATGGTTTAGCCTTGTAAAGCGGATGAACCCAAACGCTCCGGCCCGACGGATTTCGAAATATACTTTTATATCCTGTAAGTTTTGAGATGAGAATCACGAAACATCTCTCCGATATTTTCCAAAACTCGTATTGGAACTCGACCTGTGAAACAGAAATGATGTATTACAACTGTCAATATGCTACATTGTAGTTGATGTGGTACCGTTGAAACAGGCCCCTGACCTCTTTTTGGAGTTCTCAACCGATTCATTAACTTCTTTGGTTGTTCCAATAAATAAGATCCAGCTATTGGAACGTGCTATCGAGGAAATTTTTCGTTGAATAAGTCATCACAATACAATTAAAATAAAAAAAAAAAAAACTAATTTTGAAATTATTTTTATAATAAACTAGCTGACCCGCAAGGCGTAGCTCTGATCCAAGTTTCCATTCTAGTGGCAGAGTGGAGATGAAATATAGTCTATGTTACTCAGTGGCATTTGAGCATTCTAACGATGACAGAATTTTTGGAATCGGTTCAGTATTTTCCCAGTTCCCTGATCTGTTCCAGTCCCCATTCCGTTCTCGTATGGGAAAAAATATAGTCTATGTAACCTTAGAATAACACCGTATTTTATAGTGAAAATCAGAACAGCGGTTTTTGAATTACCGTTCGCGCTCCCGTTCCTATGAGAAAATGGTGATGAAATATAGTCTATATAACTCAGGGACAATGAAGCACTCTTACCGTGAAAGAGTTTTTGTAATCGGTTCAGAACTTTCCAAGTTCCAGCATGTTTTCTTTTTTCCGTCCCGTCCTCGTGGGAATATGGGGATAACATATTGTTGAAGCTATTTGGCGATAACGTCGTATTGTAATAGCGACAAAAATCTGATATCATTTCAGTGGTTTTTGAATTCCCGTTCCCAATCCCGTTCTTGTGGGAATTCAAGGATGAAATATAGTCCAAAGTGCTCAGGGGCAATGCAGCACTCCAGCGGCGAAAGAATTTTTGGAATCAGTCTAGTGTTTTTCAAGTTCCCGGTTATGTTTCCGTTCCCGAGAGAATATGAAAAGGAAATCTAGCCTAAGATGTTATTTCTCAGGTTCTATGCCATTTTTGTGTTCCAAATTTCATTCAAATTGGATTAATAGTTTTAGTGGCTCTGCAATACAAACACCTAGCTCTCGTTAACGTTTGCTTTCCCGTTCCGGAAGTACTTTTGAGGTTATGTAAATCGGGCAATGAAATAGGAACAAAAATTTTAGTCAACGATTTATTGTCAAAAAAAAATTGCAATAATTTATTTTCAGTTCAAAGTAGAATGTTGCTAGTTCCAGAATCACAGAAGCACTACGCTCAACTTCACTTTGTCGTGCTCGCAGTTGTTGTGTCTGATGGGTACGAACTCGTTGCTTTCTTAACCTATCCACTCCATTTCCACTCATTATCGAACGTATTTGTGACACACTTATACGACTATTTTCATTATATGTCTCTCGCTGGTCATCAGTGCGGTAAGCATGTGATGTTTCTCTTCGCACATTTGATTTTCTATCTTCATATAAAGCTACGCCGGCCGGGCGGGTCAGCTAGTGATTTTGTGAATTACTTGTGGAAGTCTAGGGAATATATGAAAAATTGGCTGGATTATATCGAGTAAAAGTAACACTTTAAATAAAACAAATTTAAATCTTTGTTCTTATCATACCAGTCAAAAATAAAATTAAAAAAATTCTTAGAAACAAACAATCCAATAATCATATTATATTTGTTATTTATTTTTTTAATTTTTAATTTTCAAAACAAAAAGCAAAAGCATTGTTTTAATTTAATTTTTTATTCATTACAGTTTAGATTAAAGAAATTCTTACTTTTATTTTTTTTTTCAATTCTTTTTTTCATGTAAACTTACCTTTTAAACCTACCCTAGACCTCCACGAACATTTCAAGACCAAGATAAGATATATCCGTTCAGCCGTTCTTGAGTTTTAGCCAGGCTAACGAACAGCAATTCATTTTTATATATAAAGAAGAAGATAAGAAGATGATAGCAATATATTTTCTGATAAATCCCGGTACTAAACCAATGAAAAACAATTTAAATTGAGAATATAAAGTTAAGTTAGCATGTGTTTTTGCCCTGTTCGAGAATAAGAAACTCATTTTTACAT
This sequence comes from Melanostoma scalare, assembly GCA_949752695.1. NCBI lineage: Eukaryota > Metazoa > Arthropoda > Insecta > Diptera > Syrphidae > Melanostoma > Melanostoma scalare. The sequence continues at coordinate 165,692,637 of OX456984.1, read as the reverse complement.
AGTTGAAGTTGCCTATTCCGAACACAGGTGTTCGAAAATAAGCAACTAGGTAAGAACGAGTTTCCTATTCTCGAACAGGGCAAAAACACATGCTAACATAACTTTTTATTTTCAAAATTTCTCTCAATATCACAAGCAATTGCTCTAATATAATAAAAACCATAGGTTCAAATACGTACGTCATTACATATTTGCTTTTTAACTGAAGTTTCCAACACGTGCACTGTAAGTTTTTTTTACTGCTACCATGCATCGAACCGCACGTACTGGCAAACTGAATTTTTGTAAGATCCTGTGCTGTACTTGTATTAGTGAGCATATGCGGAAAGTGAAAAGGTATTGTGAGGCATGAGGGCACACATTTATAGTTTTTTCTATGTTGAAACACCAAAAACAACGAAAATATAGACATTTTCGTTTAAAGTGTTCGAAAACTGGGGATGTTCGAAAATATGTGCCACTAGCCACTACCCTACCTATCAAACGAAGATTTTATCTTAGTCGAACCAACAAGTAAAGATCTAGATCTTATAAGAAAACCAAAACAAATTACTAGCAGTGTTATGCCCAGCTAGCAACTTGATTTTCACACCGTTGAATGACTGTCCGCCTAATAAACTCACAACCTCATTACCCACACGCACACACCAATAGGCTTATATCCAGTATATGTATATACAAAGCATAAACCAAAGTCACTTCCCAAAGTCTGCCTGTTCAGCTGGTCACCAGTTTTCTTATAAAACGGCTGTTAAAAGAAATTGAAAATTAAATTCGAAAAGCAGATAAATGCAAATAAACATTGAAACATCATACGGAATGGTGTCGGTAGGATGTCCTTAGTTTTTATTTAAATTTATATAAAAAATTGAGCTACTAAATAAGTAGATACTAACTTAAATACAGTGGCTTGGAATGTCCGGTGACACTTTTGAGTTTTGACATACAAACTTTTTGAAATAAGATTAAAAAAGTATTAATATATGTACTTAGTTTCACCTTATCTCTTATGTTTCTACTTTTTTTGAATTACTGAAAGTTGGCACATTCCAGTATAATATCTACCTCTAATAAGTACCCTAATCGTGGTGTTTTGTGTGTTTAATCTAAAAGTCAAGTGGCGTTCATGACAACTTCAGCGCTTAGTGGATTTTTTTCTTATCGTCGCGTAGCGTCGCGTCGTTCAATCGCTCGTCAATCTAGGTAAACATCAAACGATTAGTCAGTGACAGTCATATTGATAACGGTATAAAAAGGGAAGAGGTTCACTTCGTTTACCACAGAATTGAACGTGCTCTTTGAGAAATCAGTTTCTTTCAAATTAACTCTCGCTTGAAAACAAACATGGAAGCTTGTAACAAGACAGCACTTTTTATGTTGATTCTTGCATGTGCTTTCATAATAAGCACAGAAGCAGCTTACAACGTATCGGTAGCAGGGTGTCATTGGGCCTGTAAGAGTACCTTCCGAGATGCAGAGGAGTGTTGCAAGAGTTATGGTTATGCAACAGTGGGTAGTTGTAAAAACGGTAGAATAACATGCCGCACTAAGTAAGCAACATTTTATTAAAACTCTACCATAATTCCACAACTCGATGCCGATGCTAGCTGTTGTATGACAAAGGTGAAAGAATGTGAATAAAATTAGAAAAACTTCCAATGCTTTTCAATCAGAATAAATAAATTGTTTGAATCAATTGCGCTGGAAATTGTTTTTGTTTTTATAAATAGCATAGAAGTACATAGGTATTCCTTCTTTGCTTTGGAAAAATCAAAACCTACGATATTAATGAACGCGTTCTCCTGTTTGCTTGTCTGTGGAATGATGGTTTATAATACCGTCGCAGTGCCTTATTGTTTGTCATAAGAGGCGACTGAAAGTAACCTTTTGACAAATAACGTTAAAGTGAGTCTAGCTACACGCGTTACACCTTAAGACTTTCCCACAAGTGTGTGTCCAGATCCTTTTTTTCGTTTGAAAACGAATAGTGAATACTCGTAGTATTGTACTACCCCACTAAGCATTACCATTGCTAAGGGTGCTCTTGATTCTTGGACCGAGCAGAAATGCTCGGGTCAGAGATACACAGCTTCGATCAAAACAATGCGACAGATTGGACCAAGTTTAAGATTTGCGAGTTGGAACTTTGCGGGTATAGCTGGTCGAAGTTTCAAGTTGGAAGAGATGATGAGAAGGAGGCGAGCAGACATCTTGTTTAAACGAAACGCGTAGTAGTCTAATGACCATTTGATATCTCGAACTATAGTAATTGAAGGAAAGTTGTTGAACATAGCCACTGTATATGGGTGGAAGACAGCCCTATTCAGAAATCGCTCTTAGTGCGAGAAAAGTATCTACTTCTTTCAATGTTGACTCAAACAATAATCTAATTTTTCTCAATCTTCTGTACCGAAGCTTTAGGAACTTCAAAGCTACACTAATGGCTTATAAACCAAAAAATCAGGAATGCAATCGATCGGAGTGGCAGATTAGGGGGTGTTGCCATATTTGTAAAGAAATAACTTAATAGAAGTAAAAATCGGATGGTGATGGCTTAGACTTCGTTTTCCATTGAATCCGTGTTCGATGCAGCAAAATGTTTGATGGGCGTAGTGTACAAACTCCGAATATATACGATCCTGCTTTTATGACAAATGTTAGTTCAGTTGTAATGAATATTTTGGTGTGGGAAAAATTACAAAACATTGTTCAAAATGTATTAATATGTGTACTAAATTTCGTTTCAATTCATTTCATACTTTTCCTACAAAAAATCGACCCTCCAGGTGCGAATTTGCCCTTACAGCGACAAGATCGTGTGACTCGCGCATACAAGGAATATCTTCATCTAGAGTGTTCCTAATACCATATCCTATATGCTATACCACCATGTCAAGTCTTCGAAATCCTCGTTTGTCTTTCCAACATATCCGTCCAAATCTAAACCAACAAACAAAACTTTTTTTGTTTCCATTCATACGAATTCGTCCTTGTATAACTGTGAGCTGGATCAAATATGTATGTGTTTGCCTTCTTCTTGTTCCATCGTGAGATATCAGTTCATACTAACACCCAACATAGCTTAAAAAATGTTAGTTTTAGCGAGCTGAAGATTTGAGCTTGTACTTCTGAGGTTTTAAGAAGAGTAACATTTGAATACAAAAACTTCCCATTTGGTTCTTATTGAGACAGAAAATTGAAATTCAACTATTACTGATTTAATACCAACTAAGAATCAAAAAGATAAAGGTTTCTTTAAAAAAGTGACACGCCTTATAACTTAGAAGTAATATTGACTTCTCTGCTACAAAGTGACCATTGTTCTTGGGTCACAATGAAGTCATCACGACATCTCTGTAAACAACAAAGGCTAAAATTGTGTTGCCAAATAGTTGTATTTAAAAATTCTATGTAATCATTTAAAACTATTTATTGCAAAAGAGTTTACTATAACTGAGTTGCAACCGTCAGAAGGTTTCATTTTTAATTTTGCGAGTCTCTAGCGTCTCTTTTTAAATTTTATTTGTTTGTATTAAAATAAAACAAACACCAACAGATCGGAATGGTACACGTTGTGAAAAGTAAGATAAATCTCTTACTTTTCACAACGTGTACCATTCACAATAAAAAATTTAAAAAAAAAATGTTAATATTCATAAGTTCTGTTGACAAACATGTGTTACCGAATATTTTACACAAACCGAGCTTTAATCTATTAACTAAAACGTTGGAAGTCAATTCCAATTACCGCGAGCAAAATTAAGAACGTACCCGATACAAACGAAACTATATTTATTCGTTAAAAATTTAATTAATTGGGATATCAACAATCTCGACGTGCGCGCAACTTCTTTAAAACGAAAAGTCAAACCGAATATGACACAGGTTCGCGTTCAGCAACCAACAACACTTCAGTGCTGTCTCCCGTAGCTCAGTCTGATGGATGGGTTCGATTTGATATTCCTTTTTAATCCGATTTGATTAACAGGGAATGTCAAATATGTAATTATAAAATAATATCACGTACTAATTAAACTATGTTGAGTGAGAGCACAAGGGCGTACTAGCTCACTTCTAAAATGGGTGCCTGGAAGCATTTTAAAATGGTGGTTTGCCTTAACCAAAAGCTGAAATAGGCAAAAGAAGAAAGAAAAACTTCGATAGGAAAGAAATGAAACAATACGCGGTTCCCATTAGAACACCGTAATTAAGTCGGAATGAGCGCTGTTAGTGACAAGATGGGGGACCGTCCGTAACTACTGCGTGCTGTTGTCATGTGTTATTTGTTCTATGTAGTATTTGTGTAGTTAGTCTTGTGGTGTATCAGCCAAATGGTCTTTGTCGCCCGGCTGCAACCCCCCTACTCCACAGATTTATGTGTGGAGTAGGTTTAATGTAAATGTAAATGTAAAACAATACGAAATTTCTGAAGGAAATTATAGATTTTTATTATAGTTGTAGTGTGTCTGGGAAACCGTGGCCGAAACCCGGATTAAAACCCAGAATCTTTTCAGTATAAAAGAAAAGGTACAGAGTTGTTTTCGAGGTTGGCAGAAAGCCAATCCTCGAAATAAAGAAATGTTAAGAAAATTAAGCAAGTTAAGTAAAAAAGAAAACAGATTGGTGTGTCGTTGAACACAAGGAAGAATTACGAAAGGAAAGTTTCCGAAATAAAAAGTAATGGTAGAAATAAAGGAGAACGGTCGCGAGTCCCGCAATCTCGGGAGAGAAAACGGTACGACAACGAAGGCCTAGCGGATCTTAGTTTTGCCCCAAATAAGGCGACTCTAACTTCGTTCAAAAAACCCTTGAAAAAGAAGGATTTTTAGATACGTAAGATTTAAGATAAAAAAAGAAAAAGAAATACTTAGCTTTTCTAGTATACCACTCCTCCTGCACTCCTTGAGAAAATACCCTCTCCGCACTTGTCTCAATTTTTTTTCCTCAAAATTCCCAACTGGAATTTTGCGGCTAAATCGATTTAATCAAATTGGTATCTCCAATAAAATTAGATCTTGATCGCTCAAAAATATCGCAACAATTTTTCTGACGCTTTCTTCTATATCTTCACACTTTAGCAGCCAAAAGTCAAGAGACCATCGAGATGGCGGGTTTTTCTCAACCACCCGGCATCGGCCATACAGCCATCCTCGTCAGACCTTTAAGCGTGGTGTTGTTCGGTCTCACTTTTACTGCCGCCATTAGGCTAGAATGCGCGAGTGAGATGTCACGAATCAACTACCTGCGGTCCTTTGCGTTCAGGTGATGTAATCACCAGTAGCCGAGTGGACGAGTTCAACCCCTTTCAGAAAGACTTACTCCGAAAAATTATTATTTAACGCGCGCAAAGTCCCCAGCCGAAACCGGCCCAAACTAAAATACAGAGAAGATATTTTCCCGGAGAACGAAGAACAAAATATGCTAAGTTTGAAGCTTGACAGATACTATCCGTAGACCTTCGTCCAGATAGTTAGAAAAGAAAGAAAGTGAGGATAAAAACGGAAAAACGTCTTTAAGTGTTTCTTCCTTGTGATTTCTATTGACGATACTGAATTTAATTTTAATTAAGAGTTAATAGTAAATTTAGGTTGGTGTGAATATAATTCACACATTGTTGGACATGGGTCTCCATCTTCATGCCATTCATCCTTTATCGATTTTCTTTCGTAGGCCACCTGCCGTACGAACTTTTGTGGACCGACCGTCACACAAGAAAAGTGTCTCTAATTGTATCGTCTCCATACCTTGGCACCAAATAACCTGAAAGTGGCTTTTCGAAAGTTCTAGAAGAACAGGTCTCCGGCTGATGGACCAGGTTTCCACTGAACTCTTCTACTACTTTCGAGTAGCTCTGAAAAAAGTATGTTAGCGGGAGAAGAACGGTAGATAGAACTTGTTGTGGTAAATTTTACCGCAACACATGGTTGACTTTCTGTGTTCTTGTAGTGCTTAATCATTTATTCCTGGGAAAGCAACATTGCAACCAACTTTGGTTTCCAAAACTCTAATATAACTCTATAGAAACTCTTTCGGTTTCTAAGTAGTGACAACTGTTACTAATTAAGTTCCTAGGGACATTCAGACAACTTCTCTGTATAACACGTTACCGTTCAGTAACTCTTTGTGAGTATTTTCCGACAAAAAACATGTCCATTCAAGCACCCTAAAAGTCAAAACTTGTAGAGGTATACCCCAAGGAGGAGTGTTATCCCCGCTGCCCTGGCTCCTAGTAGTTAACCAAATCCTGGTTAAACTTGACATGAGCGGAATAAAAGCCTTAGCCTATGCTGATAACATCGTCATCATGGCTTCGGGACAACTCACAACAACTCTTTGTGAACTCCTTCAGATAGCTTTAAACAAGCTCATCAGGTGGGCTAAAAACTGTGGGCTAAATGTCAACCCTGCAAAAACAGAACTTGTTCTGTTTACGAGAAAACGTAACATTCCAAATATACTTCCACCCACCATTAACGGTATACCAATAAACTTATCTGGTACGTCAAAATATTTGGAATCGTCCTTGACCGTAAACCTAACTTTAAAGAAAATTTAAAAGAAAGAGAAAGAAAAGCTCAAATCGCTTTCTACACTTGTAGTAAAATTGGAAATTTTTGGGAAAAATGGGGTCCCAAAACTATTCACTGGATGTATACATCCATAATGAGACCAATCCTCAAATATGCCTGTCTGGTCTGGTGGTCATCATTAGAGAACGACACTAACTGCAGCTCTGGAAATCTTCCTGTCGCTAGCTCCCCTTGATTTTTTTTACTAAGGAGATGGCGGCCAAAAGCGCACTGCGACTCAATCAGTGTAACAATTGGAAAACAGGCATATCAGGCCATAGAACCATCATGAACCATAGACATTCAAACAGACTACACACAAAAATCCAGATTAGTAGACAGCTGTCGCAGTAATCTTAGACTGCTCAGCGAAACAAACACCATAACTTTAACTGGGTTCCAGGACATCGTGACATAATCGGTAATGAAATGGCGGATAAGGTGGCTAAAATCGGGTCAGCACTCGAATCAAGCAAAACGAACACCTCAGTTCTAACGCAACTAGAACAAGAAAAAAAAAATCTAAAAGCCGCCAATGACAGGTAGTCATCTTTAGAAACATATGCTGAGTCTCCAGAAACCTTTGGCCAGATATTTCCAAGAAAAATACAGAATTTTTACTCCAGCTTAGCAGAATTCGGCTCTCTCTGTTGATCGTCATTCTCACGGGCCACAACTCGTTCGGTACCCAAATGATGAGAATGGGCATTAGCACATCCGACTTATGTCGAGGATGCCAAGATGAGGAGGCAGAGGAGGGATCATTCCACTTCCTCTAGGACATTCTAGCTTGGCCCAAACTCGTAAAAAAATCCTCGGAGAATACTTCTTGGACGAACTGGGCGACATCTCTAATCTCCCATTGAGCAACGTCCTGAAATTTACTCAGGGCTCCAAATTATTCAGTGAGGGTTCCCTATCCCAAAAAACCAATCACCAACCCAACCCTCTACCTCCCCAATCCTCCCACCTCCTCATCCTTTGTTTTCCCGGAGAGCACAATGGATCCTTGAGATCCGAGTGAGGTGCTGTCACTTGTGACTGCACCTCCCATTCAACCTAACTAAATTCTAAATTCTGGTTTTTTGTTAAAGGAAAATAACTTTTCGAAAACAACAATTCAACTCAGTGGTTTTGAAAAAGCTAAAAAGAAGTGCTTAAGTATCAAAACTTGTCTGTTTCTTGTTTCAAAATTCAAATGTGTGCAACTCAGGTTGAAAGTTTACGAGATCTGCTAATTGTTTGACCTTAGTCTGTGCGTTGATTTATAAATATTTTTTCCTCAAAAAAAAGAAAACTAAATATATAGGTACTCGAAGTCCACTTTTAAGGTCGTTGTCACCTTGTCACACACCAAAGAATCACTTATTTTGTAAATAGTCATAAAATATTGGTAGCAAGTATTGTGTATCTATTAACTTCTATTAATTACGACATGGACTTAGAACATATACAGGAACTGGATAATGTTTGCAGAAAGGATAACTGCGGAACATTTCTTCATCGAAAACACTCAAATATCTACTCATTATATACATTTGTGCAATTAACGTGTACTTAGCTGTTATGGCTTAGACGCTTATGTTACAGAGTTATAACTAGTCAACCTAATAAACACGAAGAACGTTCCTAATCGAATTAGTAATTCCAATTAATTTGGCTCAGCTCCTGTTGAGCAAAACAACCTGCTGGAGAATTATTATTAATTTATTAAATCCTGGACTATACAGGGTGTCCCGTAATTCGTTTTACATACTTTGGGATATGACTCTTGGTCATATTCTAAGAAAAAAATTGTTCCACAGTAAAGTCCGTTTCTCAAGTTTGACATCACTTTTTGACAATTTAAAAAAAGTCTAACTTTGGTGTACCCTAACCTGTGTTAAATTCGATATCTCTGTCAATACAGATGATAGAGACCTTATCTTAGACTTAATTTTTTGTAGAAATAACAATCTTTAAGACTGTATTTAAGTTGAGCTTTCATAGGTTAAGGGTTGCCAGATTTTCAATTTTAAGTGGTGTCCAAATTTTCTTCCCCAAACAAAGTTTTGACTTTGAGGTCATTTTTTCGCAGAAAATACCTGATATACATAGAGTTTCTTTATTTTTTACAGATGAACAAAACAATAATAAAAAAAAAAAAACTTAGTAATAAGTGCACTCAAAAACCCATACATTTTATGATACTTGGAAAAAACTAAAACAGGTAAAAATTCTAATTTTGTCTTTTTTACGGATTTTTATTGCAACAATTTGCAAAGGGAGCAGTTTTCCAAGAATTGATTCTTTTAAGACAATTTTTACGGTTTTTTATTGCAACGACTTGCAAAGGGGGTAGTTTTCCAAGAATTGATTGTTTTAAGACAATTTTTATGACTTTGCACTGATGAAATGGGTTGAAAGTGTATTTGACCTGCTACCAAAACACTAATTGACTTACCTCTTCTCAGGGAAATTTTTGGGGCATGAATGTTCAATGGGTCGTATAAAAGGATAAGAAAACAAATTTGTTCATCAGTTTATCAAAACAAGTCACGATTGCAGTTTGACCAGAGAATTTTTTGAAATGCCTTCATTTACGAAAGAAGAATACGCAGACATTTTATTCGTATATGGGTTTTGCAATGGAAATTCAAGAAGAGCACAACGAAGATACCAGGAACTTTATCCCAACAGACGACTTCCTTCTCCATATGTTTTTGGAAATACCTTTCGGAGGCTTCGAGAAACTGGATCAGTATTAACTGAAAGACCTAACGCAGGAGCTGGAGTCATAAGAAGAGTTTCGGTTGATGAAAGAATACTGGCAGCTGTTGAAATCGATCCTTCCACTAGCATAAGACGCTTGGCTCTACAGTATAATGTTTCCAGACAAAGAATCTCCAGAATACTGCATGGCGAAAATATGCATCCATATCACCATACACCTGTACAGGAACTACTTCCGAATGATTTTGTAATGAGAATCGAATTTTGTAACTGGTTGCTAGAGAGAAGCTTGGATGACAACCACTTTATAAACAGAATTCTTTGGACAGACGAATCCCAGTTCACAAGAGACGGTATCACGAATTTTCATAACCTCCATACATGGGCCTCAAGCAATCCACATTCAAGACGGCAAAGATCGTTTCAGCGCAGATTTTGTGTCAATATGTGGGCAGGTGTAATTGGTAATAGATTAATCGGACCTTTCAAATTACCACCCCGACTTAATTCTACAAACTACCTGGAGTTTTTACAAAATGATCTACCAGGCCTATTGGAGGATGTTCCACTGCATCAGCGAGTTTCATCATATTTCCAACAAGATGGTGCTCCCGCCCACTACGGTGGTGAAGTTAAGGATTGGCTGGATGAAAAATACGGTGGTAGATGGATAGGCAGAAATGGACCAATTCACTGGCCTGCAAGATCTCCCGATCTCACTGTACTGGATTTTTTTATATGGGAACGAATGAAAGAAATTGTTTACTCTTCTGAAATAACAACTTTAACCTAATTAGAACAACGTATTTCCGAAGGATCACTACAAGTAAGACAAGAGCTATCGAGAGCAAACATCCACAATGAAATCCAAAAACGGGCTCTGGCATGCGTTCAAAACGAAGGAGGGCACTTTGAGCACTTCTTATAATTGTATTTGTATAAAATACATAAGAAACTACTAAAAGTTCTTGGAAAACTGCTCTCTTTGCAAGTTGTTGCAATAAAAAACCGTAAAAAAGACAAAATTAGAATTTTTACCTGTTTTAGTTTTTTCCAAGTATCATAAAATGTATGGGTTTTTGAGTGCACTTATTACTAAGTTTTTTTTTTATTATTGTTTTGTTCATCTGTAAAAAATAAAGAAACTCTATGTTTATCAGGTATTTTCTGCGAAAAAATGACCTCAAAGTCAAAACTTTGTTTGGGGAAGAAAATTTGGACACCTCTTAAAATTGAAAATTTGGCAACCCTTAACCTATGAAAGCTCAACTTAAATACAGTCTTAAAGATTGTTATTTCTACAAAAAATTAAGTCTAAGATAAGGTCTCTATCATCTGTATTGACAGAGATATCGAATTTAACACAGATTAGGGTACACCAAAGTTAGACTTTTTTTAAATTGTCAAAAAGTGATGTCAAACTTGAGAAACGGACTTTACTGTGGAACAATTTTTTTCTTAGAATATGACCAAGAATCATATCCCAAAGTATGTAAAACGAATTACGGGACACCCTGTATAGCGACATCTTTACTGTGGACTCCTTATTGATTGCTTTGTTTAGTAGTAATTAAAATGTTGTGATAATGACGAATAAACAAAAACCTCATATATGTTCTGACATGCCCAGTCTCCATTTACTGATTAAATTCAACATTTAACAATCAACAGACAAGAGTGAGTGCCGATCTGCTATCGTTCGCGAAAACACGCACCGCGCTTGTGTCCGTTAAACCTGTGAACAATTCTCCCAACAAGCAAATAAACAAAAAAAAAAAAAAAATTAAAAATATTCCATCCATTCTCCTACCCTTACAAAACAATAAACAATTATTTTCCTGCCGCGTCGCGCTACATAAATTAATTCAGTGAATTTAACCTATTCAGTGCCGTGTGTCATTCAATCAAATCAAAAAAAAAAAAAATAGACCTAACACAGTGCGTCCCCTTTAACCATCTCCTCCCCCACACCACTCGCATAGTTTCGTTGGCTGCACACATTTCTTCGATTTGATAATTTCTTATCTTATCTAGGTGGTGTGTGAGTGAAACACAGGTTGGTGTTGTTTCTGATCCTTCAGAGTTCAACCTGCCTGGATATAGCTTAGTGCCATTATTCTTTTCCTCCCATGGCCTCGCCGTTTATGTTCGGAATGATATTGCTTACCAACTTCTACCACAATACGGCCTCTGTTCTAATACGAACTTTAATTTCATGTGGTTAAAATTCACCGTCCGTAAGCAAATCATTCATTATTGTTTCATTTATAGAAGCCCCAATTTAGATAGCAATTCAACCTCTAACGAGTTTGATGCGCTATCTGAGTCCATAATAAGAATTGTCTCCCTTTATCCTCACACTGAAATCGCAATTGCGGGTGATTTCAATGTACACAATTCAGGTTGGCTTCGACATTCTGGCCAGACAACACCCGAAGGAAAATATGTTGAGATCTTCGCTGAGTTTAACGAATTAACTCAACTTGTAGATGAGCCCACTCGGGTTCCAGATATTGAAGGCCATGCGGCCAACACTCTTGACCTATTTCTCACTTCTCATCCCGAAAAATACAGGGTTATAGTATCATCTCCTTTAGGCAAATCGGACCATTGTGTCATATCGGTAGATTTTTCGTTTTCCGTCACGGTAAAAAAAGATAAAGTCCCCAAAAGAACTGTGTGGCAATATGAGAAAGCCAATTGGGACGGACTGAATAATTTCTTTCGAAATTTTAATTGGTCATTGTGCTTTCTCGACGGAAACGTTGATGCAACAGCTGATATGATATCTAACGTAATTCTCAACGGCATGAGAAATTTTGTTCCTCACAGAACAAAAAGTATCATCCCCAAAGAAAACTCGTGGTTTGATTCCAGCTGTAAAGAGGCGATTAGGGATAGAGAAAGAAGTTTTCGAACATTTAAAGATAACCCTACTGTAGAAAACCGAAATTTGTTCAAACGGGCCAGAAATATCTGTAATGCTCAAATACAAAGGGCTAAGTTCTTACATGACCAAAAAGTAAGGCAAAAAATACTGTTGTGTCCTAAAGGAAGTAAAAACTTTTGGTCTTTTGTGAAGAACATTAAGAACTCGACCACGTCATCGGTCCCAACGCTCGTCTTCAATGACTCTCCATATGTTAGCTCCATCGACAAAGCCAATTTGCTGGCAGCCCAGTTTGCTGCCAACTCGACACTTCCTCATAGCATATTGGCTCCACCTGAGCTCGAGTCTGCAAATTCTTTGATGAAGCAGATATTTTTCCGAACTCGCTTGGTTGCGAGAGTCCTTAAAGATCTCAACATACATAAATCCGCTGGTCCAGATGGTATCCCCGCCGTTATTCTGAAGAGGTGTTCTTCTACGCTGGCAAAACCACTGCGTAAACTTTTCCATCTTTCCTATTCTGCTGGGATTTTTCCGAGCAGATGGAAAACTGCATTTGTCCAGCCCGTCCCTAAAAAAGGCGAATCTTCCTCCCCTTCCAATTACCGTCCAATTGCACTTACGTCCCTTCTTTCCAAGGTCATGGAAACGTTGATAAACCGTCAACTTATGAAATATCTTGAAGAACGAAAGCTTCTTAATGACCGTCAGTACGGCTTTCGTAGCAAACGGTCCACTGGTGATTTGATGGCATATCTCACCGAAAAGTGGAACCAATCTTTACATTGTTTTGGAGAAAGTAAGATTATTGCGCTTGATATTTCTAAAGCATTTGATAGAGTTTGGCATCAGGCTCTTTTATCGAAAATGCGTGCTTTTGGTATCGATGAGTCTCTTCTTCGTTGGATTAGAAATTACCTTTCCGACCGTTCAATACAAGTTGTGTTGGATGGCTTCAAGTCTGATACCCACTTAATAAATGCTGGTGTGCCCCAGGGCTCCGTTTTGTCTCCGACTCTCTTCCTCATTTTCATTAATGATCTCTTGTCTGAAACTTCTAATCCGCTTAACTGTTTTGCTGACGACTCGACCCTCAGCTTTTCATATTCGTTTCCAAATTCACGTCCCTGCTCTTCGGATGTGGAACTGGAACGGTTGCGTATGATAAGCTCATTGAATTCTGACCTTGACAGCATTGTTGCATGGGGTCTTATGAACCGAGTAGAATTCAATGCTTCGAAAACTCAATGCTGTCTCTTGTCGTTGAAGCTTAACATTCCCCCATTGCCATTATCCATGAATGGTACCTGCATCGAAGAAACCGAAAAGCTGTCAGTACTTGGTATGTGTGTAAACGATGATCTTCGTTGGAATGACCACATATTTGAAGTCGCCAAAAACGCTGCTAAATGCTTAGGCTTCTTGAGACGATGCAGGAAATTTTTCACTCCTTCTGATCTGGCTACAATTTATAAGGCCTTCATCCGCCCAAAACTGGAGTATAACTCCCATATCTGGTCAGGTGCTTCTCAAACATCCTTGCGCCTACTTGATAGGGTACAAAATAGAGCGTTAAAATTGATAGGTGATAGTTCAATTGTAGAATCGATTGATTCTCTTGAACATCGTCGAAACGTTGCCTGTCTCACTCTCTTTTATCGCTTTTTCTACAAACAGTGCTCTAGTGAAATAGCCAGTTGCATTCCTCCCCTGAAACAATTTAGCCGCAACACTCGCCTCGCTAGGAATGCTCATCAGTTCTACCTTGAGCCCAACTTCGGGCGTACAGTCAAGTATAGAGATTCGTATTTCAGCCGCACCACCCGAATGTGGAATGCTTTACCTGACTCTGTATTTCCCCTGCATTACGATTTACAAAGATTCAAAAGCAATGTGCATCGGTGTCTCCTATTAAGTCCTCTCCTATTTTCCTAATGCTCGCACTGTGTTCTACAACATTATAAGGGTATTCATAACCCCTTGATGTGCGCGCAAATTATAAAAAAAAAAAAAAAAAAAAAAAAGAACGCTTTTGTCATTCAAAATTGCAACTTGTATTTCACAGTATTCTAAAAATCATATTAAGACAATTTGATGGTGGTATTTATGATCAAGCATTTGAACAAATTCGACCATTCGAGCATGCAATTCATAGTCGTAATCAGCATTCCGATGCTCCTTTCAAGTGCTTTTGTAGTCGGAACCGCATGCTCAGCCAAATGCTGTAGTTTGAACTTCAAAAATTGAATTCAATCAGTTCCAAGCACCACCATGCAATAAACTCTCAATCCTTATCGACATACCACAGACCATTGCATCCTTAATTGAGCAGTGAAGTTTCAAATAAAAATCAATATTTGAAATCAACGTAATATTCAGACGGTTTTCATTCATCTTTTTTTTTTTTTCTTTCTTTCGAACTACACTAAACGATTGAATTTCAAAATTATTAAATCATTGTTCTCAATAATTTTTCGATTTTATACCATCAACGCGAACGTATTTTTGCAGCAGTCATCGAAAAAGATGGACTAAAGTGTGTGGTTGTGATCGATGAAGCGGCGGATTTTTTTTTTGTCTGAAAACGCATATTTTTTCTGTATGGTGTGTGCCATTACAACTGTCATGATGAGTTGAAATGAAATTTTATATTCAAAAAGGTTTTTTTCATCATCCCCACGTTTGAATTACCAAATCGACGGTTTATTGTTTACTACAAAGTACTTTTTCAGCATTTTGTTGGAGAGGGTATCCCTACACATCGTTTTTGTGGCTTGAAATTGGAGGAACCTAACAAATTTCAATATAAAAGCGAATTGCAGAGGGTTGTGGAGGAGTGAGTGGAATACTCAGGAAAAAGTGCGGATAAAAAGGATTCAAAATTATTCATTTTGTATTTTCTCCCACTCTCTAGTTAAATCCGTTCTCAATTACAGATCTCTGCAATGGGAATATGCTTGTCCTTCTTACACAAAAATCTGTGGGCTTATCAAAATCGAAATAATTGTTAAAGTTTGGATGTGGAATGTGAACAGAGAATACATTTTGGCAAGCATCCTAACAAGTCTATAGATTGACAGAAAAAAGGAAAACTCCTAAGCTTCCACTTATCCTTGGAGAACAAAATGTTGGTATCTGTTTCAAAATCAGTCGATGAAATAGAGGCCAGGGTTGGGGTGAAACTTAAGGAAGTCAAAACTTTACAAAATCGTATAATGAATTGATATTCTGGACATTTTTCAAGAACACCGTGGGCTTATGAGAAATGAGACAGAAAAGGATAAAATGATACCAAATATGAACCATCATTGGTGCCTATCCATGTATTTTATTCGAATAGGAAACCTTACACTCTTGTGACAAACTACCAAGAAAAGGAAATACACAAATTTGATCGATGGTACTGCTCGAGAAACCAGACTTTTTTAGTTCTATACCAACCTGGACAAATTATCGAGTGTAGGTTCCGGAGACAAATTATCGTGTGTTCAAATATAATTTATGATTTTTTCTATTTTTGCTTCCAGCCTACGTATAGTTTTGCCATTATTTTTCAAAGTGTGCTTTTTCAAAATTTCACATAGCTAATTATCAGGCAGACAAGAGGATAAAGTTGACCCCGAAAGTTCTTCCATGATTCGGGTTTCTTATTGAATTTCTTTGCGGCAGGGAATTAGATATTATACTTTTTATGAGAGAAAAAGAATTCGAGGCTAAAATTCGTCAAACTGTCAATAAAATTATATCGACTGTCCAAGTTCTTATCACGCACTTCTTCATGTGTCCGGAGCCGGTTGAGAGGGGACTATGCTTGTTGGGAAGTTCTAGAAATGGGGTCTAAATGAGGGAAAAAATTAAAACGAAAGAGTAACGTTACGTGTATTTCAATATGTAATCAGTAAATTTATGCCGTCCCCCACAGACGGTTGACTGCTACGCTCTGTAGCAGACAAATAAAGGAAATTTTTCCTTGGAAATCACAAAACATGGAATAAGTGGGGAAGATGACTGGAGGAAATTAACAAGGGTATCAGTTTAAATATGTAACTATAAATGATCATTTCTAGTTTAGTTTAGTTATTTATTCAATCAATTCAAAATAAACTAAATAATTATAAATTATGGCTAAGAAAACAAGAATTTTGGCTCAGAGTACTACCATGTTTGGACGTTTAAGGAGCTTATTGATTTTAAATCGTCTGCAAAAAAATTCCCTGAAAATTTGAGCCCTTAATATTAACATTTAGTACTCGCCGAAGGCATGCATTTCCCATATAAAATACACGTAAGCTTGAACTTTTTTTCTTAAAAATTCTTCAGGTCAGAGGCATTTCATGGTATATAGTTGTCTAGGACATTAGAGGGTTTGCTTGAGAATTGAATGTTCTACAAAAGTGCTCATTGCGGTGAAGTCGTAACTCACACTAATAATAATAATTATAATTAATTGAAATTCCATACTTCTTCAACTTAAGAGCTCAATATCTCAATAAATATCGATGTTAGCATATTGACTTTCGGAATTTTTTGTAGGAAATTAAATTTGCTACAAGTTTTTTGATTTCTTTTGCAGCTATTGTCATTTACGAGATAGGGCGAAAAAAAACAAGAATTTAACGAAAAAATTGGGTTTGGTGACCCGTACTACTTCGCCGGTGTGAGTTACGACTTCACCGCAATGAGCACTTTTGTCTAGATAAGGAGCCTAAGTTACCAGCTCTCACCATGTCTGCGCCGAGTATCTGTAATCTCATGCGAGAAAAAGCAGGACATTCACAGAGGAAGTGCTCTGCGGTGTCCTCATCTTCTCCACAAGTTTCACAGAGTGTGGTATCACTTAAGCCTAACACGTTTAAATGCTTGGCAAAAGAGAAGTGCCCGCTGGCAACGCCAATAAGCTTTCTACAGTCTTTTCTGCTACGAGCTAGCAAAAATGTTGCAGTCTTCGTACTAACGTTGGGGAGCATACGCTTGGTTTGTCTGCATCCAATGGAGGCATACCATCTACGGTTGTGCTCTTCACAGATCCAATCGTTGATTGAAGCCCTCACTGAGGACGCTGGCAGACCTAGCGAAGGTTTAGGTCCTGAGAAAGCTGTCTGAGATCCCTGCCTAGCGAGTTCATCTGCGATCTCATTTCCAGTTATGCCGTGATGGCCTGGAACCCAAATACGACTCAAGGAATTAAATCTTCCGATCGCATTCAGAGAGCTCTTGCATTCTTGGATCACTTTCGAAGTGGTTAGAGGGTTGAGAAGGGCCTTAAGCACAGCTTGGCTGTCGCTGCAAACAAAAATACTTCTCCCCGTCCATCCATTGTTCGTTACGTGGCTCAAGGCTATTAGGATAGCATAAGCCTCCGCTTGGAAAACGGATGCGTATGATCCCAAATATGAGTGCAGTCGTATGTCGTCGTTCTCAACGAAGGCACCAGCACCAGAACCCTCGTCGGTTTTGGAGCCATCTGTGAAGATACGATAACAGTTCTTTCCAGGCTCAGATTCTGGAGCGAACCAGTCCTGAACCGAAGGAAAGTTGACTGAGTTATTTTGACACAGTTTGAGCCTTGGGATCATCGTGTCAGACGGCATATCCATTAGACGTGAGTCAAAAGCTATGCTGCTTGCACTTCCTCAAAGCTCTAGTGCGAATTGTGCCAGAGACCACATCGTTTTAAACGAGAAATGGTCTTGAGAGTACACCCCATGATGTAGGTATCAAGGGGAGGAAGATTCAACAGTGCGTCGAGAGCAGCACCCGGTGTGCTGAGGAAGGCCCTCGTAACACCCAGACAAATTGTTCTTTGAAGTTTTACGCGAAAGGTTATTCCACCAAAGAACTGACGCATAGGAGATGATTGGTCTTATCATAGCCGTATAGATCCAAATTACACTTTTCGGTGAAAGACCCAATGTCTTGCCAAAGGCTCCTTTACATTGCCAGAAGACTGACAGTGCTTTAGTAGTTTTAGACTCGACATGTTTCGACCAAAGAAGTTTGTTATCCAGGAATACTCCAAGATGTTTGACTTCATTTAAAAAGGGGATGTTGACGCCTTTAAGCGTAAGTTGGGTCAGACCAGTAAATTTTCTACGTCTTGTGAAGAGGACAACCTCGGTTTTAAGAGGATTGACGGAGAGACCGTTTCTAACACACCAGGTGTCAATCATATAAAGCGCAGCCTGTGCTCGGGAACAGACAGCTTGGAGGCTGGAGCCAACCGAGAGCACGGCGACGTCGTCTGCATATGCTTGGGCATGAACGTTAGAACCATTGAGCATTACAAGTAGAGAGTCGATCAACATGCACCACAGAAGAGGAGATAAAACTCCACCTTGTGGACAGCCCTTATTCACTCCCGTTGCAACATATTGTCCACACTCCGCCTCAGCGATTACGGTTCTCTTCACTAGCATTGCTTTAATCCACAACACTAATGACTCGTCCACACCGTGTTCTCTGGCAGCATTGCACATACCATCGAAGTTAGCATTGTCAAAAGCACCTTGAATGTCGATGAAAATGCCTACCGCAAATTCTTTCCTGTCAAGCGCGCATTCAATCCTGCTAACAAGATTTTGAAGTGCGGTCTCGCAAGATTTTCCTCTTTGGTAAGCATGTTGCATCGGAGACAGAGGGTGTAATTGGAGTGAGGTTTTACGAATGTAAATCTCAACCATTCTTTCCAGCGTCTTAAGCAGAAAGGAGGTAAAACTAATGGGTCTAAAGCTCTTGGCGAGTGAGTAGTCTTGTTTACCAATTTTTGGTATGAAGGCGAGTACTAAATGTTAATATTAAGGGCTCAAATTTGTAGGGATTTTTTTTAGGTATTTTCCACAAAATTTCGGGATGGGAGTGAAAAAAAATAATCAAAAAAAAGAAACCTAGTCTGCATGTTAGCTCCACCATAGATGTCCCAAGAGGACACTGCCTAAGAGGTGGACACGCCAAAAGAATTGGTATCTACTTCAATGCCTGTGTAGAATCTGCATTGTCAAGGGGGAGGAGGAAACACTCCAACATCTCCTTTGCTCATGTCCTGTGCTCTCTAACAGACGGTAAACTCACCTTGTTGAATACTTTTTTGACGACACCAGCTAACATAGACCCTAAAGGTGTCTCCCTTTTGATGCGAAGTCTTTGCATGGTTTGACTAACAGGTGATTAGCCTGTTAGTCTAGGTTCTAGTGGTATCACAATGGACCCTCTGTGGTCTAAGTGTGTCAGACTCCGTATCCTGGCTGCCACATCTAACCTTATTATACCTTACTACATGAAGTGGGTATCAGTCTGCTTATTGGCCTGGGTCAATTAGATTCTACGTTTGATTATGTCGAGTCTTAGTTTTGAGCTTAATACTAACCCTGGAGTAGATGAAAGTCTTTAAATTTTATTGAGAAATTGCCGTTGTCTCAATGAGCAAACCAAATTTGAAAAATGCCATTTCTAGTCCCTATATTTAATTCTGGTGTTAAGAGCAATGTTAAAACTTTAGAGGTATTTGCAAACTTTCATCTATTCCCATACTTTTTGAAAGTATTGTCAATTCTAAAATAGAGTTTTATATCGTGGAAAATACTTAAAAGAGTTTCAACATGGTTTAGTCACTGGCCGGTTAACTACATTTAATCTGATGCATTTCACATCTATTGCCATCAATTTATTCAGTTACAGATTACTATTTACACTGTGACACTACTACGATTCTGTTAACCGTTGGCTTCTCTTAAACAAGTTAGAATATTTTTGTTTGCAAACTTCTTTATTGAAATTTTATCTTTTCTAATTGGTAGATCTATAAAGATTTGCCTTGACATTACTTCCTCTGCAGCTCTGGAATTTCAAGCCGTCTTGAACCAACACTTTTCATAATTTTAATCAATGATATTGTTCATCAGTTTTAATCACTTTAACTGCCACGGTGCGGTAGTATGATGACGCTGCCTCAATGTAGAAAGTCATTGGTTCATCGTTCTTGATTGTGTCATTGTCCATTAGGGTCATCGAATCGATGTATCTCTGGTCTGGGTGTCTGTTTTCTTCTGTCATCCTTCTTACTAATGAGTTTGGAAGTAGGTGCCTTCTAGATTGCACCATGATCGAAGCCAAGTCCTGTGCAGATGCGTAGAGCCTTCCTATCGAATTCAGCCAGTTTTTTCATTCCAGTCTTGGATATTGTGAACCAGACGGGAAAGCAAAACGTGATGACAGGGCTGCAGTGGCGTGCGGTGTGAAACGCATCACTTTGTTGAAGTGAACTCCTAGATATTTGACCTGCTTCTTAACCCTGAGCTGTGTTCTATCAGGAAGGTTTGTGAAGGTTAGTGGCTGATCGCAAACGTCTTAGAGAATAATAAAAAAGAGGGTCTTGCAAGTCTGTCAGGCTGTGTGTATATATGAATCGTATATGAATCTACAGCTTGACCGATTTTCTTCAAAATTTGTTTTTGGAATTGGTCTCTAGGTCTTGAAATAACAATGCCTGCAATACAACCGATATGATAATATGTACTTATTTTTCTCAAAAGCAGCTCCAACGATTTCGATTAAATTTTGTTTGAATGATTAATTTCTGGTTGTCTTTCTTATGATATAAAAAATACTTTCGATAAACGTATAAAAAACGGTACTTTCCATTGTACCGTTTTTTTTTTTTGGCTTGCACGATGTTGGCGTAATTTTATTTTTAGAAGTCCTAAGTTGTTTAAGAAAGATTGCATATCATCACTTGAAAAATATTAATTTTTTAAATTTTTTTAAATCTTAAAAAATATTTTGATTTTTTGAAATAACTTCAAAACTGTATATTTGATTTTTTTCAAATTTTTTTTAAAGAACTTCTGGAAAGATCTTAAGCTTTGCATTCATAACTTTTGAGAACTAGTATTTAAAAAAAGTCAAAAATAAAAAACCATTTTTTTCGAAAACTCTTCCAACCATTTTGATTAAATTTTTAGAATATGCAAGAAAATTATGCTATAATAGCGGCAGTGATTGTGTGTTCAGTGGATAGGCCATACGCTTAGGATCGAATCCCGTACTGGCCAGTATCTACTTTTGTTTCGGCCTCCCACTTTCATCTGGAAGGTTATAAGTGAAATAACATCCATCTTATTTCCATCCACTGCACCACAGAAAAAAGAAGGTTGCCATTGGTCCGAATGCTATTGCTTAGTAAATGCAAATGAAAGCATCTTTGACAGCTTCATTCCATTCACAATTATAAATTGTAAAGCTTTTTTAGAATTTTCAGAGAACACGTTTGAAATATTCTAATTCTAGAAAACGCAGAAACAGAGAGGAATAGGGCGATCCTATGCTGGATCTTAGACTACAATTGGTAAAATTCACTCCTTAAGCTATTAGACCAAGAGCTGGAAGCAAATTTTTGGAGTGGAGTGATAACCAAAAATAATGCACATGTATGTGTAGGTAGACGCACCATTATATCAGATTCAACCGTCTGGCAGGTTTCTTTTTCAGCCGGGGGCGGGGGTGGGCGTTCGAAAATGGTAATTTTTCAGATTTTGAGGTCGAAGTGATAACCACATAAATGATACATCAAAAAATCAGAAAAATTCCCCTGATTACAAAAAACTCGGTCCCAGACGATTTGGTTTCAGCCTACTGCTTGCCAGACGCATTTTAACACTTTTCAAGTGCATTTTTCAGCTTAAAGCACTAATAACTTTTTTCCTATTACATTTAACCAAGAAAGTGGTACGCCAAAAAATAAGAAAATTTACCCTGATTTGTAAAAACTGTGTCTTAGACGATTTGGTTTCAGTCTACTGCTTGCCAGACGCACCTTAACATTTTTTTAAACGGATTTTTCAAATTAAAGTACTGATAACTTTTTTCTTATCACATGTAACCAAGAAAATGGTACGCCAAAAAATCAGAAAAGTTCCCCCGACTACAAAAAAGTGTGTCCAAAAGGATTTGGTTTCAGCCTTCTGCTTGCCAGACGCATTTCAACATTTTTCAAATGCATTTTTCAATTTAGCTGATAACTTTTTTCTTATCACATTTAACCAAAAAAAAGGTTCGCCAAAACATCAGAAAAATTCCCCTAATTACAAAAAACTCGGTCTCAGACGATTTGGTTTCAGCCTTCTGCGTGCCAGACGCATTTTAACATTTTTAAGTGCATTTTCAGATGAAAGCACTAATAACTTTTTTGCTATTACATATAACCAAGAAAGTGGTACGCCAAAAAATAAGAAAAGTTACCCTGATTTCAAAAAAGTGTGTCCCAGATGATTTGGTCTCAGTCTACTGCTTGCCAGACGCTCTTTAACATTTTAGTAAAATGCATTTTTATACTAAAAGTACTGATAACTTTTTTCCTATCACATATAACCAAGAAACTGGTATGCCAAAACTTTAGAAAAGTTTCGCTGATTACAAAAAAGTCGGTCCAAGACGATTTGGTTTCAGCCTTCTGCTTGCCAGACGAATTTTCGCTTAAGCATGTTTATCAAATTGAATGAAAATCAAAAATTTCATTTAAATGAAATACTACAAGCAATTATTCATTCAATTTGATAAACATGCTTAAGCGAAAATTCGTCTGGCAAGCAGTAGACTGAGACCAAATCATCTGGGACACACTTTTTTGAAATCAGGGTAACTTTTCTTATTTTTTGGCGTACCACTTTCTTGGTTATATGTAATAGCAAAAAAGTTATTAGTGCTTTCATCTGAAAATGCACTTAAAAATGTTAAAATGCGTCTGGCACGCAGAAGGCTGAAACCAAATCGTCTGAGACCGAGTTTTTTGTAATTAGGGGAATTTTTCTGATGTTTTGGCGAACCTTTTTTTTGGTTAAATGTGATAAGAAAAAAGTTATCAGCTAAATTGAAAAATGCATTTGAAAAATGTTGAAATGCGTCTGGCAAGCAGAAGGCTGAAACCAAATCCTTTTGGACACACTTTTTTGTAGTCGGGGGAACTTTTCTGATTTTTTGGCGTACCATTTTCTTGGTTACATGTGATAAGAAAAAAGTTATCAGTACTTTAATTTGAAAAATCCGTTTAAAAAAATGTTAAGGTGCGTCTGGCAAGCAGTAGACTGAAACCAAATCGTCTAAGACACAGTTTTTACAAATCAGGGTAAATTTTCTTATTTTTTGGCGTACCACTTTCTTGGTTAAATGT
This sequence comes from Melanostoma scalare, assembly GCA_949752695.1. Lineage (NCBI taxonomy): Eukaryota > Metazoa > Arthropoda > Insecta > Diptera > Syrphidae > Melanostoma > Melanostoma scalare. The sequence goes on along the minus strand of OX456984.1, from coordinate 165,669,305 downwards.
AATAGGAAAAAAGTTATTAGTGCTTTAAGCTGAAAAATGCACTTGAAAAGTGTTAAAATGCGTCTGGCAAGCAGTAGGCTGAAACCAAATCGTCTGGGACCGAGTTTTTTGTAATCAGGGGAATTTTTCTGATTTTTTGATGTATCATTTATGTGGTTATCACTTCGACCTCAAAATCTGAAAAATTACCATTTTCGAACGCCCACCCCCGCCCCCGGCTGAAAAAGAAACCTGCCAGACGGTTGAATCTGATATAATGGTGCGTCTACCTATACATACATGTGCATTATTTTTGGTTATCACTCCACTCCAAAAATTTGCTTCCAGCTCTTAGACTATATAGTAACTAGAAAATGGCAAAATCCAAAGTGACTCTAATTTTCGTCACTGCCTTTAATGATAATCTCCAAGGTCTTTTGCTTCCTGAAGCAATTCTTCAAGATAAATGAGGCAATTTTATTCGAACATGTAGAGCACAGAAAAGGGAGGTTAATGAAAGCGTACACATTAAAGTTCAAAACACTTAAATAAGACCTCAATCTTCTTTAATGGCCCGAAAAGAAATTTTTTGTTTATATGTAACCTTGAATCGCCCTTGCACTTCTGATATTTTCATAATAAACACAAACCCAAATTCAAAACTCGTATCCACTTATTTAGGTAAGTACATTAAATGTACCTACACTCAAACTCACCAGAGCATAACCCAGCTATACGCTCAAGTGCAATCAATGATCGTTGCCAAAGCCAATTTGGCATCAGCCACAATCTACAACTTCGTTTGTGCACCTCTCTTATTCGTAAGTATGAATGAGAATAAACAAGCTATGCCAATGAATATCTTATGCCCTGGAAACTCCTAATTTCAAAGCAATTCCAAGCCAAATTGCACAAGCCGCCGACGACAAGTCGCATACCTACTAAAAGTAGATTCGTTCAATTGCCACATGAATTCACATTGACTTGACAAATACAACTCACCTCACATTGCCAATTGTCATACAAAACTTGTGGCCTTATCTATCTGAAGAAAGTTTGTAGGTTTGATTAAGTAAAGCAAATTCTTCCCGTCAAATCACTTCACAAGTTTCAAATACCATCAACATCTTTCTCTGACAGGCTGAATTGATTCTCTTTCATTCAAACAGAACAGTGAATGAATAACTTCGTAAAATCAATAATTTCCGTGTCTACGTATTCATAAATAGATGAGCAGGAGAGTATTTTCTCATTCGGTTTATTTGCGTCAATGAACTTTCATGGAATGACAAGTTGAGCCGAAATGGTTACAATTTAATTGGTTTAATGAATTCATAAGATGTGGAAGTTATTTTGCTTCATTTTTGATAGCAGTTTTCTGTAAGAGGAACTCTAGACTGGAATAACACTTTTTACAGAAACAGAAACTAGAAGTCCTTTGAGTTTTGTATTTGCATGCAACTCAATGTTCTATTACCGCGCAGTAATTATATACAGCTGATGGGATAAGTGATGATAAGGTTCTATTAAAAGACCATTGCTTCTGTGGTGAAATCATCCACTTGGTAGTTTGCATTCTAATTTGAAAAGGTTCTCCTCCTTTGGGAAAAAATAATAATTATCGTCAAAAGGACGGAGTTGTCTTGAAAAAACGGTCCTTCAACTACTAAGCTCCAAATCACTTTGAAAACAGTCCTTGTTAAATGTAATTAAAGGATTAAAGTTTCAATGACGAAGTTAATAATGACAAATAATAAGTTTTTCTCATTTGCAGTTCTTCAAAAAGGCGACAATTTAAAGGGGGTACTGAATCAATAGTAAATGAACAAAAAAAAAAGAAAACAATTTTAGTCATCTTTTAAAGTAGTTGAGTCAATTGCGAAATATTTATCTTCAGAATTTGAAAACGGACATGAGTGTCTATATGTACCCACGGTATGGGTCGTGTTGGGTTGTGTGACACGACCCTATTTGTGTCATCTCTTAGGAAAAAGGTTTGCTGTTGGCCAATCTAAAATCAGCAAGTCGTTTGAGTTGAAAATTTCATGTTATTTCCCTAAGCCCATCTCTTAGTCCGTGAACACTCCCCATCAATTCTACGTCCCACCTTTTTTTTCTCCCTTGTTTGCTCTTATCAATGTGAAGGAACCATCACTTTGAGCAAATGACAAAACCAGGTAAACCTTATCAGCGGATGAGCTGAACGGTATGTCGAGCCATACATACAAACGTGGTAGACGACTAGAGCAAATTGCCATAGTCCCGAACACAAAATCAGATGAACGCCATATAGGTAAACGCAAACATCATATAAAATAGAAGACACCATGTACTAGTGTACAACAATACAACACGATGTAGACAACATCACACGATATACAACATCATCAAATACACAACATCACACAATATGCAATATCACACAAACTTTACGCATTGCCAATAATGTAATCAAGGCTTAAGCCCACCCTTAATATTTAATAAAATATCAAAGGTTAGAACGTTAATAGTTTTCCTCTCTCTCCGCGCAATCTGCAAAAGGGTCCATTGGAGTAAGTTCGGGTTCGCGATAGTGAAATATTTTCTCTGACTGTGATTTTTCTCGAAAAAAATGTCTGCTGTTAACCGAGAGGTTCGAGGTTCGAATCCCAACAGAGCCAAAAATGTTTTTCACGGGTATCGTCTTTCGCGAGGAATTTTCAAGCCCTCAGTGTCATGAATAGCGCTTTCTCGACTAGCCGTTTGGAACCGGCAGAAAATTTGTAGGTCCCCTCCATTCCCTCACAAGGCATGGTTGTCAGAAATGGGCTAGGTCTTGGGGCTCCTCGCTATGTTGCGCCACCTTATTTATTTATAAAGCGTTTTATTAATGTTTGTTTTGGTACCTTTCAATGAATGGGTTTCTGTGCCTCTAAGCTTTTTCTTAAACTTTAAAGAACAGATTCTTCCTGAAAGTGTTAACGTTAAAGATCAAAAAAGTAGCGGACGGTCATTTATTGAAAAATTCGTGTGTTCGTATGGTGAAAGTGCCTTGTGATACTTTACTGTGGGAGCTATTTGTTTTTTTTTTTTGTACTGCTTTGTTTAGTTTGAGATTTCTTTAAAATATCAGAGGACTTGAGTGCTAAAATAAAGAAAGAAACCGTTGAGTCGGTACAAAAAATGTACAAAACGGAAGCTGCAAGCCAGGTGAGTCATATTTTTTCGGTATCGGAAAGCACTGTTTATAAACTTTTGAGTCAAAATATGACCAAAGGCAACAACTTGCCAACGAAAAAGAAGAACAAATCTGATCTCAGATGATTTCAATACAAATGCCATATATTTTGTGATATTTTCGTTCAATTTTTATTTATAGGAACGAGGCCCACTGGTGAAAAAACCTCCCCTGTAGTCTTACCTCTTGGTGGCGTGGAAAAAGTATGCCTTAATTTCATTTCAATAGTGAAATATGAACTACAAAAATTACTTAATCTAAATAATCGGATGGTAACCTTACATATTCAGCCCTATCACGAATTCCATCTTAATCGAAAAATTGCTACGAATCACGAAAAAGCTATTGCAAAATCCGTTCGTAGTGGATTCGTAGTGTAAAATCTACTAAGAATTTCGAATTTGGTATCACTAATTCCGAATGAAACGGAAATATGACGTCCTTTTCTACGACAAGTTTCTTCTGTCATAGAGCGTAGAGCCATAGTTAAAATCCATTTGTTAAAATATAAAAAAGACATTTGTATAAAACAAATTTACAAAATATAATTCTACTTAAGAAAAAACAACAAAAACGAAAATTATTTCGTAAATTAAAAAAAAAATATATAATGCGATTTGAAAATCTATTTGACCTTTTCACTCATTGGAAAATTCAAATAACTCTTTTCTCTAAGTTACTGCATCTTTTGATTGAGGTCCAAGTAGATAGTAGATTCAACTCTGTTTTTATTTTCTCCCAGAGGTCAATAACTTACAAAAAAGATACAGCTTTATTGAAAGAGCTCGAGAGTCAACAGAGCGACAATACTACTCGAAGGCAAATTACAACCTTACACATAATAACTATTTTAAAAGCAGCTATTCGTGTCTTATGATTGGAACAATTTTTAAAATTAGAGGAGAAATGTTAAGACTGAACTCTACACCATATCGTAACGAAGGATCTGGCAATTGTACTATCTGCAATTTACAGGAAAAAGAAGATGTACATCATTTCATTGGCGTTTGTCCTATAATGAGAGAGCTAAGGCGTTTCTACTTTGGAAAAAGTGTTCTTGATTTGGATGAAGTAAAAAGCTTTCTAAATGGCCAAAATTGGAAACAACTTTATGACTACTTCATCGCAGCAAACTCTTATAGAACGAGAATAGTTACTGAAAATTTCTAACAAATGAATATTATTCTCATATTTGATCAAACTTATTTTTTGTTTTGACTAAACTAAAAGCTTTTTTATTTTTAATAATCATGTTCCGTTTAACCTAAACTAAAAGCCCATCTCACTTTGTTTTAACATAACTCAAGTCTCAAGCCACAGTATTCAAAAAATAAACATACATTCAGCTCAAATTAAGCACCAGACTTTTCTATCAAAATCATTTCTATCAATATAATTTCATGTATCTAATAAAAACGAATTGTTAAAATTTTTGAAAAATTGCTACTCAGGCAGACGACTTTTATGTCATGCCTCTATATTATTCAATGTTTCTCAATGATGTAAAACTGTAACTTGTTATCTTGAATAAAATCTAATCTAATCTAATCTAATCAATAGATTCCTCTTTTGGACGTTTAGCGTATTCTTTTGCTATGTCTGGATTACAGGATAACATTTCATATAGCCTGTTGTTTGTTTGTTGTTTTCACCCTTTAAGAACATCGGTTATATATAAACGGCACATGGGCATAAGACCCAGGGAACTTAGCCCCAATCAAAAAAATTGGGCTTTATGACCTACCAGAGTGGGTCATAAGGCCCAGATTGTAGTTGGGAATTGTTACCCGCTTGGGTGGGTCATAAAGCCCATTTTCTCTTGCACGATGTGGGTCTCAAACCCCAAATATTTGGAAAAAGGAGCAAAAGCTTCGCGGAAAACATAAGACAACGTACGATTTTAGAAATTCATTGAAAACAAGAAAAGAAAACAAAATGTCAAAAACAAACCAAAATAGTGATTTCAATAGAAATAAAAACAATCGAATTCGAAAATTAATCATTGGTTACAAAGGGTCTCCGAAAATAACGTATACAGTTTTAATTATAGGTTAACAGATATAGAGTCTCATTTTTAAATTTTCAAGAAAGTCAAATTGTATCGAATTGGAAACAACTAGAATATTATCTTTTCTTATTTCACAAAAAAACTATCAGAGAAAACAAAATATTACAATTATAGCCATTAAAATTTTTATACTATAAATCGCGGGATTTTTGGGTTTAATTTAATCTAGTTCTCTAAAACTTTATTTGCATATGTAAGTGTTAGAAATTATACTTGGGAGAGAAAAAACAATGCGACTAATTCAGTGAAGGTTTATTAAGCGAATGAAAAGAAGCAAAGAAAATAAGTGACATAATAGAAATAGTACAAGAGAATAAGAAATGTACTAGAGCAAATGTAGAACATATGGTGTTGCCATATAGGAGAATTTCAACACTCCGTTTCAACACAATATATTTTACATGAACAATATAATTTTAAAATAGTCCCATTGCTTGGGTAAATTTAGAATGTTTAACTTTTGACAGATTTTTAGTAAGTATATCTGATATCATTTCATTTGTATTTACATAGTTCAGTTTAATTTCATTATTTTTATATAAAGAACGAATGTGATGATACTTAATGTCGATGTGTTTGCTGCGCGCATGATACACGGGATTCTTAATCAAATGCTGAGCACTTTGGTTGTCGCTGTTTAGAACCATCGGAAAATTTTCATCAAAACCCATTTCAGTAACGAGCTTTTTTATGTAAATCTCTTCTTTTGCTGCAGTCGAAAGGGCAACGTATTCAGCCTCAGTACTGGAAAGCGCCACCAAATTTTGCTTTTTGCACTCCCACGAAAAAACGCTTCCCGCAGCAATAAAAGTACATCCAGTGAACGACTTCCTGTCAGTAGCATCTCCTCCCCAGTCAGCGTCAACAAAACATTCAATTTGTTTTCCTGTTTTGGAATAATGTATTTTGTAGTCTATTGTCTTTCGTAGGTATCTCAAAATATGCCAAACTGCAGCTTCATGTTCAACGTGAGGGTCAGTATTTCGTTGTGACAGTTTGCATACCGAGTGTAGTATATCCGGCCTTGTAGAAATCGCGAGATAAATGAGTGCTCCAATGAGTGATTGGTACTTCGTACAATCGACCTTTTGGCAGGTTTCTGTACGACAATTGACCTGGAAACCAGCGTCGAGGGGTGTTGATACTGGACGACAATTTTACATCCCATACTGGCTAAGCAGATTACTGATATATTGCCGCTGGCATATAGTGATAGGGCCAGTTTCACCTTGACGTTCTATTTCCATACCCAAGAAAAACTTAATCCTGCCTCCGTCTACAAACTCAAACTCTCTAGCTAGTTGAGCTTTTATCATGACGATGTCATTCAACTTGGTACTCGCTAAAATGAGATCGTCAACATATACAGCGATAATGTTAAAATTACCTTTTTGATTTTTAGTGTAAACGCACGGCTCACTAGCGCATGGAGAAAAACCAATTCGTTTTAGAACGGAATCAAGCTTCGTGTTCCATTCCCGTCCGCTCTGCTTCAACCCGTAAAGAGCCTTCTTCAACCTCAAAACCTTATTGGGATGGTCGTTATCGACAAACGATTCCGGTTGTTTCATGTAGATGGTATCATGTAGTTCGCTGTTTAAGTAGGCTGATGAAACATCCATTTGATGCAGGTGCAGATTATGTTCGCATGCTAACGCGAGGATCATCCGTATAGTTGCATACCTTACCACCGGTGAAAAAGTTTCTTGGAAGTTTGCTCAATAACGCTGCTCACAACCTTTTGCAACCAATCGAGACTTAAACCTCTCGATATTGCCATTACCATCTCTTTTGATAGCGAATACCCATTTGTTACCAAGAGCTTTTTCTCCAACTGGCAGATCGACTAAAGACCAAGTTCCATTGTTTACGAGACTATTGTATTCGTTTTGCATTGATGCTCGCCACTTCTCTGAATATCTACTATTTTGTGCTTCAGTAACAGTCTGTGGAATCAATTCATCATTTTCTTTACACGTATTCGATGAATAATGAAATTCTTTTCTAGGTCTACCAGGTTTCCCTGTCCGAATCAATCTTGGTCGTCCTCTTTTCTTTTCTGGAAACATAATTATGCTTTCATCTTTCAACTCACGCTGGCGCTTCAGTCGACTAATCTCCTTCTCTTCTTCCAAAACAGTATCAGCATCAGCAGTAACTTGAACAGATCCACTGGCTTCAGCTATACCATCGTTGTTTGATAAGTCCATTTTACGAACCCGGCCACTTTGTGGATGCTGATGGTGAATCAGCATCCACAAAGTCTGCATCAGCGATAAGTTCACTCGGTTCTCCACCATCATCACCAGATTTATCAATAAGTTCCACACCATCACAATTACTAGCACCATCTTTAGTTTCACCAACTTGATTTGCATCGCTACAAACTTCACAGTAGCTAACGTCACGCATTCCGGCACCCAATGCATTAGCCTTATGATTGACATACAATCGTCGCAAAAACAAAACATCCCTACAAATGGTTATCTTTCTCGCTTCAGGGTCGTACAAACGATACGCTTTGGAAACATCGGAGTACCCTACCATTATCATCTCTCTGCCTTTTGGTTGAAATTTGTTTCGTTGCATTTTATTTTTCGTTATAGCCAGGCGACCAAATACCTGCAGATGAGAAACTGTTGGCTTTCTGCGGTTCCAAATCTCATATGGAGTTTTGTTCACGAGAGATTTTGTTGCAGCCCTGTTACGAAGGTAGACTGCAGTTGCTACTGCTTCAGCCCAAAATCTTGCGTCCAATCCACTGTGAACAAGCATGCTGCGTGCCATATCTAATAACGTTCGATTTGTGCGTTCTGCAACGCCATTCTGCTGTGGTGTATGTGGAACCGTAAGTTGATGCTGCACACCCTCTGCATCCAGGAACGCTCCAAACTCTTTTGAAACGAACTCACCTCCGTTGTCGGTGCGCAAAGTTTTGATTCGCCTTCCAGTCTGCTTTTCTACTAGCGCTTTAAAAGATTTAAAAACAGAAAATACTTCGCTTTTGCATTTTAAGAAATACACAAATGTGAAACGAGACATATCATCTTTAAAAACGACAAAATATTGAGACCCTCCTATTGAAGTCGTTTTCATTGGTCCGCACACATCACTGTGCACGAGTCCTAGAACATTTTCCGAGCGATTCGAGGTTGCTTTAGGAAATGGTTTTGTGCAGATTTTACTTTTTGCACAACTAATACACTCGTTATTTTTAGGAACATCTTTTAATGAAAGCCCATGCACTAGATTCTTTGCCAACATTTCTTTTAGGCTACAAAAGTTTAAATGTCCAAATCGATTATGCCATTCCATCACGTCAGAATTGTCACATGATTGAACCATCATACATCTATTGCTGTCAGCTGTAAACGAAAAAAGACCTCCGCTCAAAAATGATTTTACTATGACGTCTCCCTTTTGATTTTGTATAACAGCATTGTCTTTCGCAAAAACAACCGACAAACCGTTCTTAACTGCTTTACTTACGGAGACGAAGTTCCCCTGCAAAGAAGGTACGTACAAAACATCAAGTAGGTTTGTTACTTGCCCATTTATTTTAACGCATACATCGCCTCTTCCCTCTGCAAGAACAAAATTTTCCCCAGCCAGAATAATTTTTTCTGTTTGCTTTGTATAAGAAGTGAACAAACTTAAATTACAACACAGGTGTGAGGTTGCACCGCTATCTATGCACCAAGAATCTTTGCTTAAGCCATGAGATGTAGAATCGAGAACGGAAAATGATTGTTCATTATATGCATCTCTTTTCGCCTCCTTACATTGAGCTGCGTAGTGGCCACGTTGACCACAGTTATAACACTTGTCTTTTATCCGTTTTCCTTTTTTACTGCTTTCATAACGGTTTGTGTTGGTGGCTCTTTCAGCATCGTACTTCGGTTTGACGTATTTTTTGGCACGTGCAACGAATGCCTGTTGCTTTTCGTTTTGATCAGCTAATCTGTTTGTACGTTCATGTCTGCGATCTGCTTCTTCTAAGAGTTTAACTTTAAGCACATTTAAGGGTGGGAGCATGTCACGGGTTTCAATTGCAACCACGAAGTTCTCGAAGGTATCTGGAAGACTTGAAAGAAGAATTATTACGACCAACTCATCAATCATTCGAACGTTAATTTCCGCTAATTTGTCTATGGTCTCACAAAACGTGTTTAGATGATCCGACATACGAGATGCATCTGATAACCTGAGTTGCAGCAACTTTTTAAATAACGCCACTTTGCGAATAGGACCTGAAGGCTGATAGATATCTTTTAATGTATCCCAGCGATTTTCGATGTAAGGCAATGACGCACATGGTTAAGTTGTGTAGGTTTAATGCATAACAGTATGCTAGCAAGCGCCTTCTCATCCTTTGCATCAAATGCTGCTTCTTGTTGACTAGTTATTCCCTCGGCTTTGACTAATTTTCCACTCGTAATACTCCAGAGTTCGGAATGAATCAGCACGCTTTTCATGTGGACTGACCACGAGGCGTAATTGGAGTCATCCAGCTTTTCAATTGAGTACAACCCTTGGGAACTCATATTTAACGTTGATAATTATTACTATCTAGTCAACAAAGAAATGAAATTTAATAATTTAGCAAAATTATATTTATTAAGAATTTAAACTTATTAAATTAGCTCAGAAGGTTAGGCCTGGGCCCATAACCTGTTAGAAATTATACTTGGGAGAGAAAAAACAATGCGACTAATTCAGTGAAGGTTTATTAAGCGAATGAAAAGAAGCAAAGAAAATAAGTGACATAATAGAAATAGTACAAGAGAATAAGAAATGTACTAGAGCAAATGTAGAACATATGGTGTTGCCATATAGGAGAATTTCAACAGTAAGTACATATAAATGTATGTTTCTGATTGTTTTTGAATTTAAAAAAAAAACTCAAATTCTATTTGTTTATAGTATAAAATTTTTAATGGCTATAATTTTAATATTTTGTTTTCTCCGATAGTTTTTTTGTGAAATAAGAAAAGATAATATTCTAGTTGTTTCCAATTCGATACAATTTGACTCTCTTGAAAATTAAAAAAACAAATAGAAACTTACTTGTACATACGTAGGTACTTACACAATTCTAGTTTTAGAGAATTTGATTAAAATAAAAACCTAAATATCACGTGTTTCATTTAACATCTACTTGTGCACTTACGTGTTCGATAATGTGATAATTTTTTGCTTGCATCCGCATGATATGGTAGTACACTAAAAGTCCTGTCAATCAAAAAGTGTTTTTCCAATTAAGGCAATTGGTTTTCAATTAGCTCCTCTATCTTTGGAGCTAAAAAAATACTATGAACCCTGTTCTAACTTTCGTTCGGATGCCATATTCTCCCGTTTTAGAATTTTTGCAGTTCGATTCCGAATTTGTACGTTTTCAATCCACTTATCATTTTGTTAGCGGGATTAAATGCGGTTGGTTAATTCTGTAGAACATTATTAATTGCTAAAAATGAAAAATGAAAACTATATTAGCATTAACATGTACTAAAGTTGTAAAAAGTTCCAATGAACACAACAATTTAGTTTCCAAAACGTTTTTGTAACATAAAATCAGTAGTGAATCCGTTTGGAAATAAGAACACACTATTTAAATCCGTACGGATTCAATTTCGGTATCCGTTTTGAATCCGGTCGAAAATCAGAACAGCCATGTATATCTGAATTTTTGTTCTAGGATGGAATGCCTGTAAAATTGTTTTTGGTAGCAAGATCGAGTATTTTTCTTCTTGCAATGGTTAAAAATATATGTATATTGCTGTCATTTTCATGTAGGGGGACATAACCCCCATCATTTTTGTTTGGGCCTTACGACCCACCAGAATGGGTATGGGTAATAAGGCTCACTTTGCTATTGGGCCTTATGACCCGCTCTGGTGGGTCATAAAGCCCAATTTTTTCGATTGGGGGTAAGTTCCCTGGGTCTTATGCCCCTGCGCCTTCAAAAACAGTGGAAAGATTGGTTCCACTTTTCGGTGAAATTTGCCGTCAAATCCCAAGTGAACCCTAAGCTACGAAAGCCGTGCTGCCAGTCATTAAGAAGCTTCGTCAATATATTTCCTGAATTAACGGTTTATCAACGTTTCCATGATCTTGGAAAGAAGGGCCGTTAATGCAATTGAACGATAATTGCAATTAGATTCGACTTTTTAGGGACGGGCTGTACAAATGCAGGTTTCAATTCAAAAAGAAAGAGCCTAGAAGAATAGGAAATAGAGAAGCTTAAGCAGTGGTTTATCCAGCGTAGGAGAACACCACTTCAGAATAACGGCGGGTATACCATCTAGACCAGCGGATTTATGTAAATTGAGATCTCCTAGGACTTTCGAAACTGAGCGTGTTCGAAAAAAATATCTGCTTGTTTCATTGAGTCCATTTTAAAGTTGGCGCTGGTTAGTGAAAAGTATGATGGTATTTATTAGACTGTGCGCCGTAAAATTCGATATTTTATTCTGTCCTCTCCGCCCGAAATAATATTTAAAGAAATTTGACAGGTTTAGCCAATTTCGAGACAAAGCTGTTGTTACGTCTAACAAAACTTAAAAATTTCCTTGGCAGCTCAACTCCCTCAAAAAAAAAAAAATAAATAAAGCTTTAAAGTAGTGACTTTTCAGACGGTATTTCCAACCGCAAACTAAATTACCAATCAAAACTTTTGGTAACATTCTTTTTCCATTAACGTAGAAGTCTCTCACAATTCACAAGGGTAATGTCTTATTATGATAATAACACTTAAGTATGCTCAACGAATTTTGCACTCAAACCCTATTCCAACTAAATTTCACTTAACATTTTCGTGACACTTCCAACAGCATCATCACTTTGAACGCGTTATCCTCTCTAAATTCTGGAGGAAGCGATTCAAAAATTTCAATAATTTGTATCAACAGTTTATTTTTTTTTGTCATATTTTGTTTTTTAGATACTTCTTCGGGGTAGATACTTATATTCATATGCATAAAAGCACCATGCGATGAATTTGAATGATGAATCGTTTTAGCATGGAAGTAATTGCGGATAACTTAAGGAGCTCTTGGTTGGATCAACGCACAAGCAGACTCTTTTTGTGTGCGTTTCAGCTCCCCTACCTCATTTGGGCTGTTTTTTTCCTGTTAATCGATAATCCATTCATAGAGTAGGAACGAGGCTTTTTATGCTAGAAGGCAGGTGAATTTATGGATTTAAAACGATTTTTGCTTTTTTTTTGTACGGTTTTCCAGTATAAAATGGCTACCCCTGATGGTACGCTTATCATATTTAGCAAACGTTACAAACATCATTGATGAGTCGAATAAATGATTATGATCTCTTCAATGGAGCATGATGGGCTCTTAGAATATGGATCTAACACAAAAGCAAATCTTGTTGTTCCTTTTTCAACTTAAGTGGCAAAGATTTAAAAAGACTAAGGTAGGTATTTAGAAAACCAATTGAGTGAATTCGAGGCGTTTCAAGTCATTTCTATGTGAAGCACGTTTAAAGTCATGGTGTAATTGAAAGTTACATATTTTTATGTTTATTTCTTATAACATTTTATTTTCTTTGTGGAAATTGTGGTGTTTGATGATTTTGTAAAACAAGATTACTCTCTCTTAAACCAAACTTTATTCTGTTCTTTTTGTAGGAAGTGGTCTTTATCTTACAATGCCCTACAAAACTTACGATACTAGATTATTGTACACTAAGAATAAATTAATGGTACACTTATGCTAGTTTGATCAATAATCTACACTGTAATACCTTATACTACAGAAATATATTTATAAATTTAATTTAAATTAATTTATTTTTTTCTAAATCTTTTGTTTGCTAAATCTAAAGCTAAGGTATTTACTTTTCGTTACAACAATAAAAATACACCGGTTTCTAGGTCCTTACTTTCTTAGGTTTCCTTTTTCCTTTTGTAAAAACGGTTGTGGGCATGTAACACACATCGTCGGAGATCCTTTTCAAATATCACTCGGTTGCAATTTCCACCACAGACATCTAAAAACATATTTTAAATTCGTATGGCCATATTCAAAGCAAATTAATTTACCTGGCAATATTTTCTTGTACAGAATGAGGGTGTTCAACGGGTTCTTTCCTGCTCTTCCATCGTAATTGAATTCAATGTAAACATTATCGGTGGCTATGAAACGAAAAACCCTTTCCAGCTTTTCACTGTATTTTCTCAAATGTATTTGCTGAAAATATTATAGGATCTTAAAATAAGTACAAAATAAGCGGTTAAATTAGGGGAAAAGCTGGATTTTGGTAGGTAAATAACCTCTTCGTAAGTTCTAAAAAAAAACTGTCAAAAGTTCCGATCAGGGCTCGTATACAACGAAAACCAAAACATCAATTGCTACGACTTAGACCGATCATGAGTAACGAGAATGGATCCTTGAAAATGTCAGAAGGATAACAAAACGACCCCCAAAAGCAGTCGTAAAAGACGTGAGACGTAATCGCAACGAAACGATAACGATTGTTTTTTTATGAGTATCGTTATTTGTATAACAGGCCCTGTGTGGGTGACGTGAAGCACACTGGGGCAGAGTGACTCGTTTTGTGGCAACAAAACCATCCAACAAAGCCAGGATCCTGAAGTTTTCAGGAAATATTGTAAGAACTAATCTTATGATTGGCAGCTTATTTTACAAAATATGCAACTTGACAACTTTAATTTTAATTTGTGACCCTTTCACTGCTATCGGTGTCAGCAGTTTATTAAGTAAACTCAACACTTTCATCACGTTACAGTACGCGAACGGGCAATGTCCCCATATTTCTACCGAAATTCTACTTAAAACGCAAATTTAAGAGCGTTAACTCCAATTTTGGGTCGTAATTCTCACCCTTCGATTGTGTTCTGGAGATGCGCCAACGTGATGAATTTAGTCGCAAAACCTTATTCAGTGACGAAGCTCATTATTGACTCAACGGGCTCGCTCATAAGCAAAATATGCGTTCGACAATCCACATGTGCTTCATGAGTAACTATAGCACTTCGTCCAGAAAAATTAGGCACGACTAGATCGCCCGAACTTGCGATAATGTGCTAAGTACAATATCAAAATCTTGAGGCTGAATAAAAGGTTTTGGTACTCGTGCATTTGGTGGGTTGTCAACTACAAATCATTACTATGAAAATTGAATTAAGTCATTAAATATTGAAAAAACTTAAATCAAATATTATATTTATTATATTACCTATTCTAGCAAAAATCTAAGAACGCCAATTTTTAGTATCTGTTTACTGGTCGTTAAAAAAATCCCAAAAGAAGAAAATGTTTCGACTGAAATGTGTGGCTGAGCAATCGAAAAGTGAGATATGAACAAAATCGATTCCATTCGTAAATGTATGATTGTAGGTACTTTAAGCTTAAAAAAAAGTTTTTAAAATATATCAACTTGTTGAGATTTTAAGAAAAAAAAAGTTATCAAGTTTCAGTCACAAAGTCACTTTTAGCGCTTCTAGGTCATCTAAGAAGCGGTTGACTTTGTGCTGGCCTTTCTCTTTTCTCGACCTTTGAATTCACTTACGAGCAGCCAACCGTGTCATGAGGTTTTCAGTCACGGCTCTCTAGCCCATATCTAAAATTTGCAGCCTTATGACTGAAGTGTACCTTCGTTGTTAAATTCCAGACCCTTCACTCACACAGTTTTCATAGAACTTTAAAATTTGTTGTTGGTATGTTCCGAGATCATACCCCTCTCCTAAAATGTTTCGAGAAAAGTGAAATCTTCTGAAAGTTCAAAATATTACGTATGGGCATTTTTCCAGTTAATTTACTAAGTTTACTTAGTCATGGAAATGATGCATTTCTCTATTTTTGCAATTTACGATAATCGAAGAAAGAAAGGGAAAAGACTCTTAAAAACAACGTAAACCACTCTACTTTTTTTGGTAAATCTTGGAGTACAGGAAGTTGATTTTTTAATTCTCATAAAACTTTTATACAAAATTGAAAACTACTTTTAAGCTGTTTGCATTACGCTGCGTTGAAGGAAAGAATCTTCGTTCCATTCAAAACCTTATTAACCTACTGTTGTTGTCAGAAGTGGATTATATAATTGGCATACATTAACAAATTTATATTTACCACTCTTAACTCAAAATCAGGATTTTGTAGACGTTGGTCAAGTTCAGTCATTTGAGTAAGTGTTGTAATTGGAAATGTTTCTCCAATTTTTTCAAAACATTCATTGGTTTCCTCTCCAACGAAAGATGAAATCATTTTGTACATGTTCCGACTTAATGCAATGTTTTCATTAAGTGTCTTGGTATGGGAAAAGCACGCCACACGGTTTTCACCTTCGTTTTTGGTACATTGCTGTCAATCAAAGAAAACTATAAAATGCAAGTTCAAGTTTAAAGTAATAATTTTCCTACCCCCTCGCCAGCCAGTTTCAGACTTTGTCTCTCTAGACGGCTCATTCTTGTTTCGAGCTTATCCAGTGTTCCAATGATGTAGTTCAATTTTTCACAAATATCCGTGCTCGATAAGATTTCTGGAAAGTTCACGAACACACGCTTGGCCTTAATTGTTAAAAACAGAAACAATAGTTACCTTTTTTAATAGTACTGTCATTTTGATCATATGTTTTGAATTCATCAATTTCTTCATTTTCTGGTGACACTGTACAGGCTTCTTCAGAATTCATGACTTTATCATATGTATGACTCGAAGTTAAGTCCTTTGCAGCCTCTTTATCGTCATGCAATTGCATTTCGGTATCAGTCACATTTCCTTCCAAAGCAGAAAAATCCTGCTCCATAACGTCACCACTGTAGCCAGCCTCTAAATCTTCCACTTTAATTTCAACCGCTTCTATTTGTGAAACGTTCTTTCCGAAAATATTTAGATCGTCACTCATTTCTCCGATAAACATTATATGTAAACTTTAAGTAAACAAACTGAAGAATATATTTGTTCAAAATGTAAAACTCTACCAAACACAAATTTTTTTTTATTCAATAACGAAACTGAACGATTTACACGACACGGATGATAGACATTCAATGACTAAAGAAACAAGAAAAACCAAATAAACAATGCGAGTGAAAGAAATAAAACACAGCTAGCTTGGAATTGGAAATAATACAACTACAAGCACATTTTCCATGTTTAATGTTATTGTACAATGCTCCGCGTCGGCTTCGGCACCGTTTCGTTCATCTGCCTTACCTTTTCTTGGCACACCACGGTACTTCTCTTCCATGCACAATTTCATCGCTCATTTCAGTACTCCAATCTGCAACGTTAGTACTGCGCAAGAGCATTTGCTTTCCCTTGGTGGGAATGAATACATTCACAATTCCGGTTTTGTGTTGAGTTTTGAAATTTTTTTTTTCTCTTTTCCATTATTTTTCAGTGCATATTTCAGTGGTTAAATTCGTAGTTCTATGGCTGCACCCAATTTTTTTTGGGCTGTATTGGTAAATAAAGTGAGTGAGCAAATATTTTTCGATGCGTTAGACAAGTACGGATATAAACACCAAGCTATTGTTTTATTTTAAATAAAAGAGGTGAGCGACTGATTTTTCCCCCGTCACTTATCCTTTTTCAGTGGAAACAATATGTAAAGGTATGACGTAGAAGTATGAGACAAGATACAGGTATATATTTTCTTGTATGAAAAGAACAATTGATTTATTGAAACCTTTTAAAGGGAAAAATGAAGTAATGATTTTCTACAATGCCCTTTTTCCTCAGTACATTTTCGCATGGAAATGCACAGTGATTTCACAAGGGATAAGACATGTACAGTTTCACGGGTTAGCAATTAGAATTGATATAAGAATCAGTATGTTGTTTGCATTGGAAAAGGAATAAATGAAAACATGGCAAGGAAATAGGCATGATGTGTCTCAACTCTCAAAACACCTGTGTGCAAAGAAGTTTTTCTTAAAATAAATGAAATCGTTCGTCCAGAACAAGGGTATGAGGAAGGAAAAAAACTAGTATCCGGACACTTAACGTTTTTCTAAACTAGTATTCGGACACTTAACGTTTTTTTTTTTACTTAGAACCATTTTGTAACCATAAATGCTACCGCGGACACTTATGTCACTTTCCGTTGGACGAAAAGAACCGTCCAGGAGCGTCCAGAAGCATTCTCAAACCGTTCCATTGGTGCAAAAAAATCGCTTCTCATGATTCTGGGGAGTGAAAGCCGCTTCTCGATTTGAAGTGAGAATCAACTCAGAAGCACTAACACATGTTTTTTTTTTGGAGGTTTTTAAAATACCAGCTGGAGCATTCAGACCTAAATACCGGTCCATTGTACTACCAGATAGCAACCTTCTATTTGTTATAGCTTTCCAGATGTTCGGAGAAAAGCCAAAAGACGCTGCCATGATAAGGAGCCCAAGTTACCAGCTCTCACCATGTCTGCGCCGAGTACTACTACTAACACATGTTACTCAAATGTCAAAAAGAAAAGTTTCTTCAAGGAATCTTTTTTAAAAGCCATAGGTGTTTCACTCACACAAAGGAAATTGCGTTAAACTGAATAGAAACAATTTTGGGTATTCCATTGGTTTTTAAAATGATTGTTTCCCCGAGTGAAACCATTGGAAAGCGACATTCTCAATAATATAGCGTTCAAGTAAATTGCAAAGAAATCATTGTTAAAGTTAATAAAATAACAATTCAGAAAAGTTCCATTTTCGTTAGTATCCGGACAGCAAAATTTAGTATCCGGACACTTTTGTTTTAGTATCCGGACACTTACTTACTTACTTACTTAGGTGGGCATTACAGTTCGGGGTGAACCTGGGCCTCAACCAACATCCTTCTATAACGATTTCGATCTCGGGCGAGCTCTCTCCAGTTTCGCACTCCAAGTCGGTTGAGGTCTTCATCCACTTGATTGCGCCACCTAAGACGAGGTCTTCCCCTTCCGCGATTTCCCTGCAATGTGCTTTCGAACACCCGACGAGCCGGAGCGTTTGGGTCCATCCGCTCTACATGGCCCAACCATCGTAGCCTCGCGATGCGTACTCTTCTGGCTATGCCCATGTCGCGGTACAGCTCATACAGCTCGTTGTTGTATCTTCTGTTCAAGTATGATGTTGAAGAAATCGCATGACAGTTTGTCGCCTTGCCTAAAGCCTTTTTCGACATCAAAGGTCTCGGTGAGTTCTTTTCCGACCTTGACGGAGCAGCGTGAATTCTCCAAAGTCATCCTGCATAGTCGTACGAGCTTTGCAGGGATGCCGAAACTAGACATGGCTCTATACAGCTCGTCTCTGTAAATACTGTCATACGCGGCCTTGAAATCGATAGAGATGGTGAATATCGATATTATATTCTCGGGTTTTTTCCAAGATCTGCCGTAATGTGAAAATTTGGTATATTGTGGACTTCTCTGGTCTAAAACCACATTGATAAGGACCTATCAAGTTGTTGACGTGGGGTTTCAGACGTTCACATATTACAGCAGACAAGATCTTATAAGCGACGTTAAGGAGGCTTATCCCTATGTAATTGGCGCAATTGTGAGGGTCTCCCTTCCTTGGGATCGGGCATACGATACTGAGGTTCCATTCATCGGGCATGCTTTCTTTCGACCATATCATGCAGATCAGCTGGTGCATGCTCCTTTCCAACTGATCTCCAGCTGCCTTGAAAAGTTCGGCATCAAGCCCATCTGCACCTGCAGTCTTATTTTATTTAAGTTTGCATATGGCAAGCTTAACCTCTTCTAGGTCGGGAGGACGGCATTCTTGATCATCGTCCAAGCTGAATGGGGCAATCTGCCTGACAGCGGAATTTGTGTCTTCATCGCCGTTAAGCAGTCTGCAGAAATGATCTTTCTAGATCCTCAGTAGCGACTGTGACTCTACAACTATGTTTCCCTGCTGGTCTTTACAGGCTTGAGTTCGGGGTTTGCCACCCTGGCAGGATCTTTTTACCTTTTGGTAAAACTTCCGAATCTCGTTCCTGTCATGGCACCTCTCTATTTCCTCAAACGAGCGCTTCTCATGCTGCTTCTTTTTCTTTTTGAGAAGTCGGTGTTCTTCCCTTCTTCTCTCCTTGTAAATCTCGTTATACTGATCGTAAGCAGCCCTTGTTCGTGTTTGCATAAGCATTTGTCGTGCTCTTTGTTTGGCTGCATTTGCCTGCCTGTATTCTTCATCGAACCATGGGTTTCGTTTTGGTGGCCGAGTGAAACCCAGAACCTCAGAGGCAGCGGTTCTCATGGCTTCTTGGCATTGCTGCCACTGGTCTTCAATGTTTAATGCTGGCGGCATGGGATTCAAGGATAATTGAAGGGACACTCGATTGGAAAAGGCATTGGCAATCTCTTGCGATTGTAGCTTTCCGACGTCATATCTCTTCACAGCGTTAGTTCGCGCTGGTCGTGAACAAGATATCCTCATTCGTACCTTGGCTACAACAAGGTAGTGGTCCGAGTCAAAGTTCGCCCCTCGGAAAGTTCGGACATCTAGTACACTGGAAGAGTGCCTTGCGTCGATCGCAACATGGTCAATTTTGTTGACGGTTAATTGATCTGGGGATCGCCATGTACCTTTATGAATTTTGAGATGCGGGAAGCGCGTACTACTAACAACAAGATTCAGCCCCGCAGCAAAATCGATTAGCCTCAGTCCGTTTTCGGAGGTTTTGTCATGGAGGCTATGCTTACCGATTGTGTTTCCAAAGATGTCCTCCTTCCCTAGCTTTGCGTTAAAATCGCCAAGAACGATTTTCACGTCGTGTCTAGGGCACTGCTCATACGTTTCTTCGAGGAGCTCGTAGAAGCAGTCTTTGGAATCGTCGTCTTTCTCTTCTGTGGGGGCGTGGGGGCATATAAGGCTAATGTTGGCGAATTTAGCCCTGATGCGGATGGTCATTATACGCTCATTGACTGGATTTTGGCTAATCACCTTATCCCTGAGTCTTCCTCTAACGACAAATCCGCACCCAAATAAGCGTTGTTTCTTTTGTCTGTAGCAGTCGCCATAGTAGATGTCACAGTTTTTCATCTTCTTTATGCCCGGTCCACTCCATCGCACTTCTTGGATGGCGGTTATGTCTGCTTTGCAGCAGTCCAGGGCGTCCGCTAATTCTCCAGCTGCACCTATTCCGTTAAGAGACCTTACGTTCCACGTGCAGATCCGGAGGTCATTGTCCTTTTTTCGTTTGCTTGGGTCGTCAACTTTGAAATCATTATCGTTATCCGAGGCTATTAGTTGTTTCGGAACTGTCCTTTTTTAACGTGGTTGGGTAGTTAACCCTACGCACAACCCCCAACCTGGAGGGCCAGGTCCTTTTGGATCCCTTCGGACACAAAGGGCTGGGATATCCAGTGTCAGTACCCTGCTGCAGGGGTGTGAGTGCTGCCGTTGGCTCACCAGGAGCTCATCCGCCACCATCTCTACTTCAATACCCTGTCCTAGTATTGAAAGACCCCGAAAGACCTTTAAACCAAATATGTTGGAGTAGCTCCTTCAGGGGTTTCTGCTTTTATGGCTGCTGATGTCCACCGTTGATTCTGTCCTTCGAATTCATCCGCTGGAACATTTACACGAAAGCTCTCGTAGACCACTGAGATTCGTGCAGTCAGTCATAGTTCGCAGAGCAATTATAGTGTTGACCGATCACAATTCTTTTGTTCCGGATTCCCTTGTCAACACTCGCACTTACTAGTTTAGCAGGTCAGCTCTGGACGGAGCATCCCAGGTCCCAGTGGATACCGCTTGGAGGTATAGTAAGCACAATTGACGTGTACTATAAGTATCCGGACACAGTCGTTTTAAAAAACTTTAATTGTTTCCGTCTTCAATAAATAAACTTTTTTTAAAGTTTTTTGTAAAATATACTTTAGTTTATTTCTCAAAATTGAACACTATGCAAGTGCCCATTGCTGCAAAGTCGTAACTCACACCGGCTAGGTAGTACGGGCCACTGAAAAAACACAGAAAAATCAATTCAAAGCTTAATATCTTGATTGATATTGATTTTAGCAATTTGGTTCATGGCCTTTTTTGTAGGAAATTTGATTTTCTACAAATTTGTCATTTCTAATTTTTCCGTAGCTCTTGTTATTTACGAGATAACTGCGAAAAAAAAAATAACGCTCGTACTACCTCGCCGGTGTGAGTTACGACTTTGCCGCAATGAGCTTTTTTGTAGAGCGTTTAATTTTAAGAAATAACCATCTTTGGTAAAAGCGATTTCATGAAATGCCGCTGATCTATATAAATTTAAAAATCAGAGCTTACGTGTATTTTTAATGGGAAATCTTCACACCTCTTGGTCGAAAATTAATATAAAGGGCACAAACTTTCAGGGAATAAATTTTTTGGTATTTCCAACAAAATGATCCCATCGAAAAAAAAGCAAAAAAAAATCACACAAATAAGTACTTAAAGTTAATAGTAATTGTGCTCAGGACTTTTGTTGTCACAGCAATAGTTGCAGATAAAGTCTTTTTTTATGCTATTTCATACTCCAATATTTTTCAAGCTGTTGTCTTCTACGTCACTTTGAAGTTTATCAAAGCAGTTTTGGCAGAAGAAATATTTTTTTTATTATTCTCATCTGTTTTGGAACACGTTCTTGATTTTCTTTTCTTGATGCTCTTTCTTTTTTCTTTTTTCTATTACTTCAAGTTTTTCCTGCTTGTCTTTTTTATTTCTTGCGTGGATTTCTCGCCAAGCGTTTGAATGCATTTCACTGGGTGTTTATTTTCTTTTTTTTTTATTAAAAAAGTTCATTTTTGGATAAAACAAACGTACTGCTATCCTAGATGTAGAATTTGGAGTTGTCTGGAGCCTAGACTGACTTGCTTCTGATGGTCCTGGGGAAGAATTTTGAAGATCATCTGATTGGATCGAGGGGTGTAAGAGTTCATTGATTTTCTTAGCAGCGATATCTTGTAGTACAAAACAATGCAAAAAAATTGGAATGTAATATTGTAACAGCCATCCTTAGTACACATATATTAAACATCATACAACTCTAAATTATCTAAAAAATCATTGAAATGTAAATAATAATAATAAGCACATTTTTTTTTGAATTTAAAAGTGCTCAAAGCAGCACATTTTTGTTAATATTAAAATAAGTTATAATGTGCTACTTTTCCCTATAAAAGGACGAACAAAATGTTAACTAGTCGCAGTCTGTTGAATAAAGCCATATTGTTATCATACAACATTACGTTGGAGAAGCAAACTTTTTTTTATTTAAACCTACTGCTTGAGAAACATCACCATTGGTCGTAGACAGGCTGAACATATATTGGTCGCCTGGCTCTTCTTCTCCCATAATAAGAGATTACTTCAATATTCGCATAAACAAGCTGGACGTAATATACGGTCGCTTGGTTTTTTTTTTATCTCACCATTACCCACATTGGCATCGCATCGGAAGATCATTTTATTTTAATCCACTACACAACTGATTACGACCCCCGCACAGTGCTAGCCACACTTCAATATGGATAAAATTATAAATTTCTTATAAAATCTGACTTATTCGAACACTGAACCTATTTTCTTTGTATCCGAACAGACATCTCTGAACTTTGAAAACCCTGTCCGGATACTGAAAATATATGATAAACACACATTTTTAGTATCCCACCAACATCTCCAGAATCCGGATACTGAAAAACATTTCCAATTTTTGTTCTAGTATCCGGACACCACAAATTATGACAAAGATTTTATTAAATTTGTTTTTTTTTTTTTGCAAATTTTTTTAGTTAATTATATTTCCAACAAAACCAATTACTTTCCATTACAATAAATGAGTTATTACTTGTTCAATTACTTACTGCTTAAAACTGTTCGCACTATTTTTTTTACACAAATCTACAACGCGACCGCACCTACAAACCTTAAACAATAAAATGATGTATAATTCTTAAAATACGCATTTCGAGTACCTGAAACCTTGCATATATTGTACCCACACAATGTTCCGGAATGCAGTCCAAAACTACAATAACATGCAGTTTCAAAAGAGACTGCAAAAAATCTAACCCGGTCCGGATGCCTTCAAAAACATCAACAGGATCTTTGGCAAAAGGCCTGATATCTATATCAGAGAAGATCTTCACCAACAGAGGAGATGTATCGTCATCCGAAAATAAGCAAAAAGAATTTTCCGAATTTTTTTTGAAGTTTTTTTTTTTTGCAAATTGTTTTAGTTAATTATATTTCCAACAAAACCAATTACTTTCCATTACAATAAATGAGTTATTACTTGTTCAATTACTTACTGCTTAAAACTGTTCGCACTATTTTTTTTACACAAATCTACAACGCGACCGCACCTACAAACCTTAAACAATAAAATGATGTATAATTCTTAAAATACGCATTTCGAGTAGCTGAAACCTTGCATATATTGTACCCACACAATGTTCCGGAATGCAGTCCAAAACTACAATAACATGCAGTTTCAAAAGAGACTGCAAAAAATCTAACCCGGTCCGGATGCCTTCAAAAACATCAACAGGATCTTTGGCAAAAGGCCTGATGTCTATATCAGAGAAGATCTTCACCAACAGAGGAGATGTATCGTCATCCGAAAATAAGCAAAAAGAATTTTCCGAATTTTTTGAAGAAAACTTCGTCTCAACCCCACCTTCTGACCCTGTATTTGTAATGTGGACACAACCATCCAGCTGATTGAAGAAACCATTTTTAACGATGAAAGCTCTTCATGTGATCCCAGTGAAGGCACCATTTTCACAAATACGGAAGGTATACTTGAATTGATCCAAAGCGGGCGCACCAAAAGCTGGACCGGACTAAATCTCGAAGTTTGTCCTTCCTTAGACCGTAATGATCTATCTGGCCATTGTTATGAATAACTGCACAGCAACTCCCTTCTGTGAACGGTGAAAGAAGGCGATCGTGGCCATTCCCGAAAAGGGATATCGAAACGTTGTGTCTGGTTACAGGCCCATATCACTTCTTAGGAACGTCAGCAAAATTCTAGATGTTTTGGAGGTTGAGAAGTCATTCAATAGTGTCTGGATATACGGACTTATCCATAAGCTAACCATTTTACGCTTTCCGGGTACGTTAGTAAAAATTTTACTTAATTTTCTTCATTCCAGATCCTTCTACGTGCAAGTACACAACACAATGTCTTCAACCAAACCCATCCGAGTTCGAGCAGGGGTTGCTCAAGGATCGACTCTACCAGAAAACGCCACCAACCTTTTCTTTGCGGATGACTCCTTGGCCTACGCGCACTCACTGTCACCTGTGATCATAATTCGTAGATTTGAAGACCGCATAAAGAAGCTCATCGAATACTGCAAACGATGGGAAATCTAAATAAACTCAGCCAAGTCCGAGCTAATTTTCATAAGAAGAGCCACACTAGGACGGAGACGATCGAGATCAGCCACTAACTGCCACAACATATTCATCAACCTTCCTGACGGAACAAAGCTCAGGTCAAGTATCTGGGAGTCCAGCTTAACCAACTGATGCGTTTCAATCCGCACGCGACTGCAGTTGTTGGGAGAGCTAACTATCATACAGGACTTGGCTACGATCCGATACTCAGAAAAACCGTCAGGAGCAGAAAACTCTATGAAGAAGCTAGGGTCATGCCCAAAGAGAAGTACGTGGTGTAATCTGGAAAATGTCTCCTGGAAAACCTAGCCTACCATCCAAACCATGGATGGTTGGAAAGCAGAATACGAAAAAAGTGGGTACTGCAATTCTGTCTGTCTGTCTGTCCGTCTGTCCGTATATGGATCTACAGCCTGAACCGCTTAACTGATGTCTTCAAAATTTGCAGTTAGTGTTTGTAGGGCAGCCTACAGAGGGATTTTTGGAATTGAGTCTCTAGGTCTTGAAATAACGGTACCTGCCATACAACTGATTTGATAATACTTATTTTTCTCAAAGACGGCTCTAACGGTTTCAACTAAGTTTTGTGTTAAGGATCAATTTTGGATTGTCTTTCTTATGATACAAAAAAAAAAAATTAGAAAAAGTCTAAGAACGGTACCTCCCATAGTACCTTTTTTTTAACCTACTTTCTCGTTAAAGGCTGACACGATTTCGACGAAATTTAGTATTTTAGAAGTAGTAGGTTGTTTAAGAAAGATTGCATACCAACATTTCAAAAATTCTAATTTTTGAAAATTTTATGAATTTAAAAAAATATTGATAAATTGAAATATGTAACTTCAAAACTGAGTCTTTGATATTTTTCAAATATTTGTCAAAATAACTTCTAAAAAGATTTTAAGCTTTGCAAACTTGACTTTTAAAAAAATTACTTTTAATAAAAGTGAAAAATAAAAAACCGTTTTTTGAAAATACTGGTCAAACAATTTTGATTAAATTTTCAGCGGTTATATGTCGTGCCCATTTTTTTTTAAGCTAAGAAAATGCTCTTTTTTAGAAAAGATCTTACTTACTGTGCCCATGTCGCGGTACAGCTCATATAGCGCTCGTTGTTGTATCTTCTCCAAACATTGTCTTCTCATACGAGGCTAAAGATCATTTGGAGAAACGCCCAAAGGTTTCTTCACCCGCTTTCGATAAGGTTCATGTTTCCGCGTCGTAAAGCAGAACTGGGATGATCAAGATCTTATAAAGGGTTACCTTAAGGTTTATCTTGAGAGGGATTTATTTCTCAATCGAGAACCCAAAGGAGCAGCCATTGGCAGGAGTGATTCTCCGTTTGGTCTCCTCTTCCTTCCTTTAGAGTGAATCTAAGGTAGTCGAAGCTATGCACTACCTCGAAGTTGTGTCTATCTATTGTGACGTTTTGTCCAATTCGTCGATGTTCGGTGTTCTTGTTTGATGACAGCATTACACTTCGTTTTTCCCTCATTGACATGATCTTTTCACCTTTTGATTAAACATTCGAATTTCATTTTCATCATGACATCTCTCAATTTTCTCGAACGAGCCCTTCTTATGCTGCTTTTCTTTCTTTCCGAGAAATCCCTTCCTTGAGGAAGGTGATGCTCGTGCCGTAGTGGTTGGTATTTCTGCTCGTTACGCGGAAGGTTCGTGGTTCGAATTCAAAGAGAAACCATAATATGTTTTTTCCACTGGTATCACCTTTGTCAAGTTCTCCTATAATAAATTCATTGCCATGAAAAGCGCTTTCTTGTTTAGCCGTTCGGAATCCACAGAAAAGAACCATGGGTTTCGGTCAGCAATTCTGATGGCTTGTTGGCATTGCTGCCACTGGTCTTCAATTCTTGATGCTGGTGTCGTAAGATTCAAGGGTATTCGGAGGGCCACTCGATCTTAAAAAGCACTGGGAATCTCTTGCGATTGTTGCTTTCCGACGTAATATCGTTTCACATCATACGTCTGCGTGATTCGTGAATAGGATATCCTCATTCGTACGTTGGCTACACCTTATCCCTGAGTATACATCTAACCACAAATCACTAATAAACGTTATTTCTGTAGTCTGTAGCAGGTGCTTTAGTAGATGACGCAATTTTTTTCCTCCTCATGACTAGCCTATGCCATCGGACATCTTGGATGGCGATTGTATCTGCCTTGCAGCAGTTTAGGGCTTCCGCAAATTCTCAAGATGCACGAAGTGCGTTTAAAGATCCTACGTTGCACGTGCAGATCTCGAGTTCTTAGTTCATTACAGATACTGTAACGAATAGGAAAAAAACTCTGGACCATCTTCTCAAGTTCTGTTGCACCAAAGGCATAAGTGCCTATATAAGATTACACCACAAGACGAAACTAAGTTACCAAAACCCCTAAATAGGCCTGTGGTCCTTAGTTCTATCAAAGAAACTAATCAGGATAAAGTATTCTAGTTAAGGACTACTACTTAATTAAACACTGGGTACAAAAGATGTGGAGTACGAAAACTCCAAACTATTCATTCACTTATCTCTTTCATCTTGTTAAACTTCAACTTTAACTATCGATAAGGAAGTTAGAAGAGGTGACTTGCTCATTTATCTTCCAATATTCGCCGCATATACATATGTATTTAAGCTGAAAAACTGAGTGACTCAACCACTTATAAGGACGAGCTACTAAATCGTTGTCATTAAAGGTCAAAATACAAATGTCAAGTCAAATGCCTGAGCAGACAAAATCTCCTGCATTCACAAAATACCAATAAATCCATTTAGTTTTATCTTGCATGTCTCAAAGTGCAAGCTTTCCTTGGAACTATGAAAATGACAACTCACCCTAAACCTAAGGGTCATTGACTGAATGAATACTTCACAAGAAAAGCTGATTATCTCGAAGCTGCACTCACTTTTATTCAAATAAGGACCATCCAACGTATATAGGTACCTACTCAGTTCTAATTAACTACAGATACCTCTTCTGCAACAGTGGGAGTGTAAAGGTAATTTCAAATTTCCCTAGGTGCAGTATTAATTTTCCATCAAGTCTGCTTAATCCGGAAATCTCTGTAAAATCTCACGGTTCGTCAGACCTCATGCAGTCTTCTACATCTAACGTTGAGCAAATATTCTCATTCCAATTGAAATACGCGTTTCGTAGAAGCTCTTAACACCCAAAGTCTATATCCATGTCTACTCCCATGCCTCGCCCTTTCCATTACACATTGCCGGAAAATCTGGGTGAAAAGTCAATAGCCCTACTTACTTCCTGTATAATACTCTCGAGCATTTAGACAAAATAAGAGGAAAAAAAGAAATTCCAAAAGACAAAGAAGGATAGCAAAAAAAACTTCCTTCACACACATCGGCGCATCAGAGCATCAGCATTCAGTGTTACATAAAAATGAAGGATGTTTGATGGAGAGAAAAAAAAATTGAAAAACATAACAGACAGTCAAGACGCGCGTTACACTTTCAAACGTTGGCTGCTCTGTTCGCATTTTGCATCCGTCTCCCCATAATTACTTACTCGACTGTTTATGATTGCTCTTCTCTTCTGCAAGAATGAATACTCAGCCTTAGGACTCCTGATCCCCATCATTGGTGGCACTATCATTATCAAAATATATGTATAGACGTCAAGAAGACCCAACTTTGACGGGAAGGAATTCTACTACAATCGTACAAACATATATGCGAGGAGAAAACTAACAGAACAGAGAAATCAAAAGCCGAAAAGGATGAAAAAAAATTAAGGACTAGGTATGAGAAAGACGAAAAGCAAACGGATTTCATGGCATAACAGGATGAGTTTGAATACGCTGATGAGAGATGTTGACGCTGCCATTAAAAAAGGAAAAAATTGTTTCAAACTTCAATTTATCTCTGCTATGGAAAAGTCTAAAGGGTGCTTTTGGGTTGTTTTTACTCGCTGTTGTTGTTATTGCTGATTATTTCAGTGAAGTGGTTGTGTAACAAAAACAAGTGAATCTTGACTCAAAGTTCGGCTGGTAAGTTTTCTCAACAGTGACTGCTACTGAACCGTTTCGGACTTTTGGTGACCAATAGCCAAGTGACCAGGGATCGGATTACCGTATACGTTATCGAGTTATACGTGACGGAATTATGTAAGTTTGCGTTACCACTGACGTTATTGAGTAATCCAATTCTTTAATTTAACATTCTTTTGTGATTTTATGTCCAGATGCCAGACTACCGCTTACGTTATCGAGTAATACGTGACGGAATTATGTAGCTTTGGCGTTACAACTGACGTTATCGAGCAATCTAATTCCATAATTTAACATTCTCTCGTCATTAATTGAATAGGATTTGAGAATTTGGCAGCAGGCTGATGTTTTGTTATTGAGAGCTGATTTTGAAAGAACAATTCCACTCACTCACTCGATCACTGATTTGATTGAGAAAAGCATAGTTAGTCTCTAGCCAGCAGCTATAGGATGAACAGGTATGAGATGTTTCCCTTAGGGCGATGAATTCACAGAAGCTTATTTGACTTGCTTGATTTTGGACCAATTTAACGATTAACTGAAAATAAACAACACTGAAACATTGCGTTACACTCACAGTTTTTCCACGACTGCAATACTTTTTCTTCAAACAATGACTTTGATACCAATAAAAAGGATGAAATAAGTTTTTTCAACAAACCTCTTAGAAGGACTTTCACATCCCCCGAGACGTCGCATCGGTGTTGGTGTTGACCGCACAATAAGCCAATGCAGCACAAACTTTTGTAAAGTAAAGCATAGCAAAACGAGGGCGCATTTACTTTGCTAAGACAAAGTGTGAGAGTAAAATACCACTTTTCATAAAAAAAAAAAACAGCACACTCCCATTTTTGGGTCGTTAACATTTGAACCTATACGAGGCAAAACTAACTCAAAACCAACAACTCTTTCTTAAGTGGAAAGTTGGTTGTTGGCGCTGTGTGAACGGGAAATGGTTGTGTTGATCCCTTTGCTCAACTTCTATCATTCTTTTCATCTTCCACGTGGAGAGTCATAGTATAATGCTCGATATACACTATTCTTTGTCGCAGTCTGTTAATTGATGGCCCGTGTCTTCTTTAAAAAGGATGACCAAGTAAAAGCGATTTTAAGTCGTTTATGGTGTTTTGATATCTGAACGGACATCCACTTTCTTAAGTCTTAGTTATGTTGTAGTTCCGTTTTGTGGGGAGATTTTAAGTGCAGAATGAGTGTGAGCGAGGGAGAGAGCATAGAAATTGAGGGTTTGTTTAAAACATGAATTGGGTTGGGCTTTTGCTTGGAATGGCTCCCAGAAGTGTTATTAGTGAGGAGAGGATGGTCATCCATCCGATTGAAAAGATAAAGTTGTACCTACGAAGCTTTGTTTTAAAAGAAAATAAAACACAAAAAAAATGGTTAAACTTTTCACTATGATTTCTGATCTGTTTTTAAACAAGTTTTTATTGCTTGCTTTGAAATTGGTTTTAAGAGCTTTTTTCTTTTGTAAGGTGAGAAGTTTAGCTGAACGGTGAGGTGGTGAAGTGTTTGACCTAAAAAATAGGTTAGAGGAAATCGATTCTCTGTCTAAGCATACATGCACCGGTATATTGGTTATAGAATCTTGAAAATGTATACAGATACCTTTGTCAAAACCCGAAAGTTCAGTTTGTTCTAATTGAGTACAAAATAATTTTCTGGCTGACGTATCACAGATGATTTTGGATGATGATTCTCATGAACCACCGTGTGATGATTACTGATGAACTCTCTGTTTCATAAGTTGTCTAACCGATAAACTATTTCGCTGATTACCTGTCAAAAAATACAATGATCCATCGAATATCCCTCCATCTCTTCGATTAATCGTCTTGCTAATAGATAGCCGTCAGCGCACCACAATTAGTGGGATTTAATAACGAAATCTATGTGCACGAATGTGAACAAAGACGAGCTTCTCTTAACGGGAGCACCTCACAAAAGGCTTATTTGAAAATATATATAAAAATAAAACTTTGACATCTTTTAAGGCCAGGTTCTCCCAATAAATTGATTTTTTTACTTTTGTTTACTCCGAAATGAGACATGTGAAATCAAAAAAAAAAGTTTCATAATTTGTATAGATATATTGTCATCGCGGGAAGCTCCAACTAAATTGAATTTTATGTTAAATTTCTTAGCACTTTTTTGCCACTTAAAATTGTTTATAACTATTGTAAGTATAAATAAATAATTCTCAATTGAGGCTCACGCTATAGCCAGATTATAAAGGAATAGAATGCCGCTTGAGTAAAATCAATTGGTTGAGTAATTTTGAAAAAAAGTTGCAGACAAGTAGAAAAAGTACAGTTATGAGAGAAACGCGTTTACAGCTATGATAAACTGTCTGTAGACAGTTAGAGCGCTCTAACTGATCGGTTATTTTAAGCTGTTCTCACTTCTCAGTCTCGTAGACCCTTGAAACGAGTCTTATAGCATTTCTAGAAGTATTTCCTGTTAGATTTCGGGAAAATAAAAATTTCAATTTTCTGGAAAATTTATTTTGAGAACCTGGGTAATTCATATTTTCAGGAAGATATAGAACTTTTTTCGAGTGCTTTCGATCGTAAGAAAGCAAGTAAGCCTGCAGTCCTCATGTCGCAATTTTTTTCTTAAAGCAAATACAAATTTTTTCACCTTTTTAAATATTTTATCATTAAGTGAATGTCATAAAATTGAGTAGAAATAAGAATTTTAGTTTTTACACGAGTTTGAAGTAATTATCATTATTTTTACCAATTTTAAAAAATAAAATAAAAACGTATCATAATTTTAAAACACAATTACATTCAGTGAATAGACAGTTTAATTAAAAAAAACTTCCTTTTTCATTTTTTCAAGTCGTATGAGTCGTTTTGAGAAAAGTGCGTTTAAAAAAAAAAAACTAAAAGTTTTAAATATCCAAGTTTCAAAGTCTTAATAAGTATACAACACTCTTGTCTAAAGCACTTTTGTCTAAATTAATGTCCTGTAGCCGCTTGAAAGTAAACAGATGAGTAACTCGTCTATTTTTCATACAACACTGTCGATGGTCGAATAGTAAACAAGAGTTTTCACACCTCGGAATGGTGGTACCCGTGGTGTGATGGTTAGCATGTCTGCCAGAGGCAAAAATGTTTTTCAACGGGTATCGCCTTTCGCGAGACATTGGCAAGACCATTTACTACCAAGATACCAACCATCTGCTGAAGAGCGAATTCAGTTTTTTTGCTGACAAAGTCAACTATATGTTCAATATTTGTGTTCCAACTAAAGCTACCACTGTTCGTAAAAGTCCATGTGGACTTTGTTAGTGTTAATTATTAGTGTTAAGCTAAAAAAAACATCCAAATAATGTAAAGTTAAAAAAGTACTGCCTTACACTTTGTAAAGCTGTTAGCACAAAGGTTGAATTAACTCCCAAAAGTTGTTATTCGAACCTATTTGAAAAATCGAAGGGCAATATTAAAGAAGAATTAAAACCAGTTGACAGCATATTAGGGAAAACAAGAAAGTCTAACGTATAGAAAAACGATGTTCCTCTAGCAGATTATTAACTATATTTGGAATTGAAAAAAAGGACAACAGAATAAATATTCGAAACTACCGACCCATCCCTATTCTTCCTACTTTTTCAGAAATATTTGAAAAACTTATGGTCAAAAGAATTACTACTTACCTAAATAAAAACGAATTCTTTAGCGCAAATCAATTTGGTTTGGTTTGAAATCATACATAAAAGGAATAGTTCAAAAAGTTGTTGTTAATGGTACACACAGTGAAGCTCGATTTTTAAAAAGCGGAGTGCCATAGGGATGTATGCTGGGTCTTTTGTTTTTCCTTTTTTACATTAACTCATTTTTCAAGCTCCGATTATTTACCTACCAGTCAAATTTTGATCTGAATTGTGTTTCGCTATTTGAAGAGAACCTTGAAGTGCTAAGTACTTGGTTTTCCAGCCATAAGTTAATAATAAATGAGAAGACCAAGTTCATGAATTTTAAAACAACTGGTCATCGAAATCGTTATTATGATGAATTTTTCCATTCTCCAAGTTGCAGGCAATTCAGCTTTTCAATACATAACTGTGGTATACCTAATTTCCAACATAAATATTCTTCTTCCGATTCTTGTTTCAAAATCGATTCCGTGAATGATTTCAAATACATGGGTCTTACAATTGATTCTAACATTAACTGGAAAGACCACTGTCACAACATCAAAAATTAATTGTTGCTTATAAAGAGAAAAATGAATCTTTTAAAACCATTCTGCCCTAAGAAAGTTCGAATTTCAATTTATTATGGTCTTGCACATTCTAAACTTCAATACGGGTTATCTAGCTGGGGTGGTTCCTATGCAAATACTTTTAGACTTTTATTTATTGCTAAAAAACATCTTGTTTGAAATTTTTGCAACAAAAAACGTCTTACTGAATGTTGACCTTTATACAAAGAATTACGAATTCTACCTATGAAACATCTTTATATTTTTAAATTTCTAAAAGATTTTTTCAAACAAAGCGGTAATATTCCTAGTAGAAATTTATATAATTAAAGAATAAACAACATGCGCCTTGTCAATGAATCTACTGTCGCCACAACTTATTTTTCAAACTTTTATACTGCAACAGTACTAGTACTTAATGAATCACCTCTGCCTATCAAAAGAACTCGAAACTTAAACTTTTTCTTAAAAAAAGTAAAAGATTGACTTTTCACTATTGACTTAAACTTAATTAGAAACTATTGTTGAAAATTCTATCATAGTTTAAAAATAAAAATGCATCTTTTAACTTATGCCTGAAGCAATTATTGATTTGCTTAGTTATTAAATCATTGTAATAATGCTGATCGTCACCCCACAACAGCCTCTAATATTATTGCAAATTAAATTCACAAACGCATCATTCAACACTAACTTGGAAGTTAAAGAATGATAGCTATGGGCGATTTCCTAAAGGCAAGCTTTGCTAAGTTAGTCTAATGCTAAGCAAAAAAATCCCAAATAAAATGTGAAGTGCAATTAAAAGTATGCAAGTGTTTATTGAAAGTTGCAAAAATTCACTAACGATTGCGGAAAAAAGCAATCTACTACGTTTTGGGACATTTTGTTTCGAAGGGATTTTTTTCGGCATTTAGGAACTTTTTGTTTTGTGCAAGGTTTGCGTTTAGGAATTCGCCCTATTATTTATTCTTTTCATTTGCGATTGCACCATATAGTTTTTAGTTGAAAAGAATTAATAAAATTGTCTTTAATTCTAAATTGTTTGATCGAAGAATTGATCTCAAAACGAAACGCTCTTTCAAGAGATGGGAATGTTTTATATCTTCTTTTTTTTCACGAAGAGTACTTTGAAATATTGTTAATTAAGAAATCAAGAAGTAAAAGTGCAACTACTTTGAGTTTAAGTTTAATGATATGTCGTCAAAACAACTATGGTTCCATGTCAAAACCTTAGGTAAGCCCAGCAACCGTAACATTGAATGTGACCCCAATGAATTAAATAAACTGTTTGCTAGTTTTTCCTCCCAAAATTCAACTTGATCTTGAATCTTGTGACTGAATTACTAAATTTTGAATGGATTAAATTTTGACGTATTAAGAGCAGTTTTTGCAATTGAATCAGAAGCAGTAGGCTTGGAAGAGATACACCCAAAAGTGTGTAAGGCTTATTTTACCCCATGTTTTGTCCTTCCTTTCACATGTATTTGATTCCATTTTAGCCACTTCTTCTTATCGTTCTATTTGAAAAGATTCCAAAATTATGCCTATTCCCAAAAACTCAACTTCAAACTCCGTGGAATATAGGCCTAGGCCTATTTCAATTTTATTGTTCGAAGGCTTTTTAAAAAATAGTTTCAACATATTTCCGTGTTTTTCTGGAAGCACAAGCTTTTGTCTTCAATTCAAGCTGGTTTCAGGCCAAAGCACAATTGTTTGCCCGCACTTCAAAAGTAGTGGATGATATTCGTCAAGAAATCAACAATGAAAGTGTGTCAACGTTAGTGAGGCTTGACTTCTAAATGGCATTTGACACTGTGTCTCATGAAATTCTCCCGAAAAAATTGAGTTTTGAAGGAGCTTGCACTAATTCAAAAATACTTCCACGGAAGCACTCCAGCTGTGTCGATCTAGAATAAGCTATCTAATTTTTTGTACTCTTACGCCGATGTTCCACATGGTTCTACTCTCGACCCCTTCTATTTTCGTTATTATAAAACGACCTTCCTGATGTTCACATGTCTTGAAAGGTATGCAGATGATATGCAACTGTACTACAGCTATTGAATCGGAATGATCGAAGGTACTATCGTCCGATTATACTCTGACCTGAGTGAAGTTT
Organism: Melanostoma scalare; assembly: GCA_949752695.1. NCBI lineage: Eukaryota > Metazoa > Arthropoda > Insecta > Diptera > Syrphidae > Melanostoma > Melanostoma scalare. The sequence continues at coordinate 165,634,350 of OX456984.1, read as the reverse complement.
TTCAATGGGCTTTGAACAATGAATTGCAACTACACCCGAAGCAAAGTAAAGCCATTGTCATTAGCAAAAATGCCATAAATAAAAAACATTTTGGCTAAAACCTTAATCATTCCCATCATACTGTATGGAAGTGTAATTTTCTGTAACTTAGATAGATTTCAACAGTATGTCACATTTTGTACTCAGTCTTCGTATAGGTTTGACCATGTCACACAGTATGCAAATGGCATCTTATACATGTCGTTTCAAAATTACCTAGATAGGAAGGTGTTTTTGTTTTTGTTTAACTTAATACACACAAAGACCCCGGCCGGATTATAAAGTAGTTTTTGCACCCTAGCAGATAAGTAGAATATTTATTGTATTTTTTCTGATTTTGAAGGCTTAATATCTCGAAAATGACACTTAGTAAATCAATTCTGAGGCCGGATTTGAATTTAGCAAGGCAAAAAAACATTAGAAGAGTAGAAAAGTAGAGTCTCCTTTCTCTTACAGAAAAAAACCAAATTTTGTTGACCAGTGTAATTTTTTTAAATTATATTTCGTCTCTATTCAAAAATTTCTTTTGTAAGCCAATCATTGTACCTCATTTACTAACAGCCATATTATTCACTTATTTCAAAACTAGTTTTTCGTAGATCTAGTTTTCGAGTTTCAAGTTTTGAACAAATCGGTATTATTGAAAAACAAAGTGACACATAAAACTCGAAATCGTAAAACTAGTTTTTGATAAAACTAGAAATTCATGAAACTGGAAATATCTAGTTCTGAGGACTTCAAAACTAGTTTTGAAACGTTTTTGTAGTAGTAAAGCAGTAGTAGTAAAAAGTGATTTTATTGAGATATAAATAAAAATAGTTATATACATAGTTCTTTGTTAACAATTTTCACAAAAAGACATTGGCTTATGCCGTCAGCCGAAAGAAGAGTTGTTTTATGAAGCAATAAAGTTCTTTGTTGATTTAGTTATCGCGAAATAAAAATACATAACTATATATACAAAAGTACAATATCAAAATGATTCGTTAATAATTTGTTGTCGATATTTTAGAGCGGGCTTCAGGTAGTTGTATAGGATTTTCAAATTTTCTCTATTTAATAAATTTATGATTTCATTTGAAGAAAGAATATTTTTTCCCAAGATAACCTTCGGATCGAGTTCAGGATGGGGCAGATACCAATGAAGTGACATATATCTTCTCTGCATCGTAGGTTGCACAAAGTAGTTGGCTTTAAAGATTGTTGATATAAAATCCAGACTGTTTCGGTCATGGAAATAATTTTTATCACCTTGGTCATGACTCACTAGTCAATAGGTATTAGGTACTTCTTGTTTGGCTTTGCTGACTTTGTTCTTTGAAAGCATTCAATATTGATTCTTCAATGTTTCCTAAAAGCATCTACAGGGTGCCACCAAAAGATCTTCCATTGGAGTGAATTTGTTGAAAAATCATAAAAAACCTTTTTTGTAGAACAACAAATTTTCTATAAGAATATTTATCGCTCATCTCGGCACTTTGCTTCTAGACCGAAATATAAAATTCCAAAAATTTGTTTTTTTTTCCCATACAATTTGTATGTTAAATGGAAATCTGCGATGAGCGACCTCTAAATATTCATTTTTCGAGCTCAAATCTTAACAGGCTTGTTTTTACACCTACTCGAAGGTAAAAATCGATGTGCATCGAGAAAAGGAAAAAGTCACTTTTTTTGAACCGGTCTAGTATATATAATATAATAATATAATATTCTACTTACAAAGCTTTCCGAAAAATACTGGGTTAATTTTGTGGGAAGGCACATCAATCACAATTTCACGACGAATATAGTAACCTAATACACTCTGACGTCCCAATATTACTATTTTCAAGATAGCATTCCGTGTGAAATGATAAATTTGGTCTTCAAAGCACGATGTGGTCTTTTAAACTTAAATGCTATAGCTTTTCGTAATGACACTTCGTTGGTATGTGCCCCATCTTTAAACGATACCGTAAAACATACCTAGGGAGCGAAATATTGGACAGAACTACATTTCTAGATTTCTTAAGTGGCTCAAATTACCAAAACCTATACAAATTTTTAAAAAGCTCACTTAAATATCGAAGCTTTATAGTTAACGAATATAGTTAAAACTCGCTTTGCTATTATAAAGTAAATAAATTTTTGAATCTGACAGACAACTTAAAACAAGTTATTGTCAAATTTGATTTTGAAAACCAGCAAACTCATGTTTTTGTAAAAATTTAACTGAAAATAAAATTATTTTTCTATCTATCTATCTACATACATATCTATCTAATACTCACCACAAAATGTTTTACTTGGATTTCCCTTTTCGTCTAGCGTAACCAAAGGACTAGGGAGACCAAGAAAAACCTGCGATGAGTCCTGTTAGAACGCCAAGAGGAGAAAACTACAAACACTTAGATTCATTTAGCCCTGATGAAGAACTTAGACGGGCAATCTAAGGATATCAGGAAAGAGAAGCTATTGCAGGCTTCACTGCATCACCAGTCGAGATAAATAATGACAGCTTTCATATCCAAGTCAAACAAATTTTCTTTCTTACCATAGTTATAAATGTTCTTGACTAAATCCGATAGCGGTTTCATAGTTGAACATTCAGAATAAACTCTCACGTCGGGTAAAGTGAACTATTTTGATGATGATAAACCTTAATCGGTTGCTTTTGATTTTTTCCCACCAACGCAGCGTTCCAAAAGCATTTGTGTCTTTTAATGAACCCATCCATTAGCCTAATTCCATTCAAGTTTCCATAATCCTCCCTCTCCAAATAGTCGTTCGTTGCACTGTTTGCCATGTAATCAGCTGCCGGACATCATCAAGTCTTTGACACTTTATTTAATCAATGGGGTTATAGTTTCTAATTTTAGGCTCTGTTTTCTTGTCACTGGGTGTGGCTGTGCAACGTGTTGTTCCTGAAATCATGAAATACTGTTTTAACCTCACAATGACATTGGTCAATCTGCACGTGACATCGTTGCAGCTATACTACTCTGAACTGAATACGAAAAGAAAAAAAAATATCGCAACAAGCTGAACGACAACATTGACATCGTGCGGTGATGCAATTCTGATGCCAACAGCTTTGCCTTTAAGTGACCCATAAGCGGGTTGAATGTCATTCATAAGTAAAACACCGAAACAACACGATGAAGACTTCTCATACATAAAGGATGCGGTTGTGAGAAATTGGTTGGGCGCAATGTGGAGCTGTAGCCACTTTTGTGTTTGTTCATTAATCATAATATTTGTGACATCCAAAGGGATGGCCAAAAGGAGCACAGCAACAGACGATGGATATTAATTTATTAGCTTCAGATGTTTATGACAGCCAATACTACAGCTCATGTTGGTCCAAGACATCGTCGTCGTCGTCGCAATGCTGCTGCAACCAATTGCCTGATTGAGATGGAGTAGATGATTATTTGTAGAAGGGCGGGGGGTAATTAAAAACACAACACAATGGCAAATCGACCGAAGGCACAAAAAGACGATGGGATTTCGAGTATGTTTAAAGATAGGCAAACTTTCAATGCACTCCTGATTTACTTATTAATTAACAAATGGCTTGAAATTGAATGAGCAGGAAGTTTTGGGTGGAGTGTTGTAAGTGATGTGCATTTTGACATCATTTTGCGGCGTGTTCTGAGAGAGAGAGATTACTCTTCTTCTTCATCTTTTTTGGCATTACGATTATCGCAATTTAGAGATATTCACAGATATCTCACTTATCTAGCCTCGCAATGGTGACATTATAAAGAATCGCTATTATATGGAAAAAGTGGAGAAATCTGAAATCTCACTTTCCTGGGTGACCAAAATGTAAAAAGCTCCATATCTCGAGAACGAAGCGAGATAGACGAAAAATAACGATTTCTTGGAAGTTGTACGAAGGGGGGACTCCATTTGAGACTCTTCATACGATCCCATCAAAACATTCCTGAAATCTCACTTTTCTGGGTGACCAAAATGTAAAAAGCTCCATATCTCGAGAACGAAGCGAGATAGACGAAACGATTTTTAAGGGGTTGTACGAAGGGGGGACACCATTTGAGACGCTTCATACGATCCCATCAAAACATTCCTGAAATCTCACTTTCCTGGGTGACCAAAATGTAAAAAGCTCCATATCTCGAGAACGAAGCGAGATAGACGAAAAATAACGATTTCTTGGAAGTTGTACGAAGGGGGGACTCCATTTGAGACTCTTCATACGATCCCATCAAAACATTCCTGAAATCTCACATTCCTAGGTGACCAAAATGTAAAAAGCTCCATATCTCGAGAACGAAGCGAGATAAACGAAAAATAACGATTTTTTGGGGTTGTATGAAGGGGGGACTCCATGAATATTTTATGGAAAAAGTAGCTCAAATCTGATATAATTTGTCCTTTCATCCAAACGTTGCCGACTGACTTTCACTTTAAAACCCAATATTCAGATCAACCAACTTACTAACTAACACAATTTCTTTTACTTTCAGAGATCTAACGCCAGAAGCTGCCCTTCGATCTCCGCGCCGTCCGCCACTCTCACGACAGGACTACTCCTGCATCGATTCGACCAGTGAAGCAGCCTCAACCGATGAAAGCCATTTGACTAGAGACTCACGTTGTAGCTCGAACGATCGGTCATCAATTCCAGACAAAATTGATATCTCAAATCTTCCGTTGCCAGCCCTTCCACCGAAGAAACGACGTAGTCGTTCACGACCCACCCTAACCTCTTCCAACACCCATCCCCTGTCCTCCTCCATAACTACACCCGAAGAAAATGTAAAGGACTTGTCACCCTCCGATCGAACACCCTACCAAAAGTACGCCGCACGGAGACGTGAAAGTTTAGAAGCTTCGACTCGAAGTTTCAACGAAAAGCTTGAAGCTAGAAAGATGCACTATCATAGCTTGAGTCAGACGTCGGCAGCCTCGAGTTCCCATAAGCCTACATATCTCTTCGGTGAGAGTCGTTCTGGCAAAAAGAACAGCAACGAGATATTTCTCAATAAGTCAGGTTGGGTCCAAGTCAATACGAAACAACGGATTAACAATGAGAACTCCCCTGGAAGTAACAACAGACGGACGAACTATCTGCGATATGATAATCAACACAACGGCGACGATAATCTTAAAAGTACCATCCGTGTTATTCAGATTGACAATACGGGACGTGATAGGCCAGTTTATGCCGTGCCAAAGGTTTCGGGTAGTAAGATCGAAGAGCTAATCTCACGAAATGAAGCTCGGCGGAACACATCGGTCACAAGGAACTACCTTAAGCCGGGCTATAAGATTGTCGATCCCCAGATAGCCAGTATTTTAAATGAGAGGCCAGGTTTTTTACCAGTGAAAAGCTATCTCGACTCGGAGTCTCCACCTCCTATAACGCCGATTCTGTCCCCTCCACCGGCATTTCAAGACTCTAAGGCAAAGTATGAACGTACGGATGCAGCTGTCCGAGTTCAAATCACCACCAGTGGAAATTTGAAGTATGATCCAAACAAAGTTGTCAAGGGTGGGATGGTTTTTAGTCGAAGTTTCGAATACGATACAAGAAAGACTCCCAAAGACAATTACGTTGATACATTTTCGAGAAGTTTTGATTGCAATCTTTCGGACAAACCACCGCCACAACGTGACAGATCGCCTAACTTTAGCACTCTCACGGGATGTTCACCCAACTATTTGACGAAAAAAGAGAACACTCTGAATAAAAGTCGTGATAATTCGCCTAAGTATCAGCAAAATTTGACAACTGCTTATATAAATACGTCTGTGAAAGAAGCGCCACCTGTGTATAGTCAGCCGAGGAAACTAGAGAAAGCCAAATCTCAGTTCGATCGGAATGGACGGTCGAGAAAAGCACAATTCTCGTCAAGATTGCAGACTAGTGCGGGTGGTATGGTGGCTCCGCCATCCATAGCCAACATGTCGAGGTTTCGCAGTTTTGACACAAGTATAAGTCAACGCCTTAATTCATGTGATAGCGGTGCACGATCAGGTGAGTTGAAATTTTTTTCTACTTTTGTATTCAAAATTAGTTACAATTCCTTCACAAGACTGATTGAAAAAGCTAAAAGCCTTGTCTTAGGATCTTCTATAGAAAACGTGCCAAATACCCAAAGCGAAATCCAATGTTATTCACAATCAGCGACCAACACAAAAATGCCATTCCTCTCAAGAAGTCCTTTCTTTTAATAGGGCCATTTGTTGTTCTTTTCTCAATTGGTTTTCCAAAGCGTTTTCCTGTTCAAATGGAGTTTCAAAAACTTTTGTAAATTTATATTCTAAATCGGTTTTTGGTCCGGAAATAGTTGAAACCATTCATACAACATTATATTGATTTACACACGCCTTTGGCAGAATTCAATATAACTATTCGTATAGCGTATTTGAGGTTGTGTTTCGGTTCAGTCGTCCATTTGTTACTTTTATGCTATCCATGTTCTCGAACGGTCGATTGGTATAGAGATAGAGAAAGGAAATATGAAATTGTCTTTTCAATGGCATCTGGGAACTGGTAGTTGGGAGCTGGGAGCAGATGCAATCACATTCACAAGATGAAGGTAAATTTTCGGATTTGTTACGTGAACTGCATTTTTATTTTTGACTTCACTTCAAAGCGCAAGGACGATGCAAGGTGATGCTATGCATTGTATTTTCATTCCATTCCGTTTGAGTTTATGGAAAAATTCAGATGGGGGTTTGTGTTTGTGTTAAGCGAGTTGAATTGTTTAAGTTTTGAGATTGTTCATTGCTCATTGTGATTTCTGAATGAGATCGTAATTTACCAATAGTAAATGGAAATAACATTTTGCATACTGTCGAAGAAGAATTTTGATTACAACAATGGATTGGTGTCAGACTGCACTCTCAAACACTAACATTAAGGCAAGGCAAGGCAGTCGTTTTCATTTGGTTAAATATGTTGGGACATGAGTCATTTGAAATCCTTGGCATATCTGTTTCCTTTAATGGAATTCAATTCCTGTACTTATTTATCTGCGCACCGAAGGAAAAGCAACTAATATCCTCTTCCTCTATTGATTTTGCGTCAAAAACCACCAGATGTTCATTAAACTAATGAAACAGTGGGTGATAAATTATTGCAAAGAAATTGAACTTTGTAAAATGGTGTTTCAGTTACGAGCATTGGATATGCACTCAAATCAACTACATTTGTGTTCAAATAACCACCTTAGTTGTTTATACTGCTTTAAGCTTATATACCACAAAAATTATTGGAATCGAACAGAAGCAGTTTTGAACAACGTTAGTGGCTCATTCCGTCACGTTTGAATTCAACAAAATATGTTTATTTTGAAATTCTTTTGTGAATGAGTGCTCACGTTCGTTAGAAATGATCGTGGCTGATGGGCCACAACTTTTTTAACTTGACTATTCACATGTGCACGACCAACGAACACCGAATAAGTCAAGATTTTGACCTATATTCTTCTTATGAAAATATAGTTTATGTCGAAATTCAGATGCATGATTTATTAAATTTAAGCACCAAACTGATGCATTTCTGTTTTTCATATTCAATCTCGTCTGACCCAATCTGCACTCGCTCGTTTGCGAGTGAACTTAACGATTTTAATATACATAATTGCGCTGGTCCAGATTGGCATCTCTGATGGCATTATTCTGAAGAGGATTTTCTTCTACCCTGGCAAAACCGTTGCGTAAGCTCTTCCATATACGAGATTGTAAAAGCTTTTACAATTTCGTGTAAAGAACGCTTTGAATAAGTTAAAACCAAGCAACGCTGCCGCCGCGCCGGCCCGGCCGGGTCGAAAAGTTCTTTGGTTCTGCTTTAAGATAATTCTGTGGTGCACCATCAAAGAATTTGTTTAGTTTAAAGAGTTTTTGAATTCTGCAAAATTCGTGTTTTCTTCACTTTTTATTATTTTTTTGAAGAATTCTCTAAGATTTTTTAGAAGTTTATTTCTCAAAGCGTTTTCAAAGCGCTCTTAAAGAAATCTGTTCTTGAAAAATCTCAAAGTAGTCTTTATTCTGTTCTCAAAGAGTTTTTCGAGGGGTGTAAACGAGTTATTTATTGTGTTCCTAAATTCTACACTTAAGGAGAGCTCTGGTTGTGTTTTCTCAAAAAGTATTTTTAAATAGTTTACAAATAAGTCTTTAGAGATTGAAGGAATTCTGTTCTTAAAGCGTTCTTTCTGGTACTAGTAATAGTACTAGTTCTGTACTTTTATTCTGTTTTCAAAAAGCTCTCAGAGCTCTCAAAGATTTTCCAAGACTCAAAGAGTTCTCCAAGTTTTCTCAAAAAAGTCTTAAAAAATCTTTTGAAAGCCAAACATTTTTTTCTTAAAGTGCCTGTGAGAAATTCTTCACTCGAGAAGAGTTCCATAGGCATATCCATGTAGTTTTTGTTCTGTTCTTAGAGAGTTCCTTAACAGTTCTAACAGAGTTCAATCTGCTCTTTAAGAGCTCTTTGGTTTTGTGCTATCAAAAATTTTGCTTAAGAGCTGAAGACTTCAAAAGAGGTTTATTGTTCTGATCTCGGAGAGTTCTTTTATTCTGCTCTCAAAGAATTCTTCGATTACGGTCTCAAATAGTTTTTTCGTTTTCTTTTAATCGGCTCAAGTTCACTCAGGATATAAATAGACTTCTGTGTACTAGTTATCTCAGCTTTTTTGTATTTTATCCATTTCAAAATTGTTGGATTCGAACGAACAAATTTCTCATTTATTACTATAGAATCGTTTAAGTAAATAAATCCGTTAGAGAAAATGTGACACTGATGTGTCTTATTGATTTGTAGCTTATTTTTGTGAAAATTAGTTGCATTTTTTATTGGAATTGCAAGTCTATTGCATTTTGTTATTTAGGTACAATGCTTCATAAATGCAGCCTACTAATTAAGGATGGACAAGGTAGTAAAAGCTTCGATAAAACAAAGATGTATCGTAGTTATGACCGATGTCAAACATCGATATTTTTGAAAACAAATTTGCAACAATTATTATCACATATTTGAAGTTACTTAAATGCTGCTGCATGCTTATAGGCTTCCTTCATAGGTGCATCAAATTTTTTTCCTAAAAACCTACCAAGTTAAAGTACAATTCACATGTTTGGTGAGGTGCTCCGCAAACAGCATTAGGCCTACTCGATAGAGTTTGTCAGTGTTAATTCAATTATTGTTGAATCAATTGATTCTCTATACCATTGTAGTAGTTTTTCATGTGTCTCTCTTTTCTATCGATTTTTTAGAAACAAGGTTTGGATGAAATAGCCAGTTTCGTTCCTAACCTTAAGCAATTTAACCACAATACACACGTCACAAGGAATGCAAGTCAGTTTTACTTCCAGCCAGCCCAATTCCGTGATATATAGAGATTCATTCTTTTGCCAGACGACCCGGATGGCGAGTGCTTTACTTTTCTGTTTTCTCTCGCATTGAATTACACTAAAGCTCAGAAACCATGTGCATCGACACCTCCTTTCTAATCTTTTCCTTCTTTTCTAATCACTCGCACTGTATCTTATAAGATTTAAAGTGTATTCGTAAACTTCTAGTTTCCAGAGTTCTCAACTGAAACATACTTACTTCCTCAACTGTTAACCTATAGCTTAGTTCAGATGTCGAAGAGTGTTTTTAAGGAAGCTGCATATCTGCTTAGCAGGCCATCAGAATACGCGGTTGTGGGTTCTGGGTGTTTTATTGTTTACCTGAGGGACCGACAAATCTACGAGAAAAATAGCCTGGGCCCTATTCCACAAAAGAACTTATCAACGTTTCACTTTTGCAATTTTCAAATTTTTCATCAATCTGCAAAATTTTATATCCCTCAAAGCTATAAGATTTTAAAAAAAGTTGTTGTTTCCGATGTTCCTTATATATTCAGTCCAATTCGCTTTTCAAAATGGCCGCCTCAGCTATTTTTTTTTTTTCCTTAGGTAGGGCTGTTTACAAGAAAATAAAAATTTGTTTGAAAACAATGATATCTTTTAACATTATGAATAAAATTACCTTAGCGAAGATGTACATATGTATGTAAATTAGAATATAAGCACATATTTACATCATCGACATCTTTCGAAGTCTATCGAAGTCAATGTTCCAACGAAGTACCGGATACCAATACTAATTCCCAATTCCAGTTAAATGAGTTGTCTTTATGTTTTTATTTGGCTTTGAGAAACTAAAGAGTCCTCTTCTACTGTTCTGATAGAATCTGAACTGGAGGCGTTATAAGTTGTCTGCAGTTTAGCACTCTAAGTCGAGCAAGGCCCCACACAAAACCAAACGGTAATGTTTGATTGCCTTTAAGATCCCAAAACCAGAATATGATAGATTCTGTGGATTCCTTTTATTTATACTGTTATAGTCATATCATAAAGCTTTTATAGATCTTCGTACATGTTTTATCTTTACCTCTTTCCTTATAACAGAGACTTTAGTAAGCCTTGTCTGTTTTGACAAAAAAAAAAAAATTAGAAAAATGTACTTTAACACTTTAGTCTCATGACTCTTTCAGATCTCTCCAACGACGAGCTGGACAATGAAGAAGACGAGTCTACGGAATTCCTTACAACAAATTACCACAACATTTCCCCGTATAAACAGCAACGTCAACGTTCTCTTACACCCGATCGCAACGACTCACACAGCTCGTCGAGCAGCTTACGAAAACAGAGATCCATCACGCCCGAAAGTCGTTCTTTGACTCCTGAGGATCGTCGAAAGAAGGGATCTCAAGGATCCCTTTCTTCTCGTCAAAATTCTGGCTCTCGCAGCAACACACTCGAGAGAAACAAGAAGTTTGAAGATAAGTCACGTAGCGCATCAAGGAGTTCGTCCAGCTCCAGCTATAGTGGAGGTGAACATGACGGTCTGCCATCGTCTACGCCACATCGACGTTCCAATGCAAGGAATGCTAAAGCTGCCGAGGATCATCGTATTCGCCGATCAAGGTAGGCATTTTTGTTAAGAACCATACTCTTTTTCAAAGACACATTTCAATTTTGCAGATCACTGCAGTTGACAGAACGCTCACCCAACCGATCGCACAAAATAATGGTTTGCGTTGGACAGCCCATTCCACCAAATCAGCCCCCAATCTATCATCAGTCTTCATTAAGATCATCAACAAATAGTGCGTTTCCTCCAACGATCCGTACAACATCAAATTCACAACAGATCTTGGTTACCAATGCCAACACAAATCGCAACACACGATCTACAGACGTTGACAAGAGTCGATCGTTTGACTTTGATTATGGGACATACAACAATCAGAATGTGCCTAGAGGACTGGACTTTGTTGACAAGAGCCGGTCTTTCGATGAAGATTTTAGGGAATCAAGCAATAATAATGGGAATCCTAGTATAAGCATGCGATACCTCCAGACAACCGATGTTGGCAGTATTAGAAAAGTTCGCAAAACCTCCCCTGTACCGTCACCACAGTCATCAGGAACCAGCTCAAGCACTACACTAGGACCACGGCAGACAAGTCCGCAGAACTATGGAACGCGATTGTGTGATCATGAGCTGACTTACGACATGCTTCGAAGATCACTCGATCGATCGCCGATCATGGACTTCAGTCGAGACTATGACATCCCCCAGTCAATGAAGAACCGAGAAACCATCAATGCTGGCGGCAATAGTGAACTGAACTTCCTCAGTAGTAGTGAAAGAATCTACGATCACCCAACAACCAAGCGCCCCAATCAGTCACCAAGTGACAGCAACTACTCCCTTGATCGTCTGCACAACTCCCGCGACAGCATTACGCCCGACTCTGCCCATGAGTTCAAATCGATCGTTACGAGCGACGATCGGCTGCGTTCCGAGTATCTCTATCGGCAGCAGCAACAGCAACGATCACACCAAGGAACAAACCGAGGAAGGTATTGAAAAACAAAAAAAGCTTGAATAGACTTAAAACCCTAGATGACTAGTGTCTAGTCCCCTCCTTATATTGCAATAAGAGCTATAATCAAAATCATTAACTAAAAACACTAAAAAATTAAAATCATTAACGTAGTGCTTAACTAAGAACTGATCTAAGACCAAAACTAAAAAAAAAACTAACAAAAAATATCGTATTAGTTGCATCTCTATGTAAAGCACCATCAAAACCTTCAAAAACCCTATAGAAACTCACTAAAAAAAAACAAATCGCAACTACCCTGCTATTAAGTAAAAAAAAAATACTCTCAGCTTAAAACTAAAAACTTGTCATAAGAACTGCTCACTAGAATAAAGAATGTTACCGCTAAATCACCAACCATCATCATCTTTCTCCACTAACTAACCACCACCACCACCACTACCACTCAAATAAAATCTCACTTCACTATTCCAATCAATCGAATGCAAGAAAAAAAGTCAAAAAATCCATGTGAACTGTCAAAACATGAAAAAAAAAACAAAAAAAAAAAGATATGAACTCCGCCTGTGAAAATGTTTTGTGTGTGATTTTTGTTTTTTGTTTCCCTTTTTGTTTATTTTAATTTTTTATTTCAGTTCTTGTACGGCTAATACCTGTGATTTTTGGCCACATTGTGGTACCAGTTACAATCGAATTGTACCAAATGCTAAAATTCAACCGCAACATCAACACTCTCTCCAACAACATCACCATCAACCGCAACAAATGAAAAACCCACAAATCAAATCACGTAGTGTCGAGGTGACAAACCGATATAAGCAACCAGTGAAACGTCAAGTCAAAACAAGTAGTGTTGATGATGTGCCAAATATGCGTGGTGTAGGCGCTGCTTTTATAAGAACGGACTGTAGGAAAATTTCAAGTGCTAGGACTATGAGTGGTGAATTGCGTGGACTTGTGAAAAATTGTTGTCACATTGATAATAATCGTGACGGGTCAAATTTGAGAAGCAACCTTTCGAAGACATCGATACGTATGGATGGTAATACACGGAGTCGGTCATTTCCAACTCCACTTTCGACATCGACTGTGTCGATATTTTTGGGAGATTGTGAGATGCCAATTACGAGAGAAGGAGAATATCATGGCTCTCCGACAGCAAGTGGAACATCATCGGGCAGTGGCGGGCGATATGGACATTCACCGAGTGGTGAATGGACAACGGTGGACGGCATTCGATCAAGGTGAGTTTGTAATTAGATTTAACTTATGTTACTTATCTCAACCGTATCGACTTCCAAGTTTTGATGAACTTGACTTATTTTTTTTTTAATATTTACTGATCTAACATGCCCAAAAATTAATAAGCTATTCAATATTTGGGTTTTATTTTGCTTTATATCTGAGGCACATATTTTACACATAAAAGATTTGTTTTAAATCTTCATCTCTTAGATTTTTCGAAAATCTGTCTGAATTTAAATTCCAAATGACCAGGGGTTGACCTAGTTTTGCCCTCAACTCGCCCTAGGTTTTTGCTAGGATGAGTTGAGGGTTTGTCAAATGGCATGTATTTTTATTTAAATGGCAAAAATGTGTGGTGATTTCGTGGTTACGTGTTTTTTGAGGATTGGAAAACCCAGGTTTTTTCGACAACTCATAGAAGTTGAATCTTTTCAACGACGCACGACAACCAAAAACTAAACCTTCGGCTTGGGTCAAAACTTTGACCGATTTTGGCCGAAGCCGAAGGTTTAGCCGATTGTAGTATTTTTAGCCGAATGTGGCCGAAGCCAAAGCTTCGGTCGGAAACTAACTGAAATCCAAGCGGAACAAATTTTTGTTCGTTGTTGTGTGATTTAATTTAAGTTCATTAATTTTTTAACTTGATTGTTAAGTAGAATCTACCAAAAAGTCAACATTTCTTTTGTCACGCTTGAAAAATAAATTGATTTCTTATTTCCTGAATTTCAAATACATACATTATGTATATTCACGCATTAGCGTGCATACATTATGTATGCACGCTATTTTTTACATTAAGGATCTGTACCACTACTTTTGGGCGTAGGACGAACGTACCACGGAACTTGTAGGACAATCTAACTGTTAAATTATATAAATATTAAAAAAGTAAGAACAAAAAAATCAGCTTGCTAGTAATCACTTTTGATGACCTCGTAATCGATACATGTTTGAGGAAGGGGACTCTTTGGATCAAACCATACAATTTGTAGGACAAGTATTTTTTCACATAATTCAGATAATTATCTTGAGGTTGAACCAAAAAAGAAACTGTTACTATTAAATTTTTGAGAATCATCAAATCGACATATTTTACCCTTGCTACCTCTGTTAGCTACCACAGTCAAAAGTTTTCGTTGGAAAATTGTTGGGCGTCTCAAAAAAATGAAGCCACTCAGGGAAAATTAGCTTGATAGTAATCACAAAAAAAAAATTAACCAGGGATCTCAGCCTATGATGACTTTTTTATGACTTAAAAATTATTTTCAAAAATAAATAACTATTTATGTGTGGCAAGAAAACAACACTTATGTACATCTCAATTATTTTTTTTTTCATTTTATTTTACTAACTATCAAAAAGATTTATTTGTGTTCAATGCATTTGTTTAATTAGAGATTAAATAAATTAATATATCAATATATTTATATTACTAAATGAATAAATTAGAGCACAAAGACTAGTTTTCCGATTAAAAATAATCTTCAAGTCATAAAAAAAAGTATGGGTTTAATAAAATAAAAGTCATAATTTCGTACATTTCCAAATTTGAGTTTGAATATCTTTCAGTCTATGAAAAAAATAAAAAATAACTTTTTTGCAGAGCATTTAATTTCGTACTAGAATAATTTGTCAGTTTATTTTTACAATGCTCAAATGTCAAGCTACAAAAGTAAGAAAAAATAAAAAAATATATTCTATGTTATTTATATGGAAAATTGAAAGTTAAGAACAGGCACCTCTTAATGTTAATATTAAGAGCTCAAATTTTAAGAGACTTCTTTTTATACCTTCCTGAAAGTATTTAGCCTGTTTTTTGTGGAAAAAAAAGTTGCCCCAAAATGACACACCCTATTAGGTATATATAAAGTTAAATTTTCTAGTAAATTTAATTTTGTATAGTTAGAAAACTTCTAGTTAAAGGTACTTTCTCTGATTAAAATGTTAGGGTGAATTTTCTCGCAGCTAAAACCATTCTTACTATTGGACTATTACTTTCACTAATTTTTTCTTTTCAAGAAGACCTTATTTTCTTAAATAACCTTTAATCGCAAATATCTAAATTCTATGTATTTGAGGTAAAGCCTAAATAAACACACAAACTTCGTCCCTCATATGAGTCCCAAAATAAAAAATTATCATTTACATAGTTCATCACTTTCATATACATACCTTCATTTGAAGGAGTTATTGCAATAGTATGACAAGCCATTTTTTCAAAATATTGAGAAAATTGTTAAGTTAAGAAAAAAATAAACAAATTTGGGGAGCATGATTTTTATCAAATTTTTTTTTTTTTTACATAGTATTCCTTAATATTATCCCCAAATAGTTGAAAGCGCGAAAAAAAAAATAAAAGAAGAATGATTTGGTGGCTTAACATAATAATAATAATATCATTACACACTAAGTAACATGATAAGCCACACGCCACAAAGAAAATTTGTTGACTTTTGTTTACAATAAAATGATAAGCCACAAATTGATGTCTTTTATCAAGTGGCTTGTCACGTTATTACAGTAAAATTCAATGCAAAGTCTTCATGGAAAAAGTCTCTTAAATGCATACTAGCTACACCTGTTGGAAAATAGATGCATGTATGCTTAAAATCGTGTGTAGATATTCTATTAGCCAATAGACTAAGCCAAAAAAAACACTTTTGAAAAAGTGTGGCTCATCATACTATTGCAATAAGCTTTTCATTTGTACATATCATCATCAGTAAACATCGTCTTTTAAAGAAAATTTAACACCAAACAAATATCATAGCGCGAGAGAAGTGCAACTGCCCATGTGAACGTCATATTTCACCACGAGACACACTGTGCAGAGTAGTGCTGCAAGTGTAAAGAGGGGGTTATGCTAATCTGGAGCACTTTGACTTAATTGCCGGTCCATTGTACTACCGGAGTAGCTGCCTTGTGGTATACAGTAGATGGAAATAAGGTGGTTGTAATTTAACATATAACTTCAACTGCAGCGTTCAGATGAAACTGGGAGGCTAAAAGAAAAGTAGATGCGCAGAGCGGGATTCAAACCTGCGCGTCCCGCCTATCTTCTGAACCCTCTACCACTGAACCACCGCCCGCCGCCGCCGCCCACAAAGGACCTTAAAGAGTAAAAGTATTTTGGGCCTCAGTGTGTTTTTGTAGCAACTCAGCAGTCCTACAATCAGCTCAGTAATGCACTTTATCATTAAACACAAAAACAGAGTTTCGTCTACGTCCTACGCATACGAGTATAATTTTTTGTTGCCAGAACTTTCACTTTTCTCAAAACATTTTATGGGAAGTACAAGAACTCGGCTTAAGAACTGGACTAGTTATAGAACATAACCATCAATAACTTTTTAAGTTCAGTGTGTTTTGAGAACTGTTTGAGGGAAAGGTCTCGCCGAAATTCGACAAAGTAAGTGCATGTCCGCCATGAAACTTCATGTGCAAAAGAGCCGTAGCTGGAAAACTTCTAAACACGATTAGCTAATCTTTTGATGGTCAAATAAAGACGAACGGGTCAAATTTAAAAAACAAAAGGTTTGAGATTATTTTCGGTTAAAAATTCCATAGAGTGTAAGTTTTTCCAAACCAAACTAAATATATATAGTTCAATCGGCCCTTGCTTTACAATTTGGAAATTGAAACACAAAATATCCTGGCACTTGTTTATATCGCAAAATTTCGTCTAATAATTATTAAAAGAAAATATGCGAAAGGTCTATCTATAAGTACAGGGTGTATTCATAAATAAGGAATTAAATTATATCTCCATCAAACCTTTTTTTGCGATTTTTTTATCATGTCGTTTTTAATATCGTGAACATAGTCGTTGTTCACTTGTTCCCCTTCCTTTCTTTATTACTCTACGGCTGACAGTTGTAATTTATTCATTTTAATTTTTATTCTCGTATTTTCCTTCGCACACCGATTCTGCATTTCAATTATGGTTGAAATCTGAACATCGTACTAGTGAAAATAATTCTAAAAAATCGTCAGATCGTTAAGTGCTAGGAAAAGAACAAAGGGCTAAGAATGAAACCTTGTGGAACTCCTCTCGAAATCTAAAATTTGTATATAATAGTTGACTATCTACACGAAGAACCACTGTAATAGGCATGATTGCTCACAATCTTATGTCATCTCCACACAGGATGTCCCCCTTAAGCTTCCAATAATACCCTGATTAGTTATAGTGGACATGTGCACCCGTAAAACTAACTCTATGACAAAAACAAACAAACTATTTTCTAAAAAAATGCCTGACTTTACTACATTTTTTGAGTATTCACAACGAAAAATCTCTCTCCAAGTTAACAAATTTACCTACTTAGGTGGGAATTATAGTTCAGTGTGAACCTAGGCATCAATCAACACATTTCGCCAACAATTTCAATTTCGGACGAGCTCTTTCCATTTTGCAGCCCAAGTCGTCTGAGGTTTTCTACTATTTGATTGCGCCACCTAAGACGAATTTTTGAAAATCTGTTGAGCCAGAGAATTGGTGTCTATCCGCTCCACTTGTTCCAGCCATCGTAGTCTCGCGATGCGTACTCTACTACCTATGCTGATGTCGCTGTTCACCTCATACAGTTAGTACTTGACCCTTCTTCTAAACACATCGTCTTAACTAACGGGACCAAAGATCAGTATTTTTCTTTCGAAACAATCAAGCGTTCCCTCACCCCCTTAAAATAAGATCCATTCCTACTTGCCGTATAGCAGAAGTTTGATTTTTTATTTCTCAATTGCCTTCTGAAATCTGAACTAATCAAAAGTAGCAGCGCGTGACAAGAGTAATTCTCCGTTTTGCTTGCACTGATCTTATTATTAGCACATCCTTAAGGTAGACGACAAGAAGCACGCATCCTTTTTCCCGTTTCGTCAATATCGTCTGCGTAAGCAGAGTGATTCTACAGGCTTTTAAAAGATAATGACTCTGTAAATTCTTAGGCAACCTTGACGCAGCAATGCAAATTTTCTAAAGTCATTCTGCAGAGTTGTAAGACTTTTGCAGAAACGCCAAGGTGTATATCAGTACTGCAACACAGTTTTCTTTTTCCAAGAACTGCTGCAATGTCAAAATTTGGTTGGCTGCGGACTTTCTGGTCTGAAACCTCATGCTGAAACTGCGGTTTCTATGGTTTGTTGCTATTGATTTGATGCTACTGGTCCTCAATACTTAATGCTGCCGTCATTGGATTCAAGGGTAGTTGGAGGCACACTCGTAACGGAAAAGGCATTCATTGTCAGGAAAAGCGCTTTCTCGATTAGCGGTTCGAAACCGGCAGAATACTTTAGACCCCTTCCATTCCCTCACAAGGCATGGTTGAGAGAAACCCGCTAGGCCTAGGGGCGCCTCGCTCTGGTGCGCCACTCTCTTTATTTATTTATTGTTTATCTTTTGCGATTAGAGCATTCTGATGTCATATAGTTTCACAGTGTCAGTTCAGTTGACTGATCTGGGGATCGTCATATACCTTTATGAGTTTCGAAGTTCGGGAAACGTGTTCTACTAACAACAGTATTTAGTCCCGCAACAAGATCGATTGTCCTGAGTCCTTTTTCGGAGGTGTTTTGCAATCAGAATTACCTACTTGCAGGTTGTGAAACCGCAAAACTTGAGCAACAAAAATATCAACATCTTCAAGAGGCCACAAAAGTCAAAGTCATAAAATCTAAATGGATAGAAAGCTGTCTTATTAACTTAAGGCTGCCTAACACAATGAGAACTTTAGCTTTGATTTGGTTATCACGACTCCAAACCGTGAAATAACTGGTAAAACAATGGCGGATAAGCTGTACGAAATCGAGTCATCATTACAAGATGAAGGAGCATTCCATCTCTTCTATGAGTGTCTAAACTTGGCCCACACCAAGACAAATGCTCTCGGAGAATATTTTTTCCACGAACAGGGTGACATCCCTAACTTTCCATACGCACATAGGGTGGCGCAACAGAGCGGGACGCCCTGGAGCCTGGCACACTTCTCTCAACCATGCTTTGTGAGGCAATGGAGGAGGTCTACCATTTTCTGCCGGTTTCAAACGGCTAATCTAGAAAGCGCTTTTAATGGCAATGAATTTACTATCGGAGGATTGGCAATTTCTCGCGAGAGGCGATCTCCGTGGAGAAAAATTGTTGGTTTCTGTGGGGATTCGAACCACAAACCTCAGTCGTAATAACAAACAGACATGCTAACCATTACGTCATGGGCGTTTATTCAGGTTCATTCAGAGCTCCAAATGGTTCAGTAAGGTTCCTCAATTCCGATTCCCAATGGCCTGTTCACCAGCGCAATCACCCTACTTCTCACCTGCTGCCCCCTCCTAATCCTCCTTTACGCTGTGGAGAACAAGGGACCCTTTGTAATCCGAGTGATTACCTCATATCTAACCTAACAACCCAATGAGTCCAAAAACCACCATTCGGAATAAATAAATAAATAAATAAATAGGGTGGCGCAACAGAGCGAGGAGCCCTTGGGCCTAGCGCATTTCTCACAACCATGCCTTGTGAGGAAATGGAAGGGACCTACAATTTTCTGCCGGTTCCGAACGGCTAATCGAGAAAGCGCTTTTCATGGCAATGAATACTAACGGGGGACTTGCCAATTCCTCGCGAAAGGCGATACCCGTGGAAAAAACATTTTTGCCTCTGTTGGGATTCGAACTCGAACCTCTAGATTAACAGGCGGACATGCTATCCATCACACCACGGGTACCACTTATTCCATTCGGAATAAGGATTTAAATTTTCCTGAATTTGTACAGTTAAACCAGTACTAGTCAAATTTGTTTCTGTTGAACCTTCTACAGAATGACAAAAGTAGTGCAGAGATGTAAGTACCCGACTGTTAACCAAAAGTGACAATTTTAATTTATTTTAAGAACGTGGATTACGATTA
This sequence comes from Melanostoma scalare, assembly GCA_949752695.1. Taxonomy (NCBI): domain Eukaryota; kingdom Metazoa; phylum Arthropoda; class Insecta; order Diptera; family Syrphidae; genus Melanostoma; species Melanostoma scalare. The sequence continues at coordinate 165,614,309 of OX456984.1, read as the reverse complement.
ATTGACAAATAGGATTCGATACTCCCTCCCACCTTTTAAGTTCCCTTCATGAAAGAAGTACCCATCGTAAATGAAATCAGCAATCTTTGTACCAATCTACACAGTCAATAATTGACAAATTTTTTTTTTTTAACTAAGAATTTAAATTTATTTTAAAAATAAATAATATTTTATTGAGGCTGCAACAAATTAAAAAGCCATTAAAGAAACAGCGAAACAAAAATAGTAATGCCCTTTACATTTCCAAATTTAAATTGGATTTTCATTTTTTTTTTAATAGTTACATGATGAAAAGAAGGCCAGCACCATTTCCACACACCGCATTAGCAGCATACAGACGAGGGGACATCTATAACGATTTTTAATGTAAACCACTGAGCCTTCATGGCTCTCCATTCCCCAAAATTATTTCATCTATTAATAAAAACAAAGAATGTTCAGCTTGTACAAAAATGTTGTATTACCTATGCAAAGAAAACTTCCTAAGTGTAAAAGACTCACTGAATTACCTTTGCCATTCTAGAAGCCTCTGACCTTTGATGTTTTATCGTTTTATTTGATCAACGGCCTTTCCGATTTGTTACTTTGAATTTTTATTTTTTGTTTATTTACTATAGCCGTGTGTTTGCTGTTTTTTAGCCAGAAGATAGTACGATGAATTCCTAACAACAATTTTTTTTGTCTATTTTCAAAAATTATTAAAGTCGATTGAAAGTTTGTAAAATTGAAACGAAGAAGATGGGTATGATGAATACTGTACTATCTACTGGCTTTTAAAGAAAACACGAATTATATATATACATATGTACAGAGTGTGTTCGACTCCATTTTCTTTGTGTTCTCAATCATTTCTTAGGAATAAAACCTTTCGTGGTATGCAATTGTATATTCAAATCCAAACAAAAAAAAAGAAGGAAAAATCTTCCTCAATTTATGAAAATCTCCAATGTTGTATTTTACCTTTTTTTCTATATGCTACCTGAGGAAACAACCACTTTGAATAGAAATCCCCTTCCCTTAAACCAACAAGCATCCATCTTGAAAAATTCAATTTGCTACGAAATATTTTCAAAATCCTATGATTTTTTGTATATTCCCCAGGACATCGAACAGCAACAACAACAACAACACCAATAGCAACACTTCAACGAAAACGAACTGCACATCAAAAATAATCACAAATGCAAATAACACTTCAGAAATAGCAACAACAACAACCGCAACACGTGAACGTCTCCGCAGTGTATCGCTGCCGAACATCCTCAATTTATCAGAATCACAGTGAGTATCTATAGTCTACCTTAGCTTCCACTACAGCTTTTTACCGAACGTTTATTTATTTTACATAGTTTTCCTTCTAAAAAGCATGAAATACCCACATACGAGGTGTGTATTCTTGTTCTTCCTCAACTGCAGTTTTATAGCGACGGTGTTTTCTTTCGATTTCTTTGCTTTTGTCATTGTTGAGCCAAATGGCAAAATTTTCACTAAGCCACATATCCAAACCACTGCACTAGAATAGAAAATCCTTCACATATCCGGCTTCAGTTTTCATACACACGTGAGTTTCTGTATGCATATCCGGAACAGTTACTTCCAACCCAACTGTAACACAATCTCGAATGGTACAGAGAACACACACACACAAGGGGCTTAACATTTAATTCCTTAAATAAACCAAACTCGGTAGCATTATTTTTATTCTCTTAAGGGAGGAGTGGGAAGACGACTTGTGTTTCAAGGTAGAGTTGGGTTTTTTATTCCCATCATACTCTACCCGCCCTATCCCAAATAACCAACGGGATTCCATATTGCAGAAGGATAAAGTTTGATGGCGAGGTTGCTTCCGCTTTGTGTTATCTGTCCATCCAAATGCCTATTCATCGCACGAATGTCACTTGCTTGGTTATTCTCGGAATGCTAATGTAAATTCCAGAGAATTAAAATGATTCAACACGACCCCCCAACCGTCTCTAGCCCCTTGCAGCATTCATCTTCCTGTTGAATCCTTGTATTGTGTGACATCCGTTATGGGTTATTTATTTGCAAAGATGTATTGAACGCAACCAACTGTAAATTGAATAGGCATTTATAGTATGTACTTCTACTTATGTATGCTAACTTTGACATAAATGAAGCACACATCCTGTCCCTGGGGGAATGTGTAACCGGAAGTTTAATTGATAAGGACATCAAACGTTAATGAAAGTAACATGTACATTCTCACAAAAGAAAATGTTGTTACGAAGAACGCACACACAACACACAATGTGACTTGATTGAAGTTGAAGTAGGAGCAAAGGTCCTTCTTCTGCTTTCTGCCAAATACCTTAATCCCTTATTCCTACTGCTTCTTTTTTTCCGAAAAATGTTTTTGTAATTTTTATCATAGGTGTCCTTTGAAAGGACATTCTTCATATCGAAATCACATGTTTTGTAGAGAAACGCATATATATTCTCATTGAAGTATGGTCTGATATTTGGTCAAAAGTGTACTTAGATGAGTGTTAGGGCCTTTGAGGTGAACCATTAAACCTAAGGATGAGCCTTTGGAATTGTGTCTTAATAATTTGTCTTTTGTGAAACCAGAATGTTGTAATTTCTGTTGCTTTTACATAAGTACTTGAGAAGCAATAACAAGTTGTTATAACATGTGGTTTTCTAAAAGCATCGACATTGGGATTTGTTTCTTAGCTTAAATCGGAAGACATGAAAGAGATGTATGAAATCGTGTTCAAGTAATAATAAATGGCAAAAAGCTTTCTCTTATATCCTCAAAGTATATGGCTATAGACAACAGTTTTGAAGTGTCTCAAAAAGAGACTCAGTATTCACGTTTTTTGTGTCACAAAATGCTCATTTTTTCCTTGCAGATACATAATTTCATGGATTTATTTACATTTACATTTAGATAAGCTCTAATAAATCTGCAAACAAGGAACGAAAGACGGAGGGAGTAGGGGGAAGGGGTCTGCAGGGCGTGTGACAAAGACCATCGTGTCCATCTTGTATGCGTCTACAAGATGGACACGAACAATTTCCCATAATTTGTTTTGTGATTTTTTTTTTTGAGTGAAACGTCTTTTGAGTTGTTGAAATTTGAAAGTAGATGAAACGAAAATACGTCACTATAAAGAAACAAACATTGATGTGTATAGGAATAAGTCGGCGTAAGTACACTTAAAATGCCAAAAGGTGGCTCTAATTTGGTTGAATTTTTTTACTTAAGAGGTCCTGCGCTTTAATTGACGCTACGTTCTCTTTATGTTCCTCTACATACACTTAAGACTTCCACTACATCGCCTCCTTGGTATAAACAAAGGCTACGAACTTTGAGAGACCAGAGAAATAAATTGTGGCACTTTTCCTTCGCTCTCAGTTTTCCACCGACTGCGATCTGCGACTCTTCGAACCTTGGTGCGTATTTTTTTGTTTTTTAACTTACAACACTCTTTACCAACGCTATATAATCAATATGCAATTCAACCCTAAGTCTTACTTTATCTTTTTTTCAACGTGACGGAGCGCGAAAAGTCTACCAATATGACACATGGATTGGTCCGATTTGCCTAGAGGAGATGATATTATTATAACCAAAACCATGTAGTGAGAAAAAGGCCAAGATTGTGATTTTAGGAAAGCCTTTGACTGCAGCCTCCTCCGGCGTCCTTCAAGCTAGTCATCCAAGCCCTCGTCTTTTTATTCTTTTATTAATGGCCTCGAATTGGTCATTCACCATTCTCTTATTTCACTGTTCGCAGATGACACAAAGGTTTTTCAAGACCATTTCTTCAGCATTTTCAACAGAACCTCGACAAATTTTCTAGCTGGTGATCTAAAATCTGCTGGGAACTAATCACTGACAAGCGTCAAATCCATTACCGTTTCTCGTAAGCGCCCCAAAATACCCTTTCCGTTACTATCTTCCTCTCACCCAAACCATTTCACCAGTTGAGGAGATTCGTGATCTTGGGATCATTTGCGACCGGGAACTCAGTATCATCTCACATATTAATAATATTTTACTAAAAGCTAATTCAGCACTAAGCTTTGGTCTAGATAATACGTAACCAAATATCTGTACATTACCTTTGTCGCCCGATCCTTGAACACGCCTGCCAAGTATAGTCCCCTTACCAAGAAGTTCACATTTCTTGATTTGAAAATATTCAGCCCGTTTTCTTTGATTTGCTTTGACAAGTATTTCTTGGAACAGTACTTTGATTCTACCTCCTTACTAAGATCGCTTCAAGCATCTCAGTACTAATACGTTGAGAGATCGAGGAGAAATTTTCGACATTCTCTTCATGCATCGAAACCTTTCTAAGGTCGTGGACAACTCTATCTTCCTTAACACTAATTCTGCTACCTACGAAGTTCTTGCTTTTTTTACCTGTCCCTTATCGAACGTCATATCTCCCGAATGCTCGGTAATGTTAATTCGAGTTTTAATTGTTTTGACTTCAGCCTCAGCAATTCTCGCCTAAACCTCCATCTTTTAAATCACTCTCCTCATTAATGTTATTGCTATAAGCTTCTTACCGCCGTATTAATAAACACGGAATAGCAAGGTTAAGCCTTATTCTATGGATTAAGTTAACATTATACCATTTTCCACTTAATCCATGGAATAAGGCTTAACCCAGCTATTCCGCGTTTATTAATACGGCGGATAGTGTTTAAGTTAGTTCTTAAGATTTTGCTTGTATTATGCCGAATTAGTGACAGTTTTGTCCTCACAAAATTTAAATTTGAATTAAATGATCATCAACGCTATCACTTCAATATTTTTCCGAACTTACCGTTAACTACTTCCCTACACATTCAATGTTTCCAACGAACATTGCTTCGAAACTTTAAGCCTCCATCACTATCATAAATCCTAAAATTCAATTTGAAATTTGTTTCCACTCCTCGCTCTATGGCACCTCATTCCTATAATCTCCCAAGTTAGCAAGCTGCAGCGATTCCCATACTCGTGTTGTAAAAATTTCCTTGTTGAAATGAAATTGCCTTTTGAACTCCATTAAGCTTTTCGCACTTTTAACAAAATAAAATGATGCTACTCCTCGTTTCTGACTTAGCACGAATTTACCATAACAGCAGAATTCTTTCGTGTGTATAATGCAATTCGAAACTTATGCCTTCTACCTCTTTTCAATGCCGTGCCATAGCAACTTGTACTTTTAAGCCGGTTTCAGTTCTCTCAACAACGACAAACCTTCAACTGAATATCATCACTTCATCCAGCAGTTTATGACAAAAAACCAAATTTGCGCACCGAACCTGAAACTATAAAACTTAAATTTACTCTGTACAATGTAGCACGGCTTTGGATCCCCATATCCATCCCCGGGAGAAACGATAGCAAAACTGCAGCCCTTTGTTCTTGTGTTACACTGTATAGAGTATGGGACCTTAAATTCAAGTAAACTATGTACTATCGTTCGTGTGTACAAATATCATTCTAAACCATCTGTGTGCGTGAAACCTTTTGCTTATTTTTGTAAGCTGATGGTTTACTTAACGCTCCAAAATTGCCAAAATTTCGCTAACAGTATATCATCGTTTCACCCTGGAAACCTCAAATTTTCGTCAACAGCAGCTTAGAGTCATGGACGTCGCGTCGCGTCGCGTCGATTGAAGTTGAAAAGCAAAACAAAATACCTCCCTGAGAGGCACCCAACAGCTTCCTTAATTCTCGCGTCAAAGTTACTTTGCTGCCGCGAGATGTGAGAAGAGAATTAGAATCTCAGATAAGGCCGTCAGATCTCAGATCATACCAACCAGCAACGTGTGCACAGCTCAGGCCCACCCGTTCAAGGGGGTCGTGAGTAATTTTTGCATTTTTTTAAATTTTTTTTTTATTTCTTCCTTTGGAAACGTAAATCATTTCCGAGGAATTCATCCATTCCATGAATATTTTATGCGCGTTGTTCATTCTCATTGAATGGTCGCGCTAGCATGAGTGATTTGGAGAATTTACTCCGGCATTTTTATTTTTAGAAGGGATTAGTGTAGCAATGAAAGGGAGGTTAGGTGGGCGTCTTTGTTATCCTTGGTTCTCCTTTTTTTCTACATGTAAATCCATTAGGCCTTTTTCGTTACCAAATGTTATTTGCATTTTGGGAGAAAGAGGAGAATGTAAAACGAAACTTGAGTTGAAGGTTTATCTTTCATTCATTTGAATTAAAGATGACAATTTGACAAACAAGACGAAACCATGGAGAAGATTAGGTGACTTAAGAGGTTTTTAATTACACAGCCTGAGGCACGTGTTACTTAGCTGTCGGCTCTTATTTCCCTTAATCCAAACAGCATAGAATGGATTTTGTTTTATTCTCTCTGAAATCAAATTTCGGATCACGGTCGAGACAGACAGTTTCTATTGTCGCACTGAAAATAAATGGAGAAATAATCTGTCGATGTTCATTAGCAGCCATAGTCCGTGAGTATGTTCGTTGAGAGCTTGGGATGAAGACTGCTGGTTTGATATTTGACAAATGACCATGGAAATATCATTGTTTTTACGTTTTTGCTTTCTACTTTGTTTATTCATATGAAAGATAAGATTTTCAAGGACAACATATACTGTTTTTCGTGGAAGGAAGTCTAGGCGCAAGAAGTGACCTTAGACGTTGGGCTAAAGGAAAGCCTTTAATCTATGTCGTCTGCTAGGATCCCCCAAGAGGGGTACGAGCTTTCACTGCTTAGAGGAATTTGTTGCTGTTGGATTGTGGATTTAAATCGAATAAGAACACAAGTAATAGGATATTTTATGTGGGCCATCATCACGTGTTCGTTACTGGCCTTTATTAAACGATTTTTGAAATGAATCACTTGATTGCATACATATTTTATTTTCGGAACCAATGCGTATTGGAGACTTGACGCATTTAAATCAGTTGTGATAGAGTTCCGAATATGGCCATTGGTATTCAGAGATGTTTTGATGTTGAACATATACACATTGTCCTTTCCACTTTTATTTTGATTTAAACACCCACTTATTTTGGTGCTCTTGGGAGTTAAAATAAATAAATAGGGTAGCCCAACAGAGCGAGGAGCCTCAGGGCCTAGCGAATTTCGCACAACCATGCCTTGTGAGGGAATGGAGTGGACCTACAATTTTCTTACGGTTCCAAACGGCTAATCGAAAATGCACTTTTCATGGCGATGAATTTACTATCGGAGGACTTACCAATTCCTCACGAAAGGCGATACTGGAGGAAAAACATTTTTGGATTCAGTTGGGACTCAAACCACGAACCTCTGGGTTAACAGGCACTGTGCTAACCGTCACGCCCTTGGGTGTTGGAGCTTTGAATTGAAGCATCAAATTATTTTCCAGGAGGAACTGGTTCTTTAAGAGTAAATACACTGCCACGCTTTCTTGCTTAGCCATTTGAAAATCGAATAAAACATAGGTCACACAACTGTCAGGAACTAGTTTTTTTTGAAATCACAAAGGAAACTCTATCGTGTTGCAACAGATTGTTTTCATGTTAAAAATATTTAATGAAATGATTTGTTAAGGTGCGTTCACGTCCACAATATGCCTTACGGTACCAAACGGCATGATAGGCAATACCGAATCATTGTGGACGACCTTTGAGGCTTCAGCCTACCTAGCTACCGTTTAGCCTTCCTACCTAGCGAAATCCGAAGCGAATTCAAACCTATTGCAATGGATACGATTGCCGTATGGACACAGATTGCCTACAAGGAGGGGTCCTATCGCCTCTACTTTTGAGCCTAGTAGTAAATGCACAGCTAAATAAACTAACCACGCTACGCGTAAGGTGCATTGACTATACCGATGAAATAACGCTAATAACCTGAAGGAACCGTATGCCCTATGTGACATAGTCCAGAGGGACTGAGTAATCTCTAAGAAAAAGGTGTACAGCTGTAGGACTTAACATAAACCCGCTTGCGGCTTTTGTTTCTATGCATTGCGCTTGCTTCTTCCCGTTTTGTCAATGTCGTCTGCGTAAGCGAGTAGTTGTACGCCTTGTCGAAAGTCTCTTTTCTAATCCATGGCATCGATGAGTTCTTAATTGGCCTTGACAGATTAAGGTGAATTTTCTGAAGTCGTTTAAGTTTTGCAGGGATATCAAAACTAAACATGGCTCTGTGCAACTCGCGACCTTGAAATTGTTAAAAAGATGGACACAGTTTTGGGTGCCGATCTAGAGCCGTACGTCTTCGTATAATTAGACGACATTATTATCCTGACGGATACTTTCGAGAAGCATCTTGAAATCCTGAAGAAAGTTTTGAAGAGGTTGAGTTAAGCAGGGTTGAAGGTCGGAAAGGAGAACTGTAACTTCTGTAGGCCATCATTTAAGTTTCTAGGTTATGTAGTGGATCGAAATGGGTTACATGTAGACCCGGAAAAAGTGGAAAGCATGGTTAGGATTCCAGCAACGAGTAATGTGAAAGAGGTTAGAAGTTTTATAGGGACAGTGTCGTGGTATCGTCGATTTGTGCCAAATTTTGCCAATTTGCTTCAAGAACTGTCAGATTTGTTGAAGAAGAGTAGGAAATTCATCGGGACTGATGAATTTGAGAATAGTTTTAGGAAGGCTAAGAAGTGTTAGGTTTTCAACGACCTTTTGTCGTACAAACAGACGCGTTGGACTACGGAATCGGTGCCGTATTGTCACAGAACTGCGATGATGGGGAAAAGGTTGTCTATTACCTTAGTAGGTCTTTAAATAGGAGTGAACGCAACTATTCGACGACGGGAAAAGAGCGTTTGGCTGTACTTTGGGCAATAGAGAAGTTGCGACCTTACATCGAAGGTGCTCGATTCACGGTTGTGACTGATGACTATTCGCTCATATGGTTGAACAATCTTAAAGATCCGCTGGGAAGCTAAGCACGTTGGGCAGTTTGGCTTTAACAGTTTGACTTTGAGATCATCCATCGCTAGGGCAAAGAACATGTAGTTCCAGACATGTTATCTCGAAGAGTTCCGGTATTAGCCGGGATCTCAGAGGAGGATCAAGATCCTTCATCGATTGCGAAAATGATCTCAGCGATAAAGTCGAATTCGCTGGCTTACCCAGCGTGGAGGGTAGAACAAGGTCAACTGTTCAAACTAATTAAACCGAATCATATTGTTGTTCATGAAAATAATCAAGAATGGAAGAAAGTTGTAGGAAAGCAGGATAGATTAGCTATATTACGGGAATGCCATTATAGTGCTTTAGCTGAACATATTGGAGTTAGGACAACTTTTGCTAGGATAAGGGGAAAGAATTATTGGCATAAAATGAGAGGCGATATTACTAAGTATGTTAGGAATTGTAAAGTTTGCCAGCAAGTAAAACCGGTCTGGAAAGAAGCGCAACATTTTCAACCCTGCTTCACTCGACCTTTTCAAAACTTCTCTCAGGATTTCAAGATGATTCTCGAAAGTATACGTCAGGATAATGATGTCGTCTAAATAGACGAAGACGTACGGCTCTAGATCGACACCCAAAACTGTTTCGATAAACCGTTGCCATGTCACAGACGGGTTATGAAGCCCGAAAGGCATCCTTCTAAACTGAAAGAGACCTCCCCCGGGAACCGTGAAAGCTGTGTAGGGCTTAGACTCCTCCTTACATTATATTTTTGTGGTTTTCCAAGATTGCCGTAATTTGTTCGATTCCCGACTTTTCCGGTCGAAAAGCGTATTGATATGGACTTACCAAATTTTGGACAAAATAGACAAGATCTTGTATGTGACGTTGAGGAAACTTATTCCTCTTTAATTATCGAATTGTGAGGATCTCGCTTTTTATGATCGAACATACGATACTGAGGTTCCATTCATTGGGCATACTTCCTTCTACATACTTCGACCATATCATGCAGATCAGCTGGTGCCTGTTCCTTTCCAGCTGATCTCCAGCCTGCCTTGAAAAGCTCGGTGTTAAGGTCTTCTCCACCTGCAGTTTAGTTAGACTTTATCTTACTTCTTCTACATAGGTAAGGAGGACGGCATTCTTGATCATCGTTCAAGTTGAATGGGTTATTCTGTCTGAGAGCAAAATGTGTGCTTCATCGCCTTTAAGCAGTTTGCAGAAGTGATTTTGCTGGATTTTGAGTAGCTACTGCGATTATATCAATACGCTTCCCCGTTGCGGTTTTTAGTTACAGTTTTGCCAGACTGGCATGATCTTTTAATATTTTGATAAGACCTTCGACTCCCATTCCTATCATGGTAACTTTCAATTTCCTCAAAAGGGCGCTTCTCATTCTGCTTTCTTTTCGAGAACTCGGTGTTCTTCTCTTCTTTTGTCATAGGCAATTTCTTTTGGCATTGGCAATTTGTTCATTCATACCTTTGCTACAACAAAGTAGTGGTCATACTCTAAGTGGGCCTTTTGGAGAGCTTGGACATCAATAACACTGGAAGATTGTCCTGCGTCGATCGCAACGTCGTTAATTAAGTTGACGGCTGATTGATCGAGGATTGCTATGAACCTTTATGAATTTTTGAGACACGGGAAGATCGTTTAACCTAGAGGTTTCCGAAAAGTCTTCCTTCTCTAGTTTTGCATTAAAATCTCCTAAGACGACTTACTCACATTTTTCTTGGAGGAGCTTGTAGTATAAGTGCGGTGGATTGACGATATGTACGAAGGAGCGGTGATAAAGGCTGGAGTCACCAAAGTATTCCAAGTCACAGTAGGTGTACATCAAGGAAGGGTCTTGAGTCCTCTGCTCTTTAATACAGTCCTTGACTATACAAGCTGGAAGATAAAGTACAGAAGACCAAAGTACATCAACCATTCTTTGCTGACAATAGAGCCATCATAAGTGAGGATCATTCATCCCTGCAAGAAGCACCGTATGGGTAAAGGTTTAAGGAGGCATTGGGTATCATACTAGGCTAAAAACGACTGAGAACTTGCGTTGCTAGAATGGAAATGTGCACCCCAAAATATATTAAATATATACCAGAGATTTATGATCAATTGAAGCAACATATAATGACGACATCAATCGTTGATCCTCGTGGATCGCGAAGAATAATAGAAAGAGGAAGAGGAAGAGGAAGAGGAAGAGGAAGAGGAAGAGGAAGAGGAAGAGGAAGAGGAAGAGGAAGAGGAAGAGGAAGAGGAAGAGGAAGAGGAAGAGGAAGAGGAAGAGGAAGAGGAAGAGGAAGAGGAAGAGGAAGAGGAAGAGGAAGAGGAAGAGGAAGAGGAAGAGGAAGAGGAAGAGGAAGAGGAAGAGGAAGAGGAAGAGGAAGAGGAAGAGGAAGAGGAAGAGGAAGAGGAAGAGGAAGAGGAAGAGGAAGAGGAAGAGGAAAAGGAAGATGAAGATGAAGAGCTATAGCAAGACGAAGAGGAAGAGGAAGAAGAAGAAGATAAGGAAGATGAAGTAGAAGAAGAAGGTTTAATAACACTTCATATATAATCGCGTAAATGATTAACACAAACCGGACAAGCACGAAACTAAAATCGCAATGCACTCCATTCTGTGTCACCCGAATCCCCAATGAAACAAATACCTTCCCCAATACGAACATTTCAAAACTTATTCCCGTCATACTTGCTTCAAGTCGCAAGCAATTGTCGTCAAACAATCATCTCCTTGCACTGTAAAACCTTGGAAATTGATCTCTTTATAATTGCAACAACGAATTCACTCGCTACGCTTTCCTTCTTTTGACTATACTTTCAAGCTCAAAACCACTCATGTGAATTGGACTAATCTGGTTATAAATCAGATTACCATTACGAAAGCAATGTTTTGCTGACTGCCGAAAAAAATCTTTAAATATCAATGAATTTATGCATAGCAATTTATTCTGCTTAAACCATGCTGAGTGAGGTCTTCTTCACTAACCATGGCACTTCAAACACATGCTTTGGAAAAATGAAAAAATATAAAATTAAAAAAATGAGGAAAGGGCAACCCGCCTTTCTGTTGCAATTTATTTTCTCGACTCAACTGCCACTTGAGTTGGAAGATGGATTATTTGTGTTTGATGAACTTTCCGGAGTGACATTTTAAAACTTTGTTTGGCTCTTCAATATTTCAATTTTATTTTTTCCTCCCTGCTTCTATCTAAAAATGGCGGACATTTATTGCTTTTTTTTCGTCGTATCCTTTTTGTGTGTGCGTCTCTGTTCCCTTTAAGGACCATAAATCAGGGCATTGAATCCTTCTATAGTAGTTGCGTTGTTTCCATTTCTCTTTCAAGGCTTTGTACGTATATTATGTAGTTGGTGGTAGTTGCATGTTCTCGCTGCTTTAATGCTGGTTATATTATTTATCGTAGAAATCCATAAAATGAACAACTCAGCGGTTTGTTACATTCTCAAGATTCCTTCTCTGCTGGAGTGGGCTTCTTAAGTACTCGGATGTTGCTGTTGTTGGTTTTAGTTTTTTGCTTCTCCTAAATCAAGTAATCGATACTTGGAGGTTGCAATTATTTTTACAGCACGAAACGGCACTATCGTGTATAAATGTTTGTAGCTGTAGAAATGGCTCTTAGGAATCTTCTCATTTTATTACCATCACCATGTTCGTGCATGTGTACTTGTGGCATTAGTCTTTTATTGCAATGAAGCACTATCGCCACCGGAAGTTGAGCACGGCATGATGGTGCATGGGGTGTTGCATTTTTTTTTTTTTTTTTGTGAATTATGAGCTTTTCAGTGAGTGGTAAAGAAATTCAGTATAGCAGGTCACAACAACCAACAAAAAACTTAAAATAAAAAGAATAAATGGGGTGGCCATCTGTTTTGTAGTTTAACTGGCGTGACCAGATGCTCGTGTAGAGCTTTTCCATATGAACCGAACTTACAGCGTCAGGATGGACAATAATTAGATGACACTGGCAGCCACATGTGGTTATAAGAATAATATATGTCTCCAACTTTGTTCTGAAAAGGGATAATAGAGCTGCAAGGATTTCAGGGAGAAATTCGAATCAAAAGAATGCATTTCAGCTCATGGCTTGCACAAAAATTTCAAAATCTAGTTTCATATTTGAAAGGAAAGGAGAAGAAGAGTTAAAAAAAAGAACTTTTCCCATTGTTTGGGAAGAGGCAAATAAATTGTATAAAATAACGAAGAATGTATTGATTTTGAGAAAAGAGATGACAAACTTTTGCGGGGTGAGATTTTTTTCGCTCACAACTATTTCGAATTTCTTAACGAATGCAGACAATTTCACTCGAGAAGTGAAGGGAAAAAATCAATTTGAAAGACACCAACAAAAATCATTGAGAACTTTTGGCGAATTCAATTAAAAGTCGAAGATTGTTTCTAAACTTTTTTTTATTTTGGAAGATATTTTTGTTGTCTTTTTTCTGAAAGTTTTTATCTCGAATGACATCTTCTCTGTTTGAAGTGTTTCAAAAGATCATACCTACCACAACACTGTCATAATACTGACTACTGTTTCATAATTTGAAAAAAAGAAAATGGTTGACATGCTTCTTACGATAATAGATATGTAGTGTGTCCCTTCTTTCTCGAGTAGTCAATTGTGTTTAATGATGAGTTCACTCGTTGCGCATACTTATGTCGCATGAAAAATGTTTCATGAAAAATAAGGAGATAAGTAAAGTCTTAACCTCGAAAAACCATTTTGCAATAACAAAAACAATTTCATCATCTTCTGGAATTAGTTTAAAATGTCTTTTTATGAAAGTGAAAACAAATGTGGCACCCGGAGCTAATTTCAATTGATTTTGAATTAAAATTGAAACCCCTTGATGCACGCGTGTACAAGTAAATAATTTCTTTGGGTTAGGTTGGATGGGTATGCAAACGCCAGCGGCAATACTTAACTCGGAACTCAAGGATCCATTGTGCTCCTCGGTATAACGGAGGATTAGGGAGGTGAGAAGTAGGGGGACTGTGTTGGTGATTAGGTCGTTAGACATGAGGAATTTCAGATTTCACTGACATTTTTGGAGCACTTAATGAACTTAAAGTTGCTGTTCAGTGGAAGGTTTTAGATGTCGTCCAGTTAGTCGAAGAAGTACCTCGATGGCTTTTTTTCTAGTGTGGGTCAAACTTGAGCAGTGCATAATTGAGTTGAGACTCTTGAGATTGACAACCCTCATAGAGAACCTGGGCTTGCTAAACCGCAGTAGAAATTTTGCTTTTTTTTTCTTAGAAATGTTAGATCTCTATAAACTCGTCAGTTTTCTAAAGATGACCACCTGTCATTGGCATTTTTTACAAAATTACATTGGTTCCTTTTTACTTGCGATTATAGGTACTATAAGGCAAGTCTTGCAATCGTGCAGAAAAAAAATTTTGAGATAACAATTAAACATAACATTACGATGATAGAGAATACGAAAAAAGTGGGTCCTGCAATTCTGTCTGTCTGTCTGTGTGTCTGTCTGTCTGTCTGTCTGTCTGTGTGTCTGTGTGTCTGTGTGTCTGTGTGTCTGTCTGTATATGGATCTACAGCCTGAACCGCTTGACCGATTTTCTTCAAAATTTGCAGTTAGGGTTTGTTTGGCATCCTACAGAGGGGTTTTTGGAATTGGGTCTCTAGGTCTTGAAATAACGGTACCTGCCATACAACCGATATGATAATACTTATTTTTCTCGAAAACGGCTCGAACGATTTCGATAAAATTTTGTGTGAAGGACTAATTTAGGATTGTTTTTCTAATGATGCAAAAAAAATTTTTGGAAAAGGCCTAAAAACGGTACCTCCCATAGTACCGTTTTTTTTTTAAACCGACTTTTTCGTTAATGGCTGACACGATCTTGACGAAATTTTGGATTTAAGAAGTCGCAAGCTGTTAAAGAAAGACTGCATATCAATATTTAAAAAAATTTAGTTTTGGAAATTTTTATAAATTTTTTTAAAAAATTTTGATTTTTGAAAGTAACTTCGAAACTATAACTTTGATTTTTTTTAAATTTTTTGTCAAAATAACTCCTGTTAAGATCTAGAACTTTGCATACTCGACTTTTAAAAAACAGTTTAAAAAAAAAAGTGAAAAATAAAAAACCGTTTTTTGGAAAAACTGCTCCAACGATTTTGATTAAATTTTCATCATTCATGTGTATTAGCGTTTGCAAAAGAATGGCGTTTTTAGATTTTTGCTTGAATCCTTTGGAATATTTAATTTAATTTTTTCATTATTTTGCGTGATTTAATTCAATTTCCATAATTAATGTGTAGTTGGCAACCCTATACCACAAAATATATTATGAAGAGCTAATACCAAAACCTTTAACTCAGCCTTTAGATTTTGATATCGTATTTAGAACACAATCGCAAGTTCGTGCGACCCAGTCGTGCCCATTTTTTTTCTTGCTCTAGTGGTACCCGTGGTGTGATGGATAGCATGTCCGCCTGTTAATCCAGAGGTTCGTGGTTCGAATCCCAACAGAGGCACAAATGTTTTTCCACGGGTATCGCCTTTCGCGAGGAATTGGCAAATCCTCCGTTAGTATTCATTGTCATGAAAACCGCTTTCTCGATTAGCCGTTCGGAACCGGCTGAAAATTGTAGTTCCCCTCCATTCCCTCACAAGGCATGCATGGTTGTGAGAAATGCGCTAGGCCCAAGAGCTCCTCGCTCTGTTGCGTCACCCTATTTTTATCAATTATATTTAAGAAAGAGGCTTTCATGGCAGTGTTAAAACTTTGAGGGCTAGCCAATTCTTCACTTCGACATGTGATACCTACACGTGAAAAACTTTTTTTTTTTGATATTTCTTAGATTTAAACCTGTGTTGATTAATACAAGCCTTGAATCGAAAGTTCTGCTCGAAATACGTTTTTCACTACAATCCGCTCTGCGTCTTGGAATGAGTTTGAATTGATAAGAGCTTCGTCCTTACCACCTAGATTTTTCTAATGTTTTTGATTTAGTAATCCATTCCTGGTTGGAAGCTTCTGCATCACTTTAACTTTTGATTATAGCGAAAGCTTCATTCTGAATCCCTTTACTTTTTTTAAGGTTGTCCCCAGGGCTCTGTCTTATACCCCACTCTATAATATTTTATAGTAATAGCTACCTCTAGTATGTTTTAGTTCATCATTCCACCTCTGGAATCTTATCTACCCAAACCTATGGGTATTTTGGGCTTAATTCAAATGCAAAACTATTTTCAATAAATGGACTTCACTGAACAGTCAAACACCCACCCATCCAATCCCGAAATCTATAAAAGCAGGCGAGCTGTTTTCTCATTCGAGAAGGTTTGTTCCTATCTCAATTATCACATCAGGCATCACTACCCGTAGAAATATCGACTCAAAAATTGTTTTCGGTTTGATGTTCGTGCAAATATGCGTTTTAAAGATGAAAATACCGTTATTTCGTTTGCTCCCAACAGCATGTCATTCGATCAATGCCGAAAAGTGCTTTCTAAAAGGCTTACAGCATGCGGCTTAGGGAATTGTAATTTTACTTTCCGCCAGCAGCGAATAATACGAAGCGAATTTCACCAAGCATCAGCAACAGGAATTTTCTGATTTCTGATTGATTTTGTAATACATATTTCCATTCATCATTATCAACATCATCATCATCATAACCATCACCACCATCGGCGTATGCTCGAGGGAGTTATGAAATAAGGGATATGAAAATAAAACATACCTTTGGTTGCAGAGGTATAAAGAATTCCATTAGTCGCACCCGATCCACCTATGCCAACTTAAAATATTAATTTTAACTTCCACGCATAGCTATAACCAATCGATAGCGGTAAAACAATAAATTTTCAACACCCACCGACCACCCTCGACAGGTGGAATGGGTTCGATATTTTCACTTCCAATCAGACGCAGTCCCTTTCCCTTACACGTATGGCTATTGCATTGTTTTTAAGTTGAATAGCAGCGCATTCCGTCCACCACATTGCAATTTTATTAACAAAAATTCATTGTTAATTGGAATTTATATCGCAGAAGGTGAAAAGTTGTGGACATATCGGGTTCGGATAAGTTTTCATTTGGTTAAACCGAAACAATTTCTTTAACACTGCGGAGGTTCAATATTCTATTTTCTGTTTTATAAAAACAAATGCAAGCACAATAACAACATTGGAGACAAATTGCTCTCAATATCATAATGGAATAAGGTACTAGTGTAAATAGACATCAATACCAATCAAGTTGTATATCAATACACCCATTAAATTGAGGAGGTCCTTTGTCAAGCGATATCGTCTTTCAAGATAATGGAATGAAGTACTTGGGTTCGTTGGGTTTTCTTTTATTTTCTTCTTCTTATTCTTTGTTGCAAAAAAAAAAGAAACAAAAAGTATAAAAATCAATAGGATTGAAAGACGAGTTTGCCATCGAAGAAAAATGTAAAGCCAAATTAATGTTTGTCATGAATAGGTAGTCCAGTAAGAGTAGCTTTTGACGAAGAAAAAATTATTTACAAGCTCAGTGTTATGCAGAAGGATTGGTGTTCGGATATGGCACCTCAAAAGATCCAATCCTCGTTGATACGATGGCTGCTAATGCCGCTTTCCATTGGTTTCACTCGGGAAAGCAATCATTTTAAAAACCAATGGAACACCCAACACTTTTTCTATTCAGTTTAACGCAATTGCCTTTGTGTGAGTGAAACACCTATGGCTCTTAAAAAATATTCTTTGATGAAAATGTTGTTTTTGACATTTGAGTAACATGTGTTAGTGCTTCTTCAGTCGATTCTCACTTAAAATCGAGAAGCGGCTGTCACTCCTCAGAATCATGAGAAGCGATCTTTTTGCACCAATGGAATGGTTTGAGAATGCTCCTGGACGCTCCTGGACGGTTCTTTTCGTCCAATGGAAAGCGACATAAGTTGGTTACGAGAAGATTCTATTTGGATTCTATGAAGAGAAATTTGTGTTCAAAAATAAAAGGCACAAAATGTTTTTATTGCCTTTGAACCCATGCAACTGACGCTATTAACTTGATACTTCTGCACAAAAATTGTTGGAAATAGCTCAAGCTTCAATTTTGTATTGCATTGGTTTTTTACTCTGTAAATTGTTTTTGAGATGAAAATCCAGTTTTATGACCTTGAACCACTTATAACTGTTGCAGCCATAAGATCAATGAGTTGTCGTGATGGGTTCTAACAAAAATTCAGCTTGCAAATGCTTTTTTTTCCTTTCTTTAGCATTTTTTAGTTCATTCTTACTGGACTATGAATTGCCTCAAGCAACAAAACTGTCAAGACTTGGTTGCGGTGAAAATATTGGAGTAAGACGCTTTATTAGTTCTTTTGAGAAGGATTATTGATTCTGTGGCATTTTTTTCAAGCCAATAATAATAAGTTACATGGGAAACAATGTCCTTGAATGATATTAGGTTGTTGTTCTGTCGTGTAATTTTTTTTTTCTTTTTAACAAGAAATATTCGATCTTGCTGTCACAAATGAGAGTACTATTGCCTGGTAAAATTTAAATAAATTTACCTGTACACAAACGAACGCTGCCGGGCCATTTGAAAGGCGGTTTTTTCAGTGTATTGGAAAAATATCTCTGCGAAGTTGTTGTTTTTTGTTGACATTCTTTGAATTTAAACATGACAATGCAAGGCGCAATTTTGTCAGGTTTTTTTTGTAGATTGATTGAAACGCGTTCAATGTTGACAGCGTGTTTGTATCGCATGTAAAGTGAATTGGTCATTTATGTGATAGACTTGACTTCATGGTATTAAGATAAGTAATTCCGAGTGAAACAAGTTCGTTCTTCGAATCCAATCATAACGATTTGGCCCGAAAAACCACCTTAATTTGACTGCCATGTCGTTGGTTTTCGTGTGACACCTCATAGTTCTCTAGAAGATGCCACAAACGATTTCGTAAATAGCCAATGTGCTTACAACCGCACCATCGCCTTATCCAGTAATAGAAACTCAATTGCAACTTTCCTATCCCACTATAGAGTTCTTCTTAATGTTGTGCCATAGAAAGCCTTTTTATCAGATAGATCAACATGAGTGACTTTTCTAAATATATTGTTGTCTAAAAGAGCAAGAGGGTTTTCATGATTTTAATGACGACAATTAGGTCTATTGTCCCTACCAGTGGCAAGTTTCTCCTCCCTTCTCATCAACTTTGCACCTATCACTGATATTGGCCACAAATCTTTGTTGGCTCGAAGAGTTCCAAAGCCGTATGTGTTTTCTAGGCAAACAGTAACCGTGCCAGTCCATAACTGGTAAAAAGTTATCAATAAAAAGAGATCGACCTTTTAAACGAGGGGCTGAGACTTCGCTAATGTTTGTCGTCAGATCTTCTTCTCGAACACCTGTCTCTTTTTTCCCCCGAATATAATTTTGTTGCCCAAGTGAAATCTTCGTCAGAGCAAAGTTTGAACAATTTTGCACCATAAAGTTGAATTTTGTTAGTGAGGATACAGTTGAAACACAATGTGAATGACTGTTTCAAAGATTACCATGTACCCTGAGGTTACGTCAAAAATACACAGTCAGTTATCCTTCGGTTCTGGCCTAGTCCACTCTAGGAGTTAGCCAGGAAAGGTCTGTTATCGAATCTTCATAGATGGTTCCAAAACCGATGATGGATCTGGCGCTGGTGCCTGTATTGAAAGCGATGACATACGACTAAACGCCTCCTTAGGCTCATATGCATCCGTCTTCCAAGCGGTGGCTTATGCTATCCAAATGGCTATAAGCTACGTTGCGAACAATGGCTGGATTGGGAGACGTATTTGTGTCTGGAGTGACTGTCAAGCTGTGTTTAAGGCCCTTCTCAACCCTCTAACTACTTCGAAAGTGATCCAGGAATGCAAAAGCTCTCTGAATGCGGTTGGAAGATTTAATTCTTCGAGTCTCGTTTGGGTTCCAGGCCATCTTACGAGGCAAGGTTTCCAGACAGCTTTTTCCGGACCTGAACCTTCGATTGGTCTGCCTGGGTCCTCAGTGAGGTCTCCAATCGACGCGACGATTGGATCTGCCAAGAGCACAACCGTAGATGGCATGCCTCCATTGTATGCCGACAGACCAAACGTATACTCCCCAACGTTGATAAGAGGACTTCAACATTTTTGTTATACCGTAACAGAAAAGAATGTAGAAAGCTTATTGAAGTTGCAACGGGGCACTTCTCTTTTGCCAAGCATTTAAACGTGTCAGGCTTAAGTGATACCAAACTCTGTGAATTTTGTGGAGATGATGATGACACCGTGGGGCACTTCCTCTTTAAATTTTCTGCATTTTCTTGAATCAGGTTACAGATACTCGGAAAGCTATTACAAAAAGAACATTGTGAACATTGAAGAGTTGGAGTTGCGGTTTGCATGCACTTCCTTATGTGCATTTTTCTATATCACAGAAGATGGCGGAGTGTTCTCGCCTTATCATCAACCCTAGGCTAAGGTAATCGATGATTGATCACTAGTTGCTTCAACATTTATCATAGAACCATTTAGACAAATCACTGATGGAACAAATTAACAAATTAACCTCATGTTAAGTAATAGGACAATCAATTCAGTTCTAGGAGGCTTATCTACTACAAGAACTGTCCGTAGAGAGAAAGGTGCACCGCTAGGTGGAGTCCTACCTCCACTTTTTAGGAACATAATTGCTAACGAACTTTTAATGGACCGGTCGCTAGACCGATACGCAATGTATAACTGGTTTTCGATAAGAACTGCCAAGTCATCATCCCACAAGAATCACATGGGGCTATACAGATTTCTTTTCTTTTTTTCAAATATTTAACGCGCAGATCAAGGAATTATCAATAACCTTATAATGTTTTAAAACACCTTGCGAGCACTTTAAAAAAATAGGAGCAGATTTAGTAAGAAGTACCGATGAAGGGAAACAACAGAGTATGGTAAAGCATTCCACATTTGAGTAGTGCGACTAAAATATGAATCTCTATAATTGATTGTATGTCCGAAGCAAGCAACATTTCGACGATGTTCAAGAGAACCAATCGATTCTACGATTTAGCTATCACCTTGCAATCTTAACGCTTTGTTTCCTATCCTTACGAGATGATTCAATTTATTTTTACTCTGACGGTTTGAAACAGAGGACGGAGCTGGTGATGGTATGTACTAAAAAGAACCAAATGTTGGTCTATCATTCCACATCCCAAGCCGCTCTTGGCTGTTCCTAGTGGAAACTCTGAAGATGAAAGAGGATCTATCATGCCTTTGAGAAAAGGTAATACCTTCGCCAAATATTCGCATTTTCTCGGATAGCCAAGCAGACCTTAAATCGCTTGGTAATGTTTCTACAAATTCTGTCTCTTATGAAGATGACAGAACGGTTTTTAAATCGCCTTTTTTGCGTCAGGGCGCACAGAGAAATTCCGGAAAACTGCAAGGCCGACGAACTCGCCAGGAAAGAAACTTCCATGCCAATGTCACCCAACAGAATGAATATTGGCATGCCTTTCGCTACGTCCGAACTTATGCTATAGCAAGAGGCTTTACAGACAACGAACACTAGTTGGACAAACAACTACCACCTGTATGGCTACCAAAAAGTCAAACCTTGATCCAAAACGTACCACAGATTTGTTATCCGTAGCAGATTCCACCCTAACTCGGTAATCGGGTTTATAATCTTACATTGCTTCGTAGGTGTCCCACTTCTGTGGAAGCTGATGCATGGACGAGGAAGAAGGGGAAACCGTTCCACATTTACCTTGCACACGACATGTGCTCTCTGAAAAGTGTTAAACTCATTTAGAAGAACTCTTTTCCGATGATACAAGTGATCTTAGAAACATAATAGGCATTTATAGTCCTCATCGGTTTATAGAAAGCTCAAATAATGAGACAATTCATCAAATATCCATGTGACGTCACAATGGGTGGTACCCGTGGCGTGATGGTTAGAATTTCTGTCTGTTAATCGTGAGTTTCATGGTTCGATTCGAATCTTAACAGAAGACAAAATGTTTTCCCACTTGTATCGCAAGAGGTATTGGAAAGTCCTTCGATAATAGATTCCTTGGCATGAAAAGTGCTTTCTTCATAAGCTGTTCGGAATCGGCAAAGAATTGTAGGTCCCCTTCATTCCCTCACAAAGGCAATAGTTGTCAGAAATGCGCTATGCCCCGGAGCTCGTCGCTCTGTTGTGCAACCTCATTTATTTATTTTATTTAGCCGCAATGAACCCATTCGTCATTCGTTTTCCCGGCAGCCACCTTAACCTAACCTAACCTATAAATCCCAGGGGCCTGTAATACAAAGCTACAAATTTACACGTCAAGATTCACTTGTAGGGCTATGTACTTTACACTTTTAGAGGAACAAGCAAACTTGTAGCTTTTTGTTACAGAAATTTCTTACACTTGTCACTTTTCGCTTGTATTACAAGTACTTATAGTTTTGTGTTATAGGCTCCTGACATTTAAAATTTTTACACCTGAGAAGTACATTTCCATTCAATTAATATCTGGAAAAGGGAGGCCTGGATCAGAAAGCGTTCTATGCAAGTACTCAGGCATTTTTGGACGAAGTCCTTCTAAAACGTCTATTCATACATCAAGTGCTTGTTGCAGGGATATTGAATTCACGGTTAAGATAGCTCCGTCGTCGTTGGCAAGGAATAGTTTCTCTACTTTGGTGTTCTGTACTTTATTTCTCAGCACGTAATCAAGGACTGTAATAAAGAGCAGAAAATTCAAAACGCTACCTTGGTATACACCTGTTGTGACCTGGAACGCTTCGGTGACATCTGGCCTTCGTTACCGCTCCTTCGTTACCGCTCATCCTACTTCGTCGATAGGGACGCTTAATAATAATAAGTTGGTGAACATGTACACAAGCACATAGATGTGTTATCTTAATTACCACACCATCAACATATTTCAAAACAATTGAGGGAAATCCGGAATACCTATTTACAAACACCTCTGCTGCTTCGCAGTCAGTTTGTATATGTAAGAAAAGTTGTAAAAAGCATATCTACTGCCAGCAAATTGGATATTACTTAAAAGCATTACTTTTTTATTACCGTTTAGATCCCAACGCAAAAAAGCTTTTAAAAATTAAACTGTGCAATAGATTTTTTCAATGGTTTGGGTATCTTTCATCATAATTTTTCTCCATTCCCTGACGAAACATATCGAGGCATATAAGCAAAATTTAAGTGAACACTTTAGGGTAGATTTAAGTCTAAAACTGATCTCCAATGTCCTTATGGAGGTATCCCTGAATAATAAAATGCTACCCACATAAAATATTTTATTGTCATGTTACCACAACATCGTCGGCCGTCGGAATTTTTTAATATGGTTGCCATCAAACAACAAAAAGCGACGCACATGAAACCAGAAAAAAAAAATTAAAACCGAGCTATTTTATAATTTTACAGAATACATAAAATATTCAACATGAAAACCCGACCAACACGAAAAAAAAAAGATGAAAACCCAACGCCCAACGGAGAAAGCGACCAGGGTTTTATTTATTTCATTTATTTTTTTTTTTTTAACAAATTTGCTCCACCAATCGCTGATGTTAAATATTTTGGTTAAATAGGATGTCAGATTATAACTCATTAAACATAAAGGTATGGTAAATTTCAGTGAAATTCTTAACACAGCATTCCATTTTCATAAAGTTACAACACCAACAAGAGATTGCTTGGTTTTTGTCCTTTCTTTTTAAAATAGCCTTTTTTATGGTGAATTTTGTTGGCATTGAAGCGGTACTACTTTATGGCAATCAAGCAAACTGAACAATGCAATTTTCGAAGTGTACTTTCTCTAAAATTAACTACAAGAGATGATGATGATGATGATGATCCTCAGTGTAGCGGCCAAGGACAATTGTTTTTTTATTTTCCTTCTTAGAATCTAATTAATCCTCTTTGATGGAAGGAGGACAAGAACGCTTGTGGTATACTTTTGCGTGCTCTGACCCAGATTTATGTAATATTCTTTTGTGATGAAGTGCCCTTCGGGTAAAGTATCTTCTCCATTTTTTGAATGGTGGACAACAGAGGGTGCTAGGTATCAGTTGGGTCTTATATTGTGCAAAAGCACTTACTTTTACTTGGTTTGAAAGATGAGTTGGTTGGAAGTAATTAAGAATAGGGATGTGTGTGAACTAAAGAGGCATGAGACTGGAAATTAATTTTTCATTCGAAGCCCTATTTCAAAAGTGAATTGAGTTGAGGTTTGTTTGAAGAAGAGCAGAACTTTTGCGAAACAAATTTCACTTAATATTCGGTTTTTTTCTGAGAATGTAAAACGTTTGAACTTTGAAATCTCGTTTGTTATTATGCTAAGCCCGAAAGCGTTTATATTCTCAGAGCTACGAGTTTAATACCTTTAATACTGATTTTTGTACCAATTTGTACATAATTTGTATGGGACTCTTCCTTTATCTATCGCTGAAACTCCATATTCTTCCATCTTTGTTTTAATGTATTTACAAGATTTTTTTGTAAAGCTGTGCATGAGTAGCTGCTATTCCTTCAGAATCTTCAGAGTGCTCTGTGATATGCTTTTTTCTCTAGAGCTGGGAAATGCTCATCGGGCCCAAAGGAAAGGGTATAACTTTGGTTATCCTTGTATTATTGTCAAAACTAGTACAATATTTATTGATGACATTTCGTATTAGCTGCTCCATTTCTTTTGCGCTTCAGCGGAGGGAAACGATGGAAAGAATAGCTTTCTTAACAGCTGCAGCGGCGCGGCGGCGGCGTGCGGGTTGAAACGTATTAGTTCGTTGAAGTGAGCTCCTAGATCTTGACCTGCTTCTTAGGCCTCAGCTGTGTTCCATCAGAAAAATTGATGTTGTGGGAGTTTGTGCCTGGTCGCTAAAGTTTTTATCCTTGTATTGTTCTTCGTTTGTATTCGTGGTAGTCAGTGGCGGCGCGAGGCGTCGGCGATGTCGGCGACCGCCGACGGCCTCGCGCCTGAGGGGGCCTCGCAAAAAGAAGACGATTGAAAGTCGACGACAGCGGCGACCTTTTTTTGTGAGTTGGAGTTTCCCACAGTTGGAATTTGCTTTTGATTGATGCAGCTAATTCTTCTGCAACAGCCAAAACGTTTTTTGGATTCATCAATAAAATCTATGTGCTATTTTCAAAATCAAATAAGCGTTGGGATATTGTTAAAACTCGATTAAAATTGAAATTAAAGCCTCTGTCGTGTTTCACGATGGGAGTGTAAAATCACAGCTGCAAAAGCAATATTTTTACAATTTGATGATGTTATTGAATGCGTGAATGAACTAAAAAATAAAAATGCTGATGCTGAAACTCTAAGCGAATGTGACGCAATTTTAAATGAAATGTTAACTTTTGAGTTTATTGTTGCGATAAACGTATGGTACGAAGTTTTACTACGTGTAAACAATATAAGCAAACTATGGCAATCGGTTCAAGTCAACTTGAAAGTCGTTATTGATACTTTACGGTCATTTTGCTACTGGATTGAAGAATTTCGTAATACAGGATTTGGCGACTGTGCTGTCGATTATTTGTAGAGAAAAGTTCTTTCGAAATTGAGTCTTAGTTAAAAGAAAACCAATACCCAGGAAAAAACGAATCTTCGGTTATGAACATGTTGATGAACCTATTCAATCTTTTGAAATGTAATACAGAGTGAACTTCCTTAACACAATGATTGATGCAATTATAGTCGACACCGAATGTCGTTTTGAATCGCTCAATAAGTATTTCGAAAATTTTGGTTTCATTTATGATATCAATTATTTAAAATCTATACCAAATGAAGACCTTCTCAGTACTTCGGGATGGCGGGGACAGTTACATTTAGCCTTTTGAGCTTTATGAAGAACTCCAACTTTTAAAAAATAATTTACAAGACTCTATAAACGATGCGCAAAAACTAATTCAATACATTTTGGAAAATAATTTAGAAGAAGTATATCCAAATGTTTGCATAACAATTAGAATCATCCTCACAATACCCGTCAATACGGCTTCCGCTGAAAGAAGCTTTACGAAGTTGCAATCGATTAAGACATACTTGATAGTAGGGGAGCCCAGGATGCTAAATTTGCAGTTACTAAAGCGTCATGGGAACTTATTGGATTCTGAAGCTTACGTTCTAAAATGAAAAAAGTGTATGGCAGTTTTCCTTTTTAGTGGGGCGAAGAGCGTGTATGAACTTTTAAAAATATGAAAAAAAACAGTCACATTAAAATACACGAGCGCTTCTTTGTCTTTCTGATAACCGATAAATATTAATCAGACGATTAACTGGGGGCAGGTGGGCGTATAGAGAGGTTGAAAAAAAAGCTATTCGAGCGTGTCAGATTTTTAAAGCGAATGTAAAGTATACTCAAAAAATTCTATATTTCAATAATCTGACGATTTAAACGTGGCCATAAAGTTTAGCGGATTTTTAAAAATGTAAAAAAAACAAATGACCTTGAAATACTCGAGCGCGTCAGATTTTTATACAGAGTGATCAACTTGATGTCCTCCTGGATGATAATCTGACAATTATATGGAGGCGTACTCTTAGTCTGACAATTTGAAAGTAACAACTATTTGTTGTTTCTATTTTTGATTACTGGATGCAATAAAAAAAATATGTACACATATGTATATATACAAATTTTGATTTGAAATTTTGTTGAAAATACTAAAAAAAAACCCGCTGAAAGTTTAAGCCCTTAATATTAGTTTTAAGTGCTCGATCAATAGGTGTGAAAATTTCTCATTGAAAATACACGGAAACGCCGCTATAGCTCAACGGCATTTCATGGGATCGCTTTAACCAAAGATCGTTTTTTCTCAAAATTAAACGCTCTACAGAAGTTGCCGCAAAGTCATTACTCACACCGGCGACGTAGTACGGGCCACTAAACCAGATTTTTCCATAAAATTCACGTTTTTTCGCAGTTATCTCGTAAATAACAAAAGCTATGGATAAATTATAAACTACAAACTTAAAGAGAATTTAGTTTTCTACAAAAAAGGTCTTTTAGACCAAATTGCTAATATCAATATTAAGCGAGATATTAACCATCATATATTATACCTTTTATTGACGACTTTACCTAAATCGCCCCAAGAAAAATGTCAGATTATATGTTTTCCGTAATCCTGATAGGATTACCTTCAAAATAAAAAAAAGTTAATCGCGCTCGAGTATTTCACAATGTCGATTTTTTTTTTTACATCTTTGTGACTCGCCTACTTACTTAGGCCACGCTCAAATTGTCAGATTATTGAAATATACACTTTTCTGCATGTATAATTAACTTACCTTCTCTTAATCTGACGCGAGTCAGTTGAGTTTTTCTGAAGATCGATTTGTTTTTACTAATCTGACGGGTTGCCATCAACGTACATTAAGGGTTCATATATGGTAGGAGTACATTACAGGGTGCAAGGTTTCTCCCCATATGATTTTCTGACGCGCTCGAGTAACGCGCAAGATCACCTCTTGGGCTCCCCTACTATGAGAAGCACGATGACTCAAGAAAGATTATCTGCGCTATCAGTTTTATCAACTGAAGCTGAAATAGCGGCTAGCATTTTTTATCACGAAATCCTGAAAAAATTCAGTGAGGCCAAAAGTCTGAAAGTTCGTCTTTTTTAATATTTTAATTGAGAAATTAGTTTTCGTAATTTGATTAGCAATAAAAATCGTTTACACATACTCTACTTTTAATTTAATTTGTGTAAGGTATGAAATTAATCGTTTTCTTGAACGGGGCCTCGCGAACACAATCTCGCCGACACGTCCACGCGAGGTCTAGCGCCGCCACTGCTGGTAGCACAGAAAGAGCTTCCTTATATGGTCTTCAACCCAACTCATCACTTTTTATAATTTGTTTTTCTAGTATGCCTAATGCATTATAGAATTGTCTGCACCTAGTGCATGGAGTTCTATATGGCAGCGAATGAAAAATAGGCTTTGACATCTCTGATCCGTTTGGAATCGGCATTAAAATTGTAGATCCTTAAAATGAGTCAGGCGTCGGGGTTTCATTGCTTTGTTGTGCCCCAGTTTTTATTGTATTTTAAACTATCTGACCCGCCCGGTGTTTTTGTGTATTAATTATGCGAAGCACTAAACTGACTGAAAACAAAAAAACTCAGGAAGCTGCCCTAAAAGATTTTAGTTTTCCGTTTTCGTGCCCCTGGCAATGTGGGGATGAAATAAAGTAGTTTTTAAGGCTCATGTTCTTGTTCCCGTTTTCATCGGAAATCAATTTTTCATTAATTATTCTCCTATTCGGGTCAGAAAAATACAACAAATCAAAAAAAATCGAAATCGATTCAGCCGTTCTCGAGTTATAAGTGTTCGAACAACCCCGATTTTGTTTTATGTAGATATGTACATAGATAGATATCCTACAGCTCTTTTATATAAGGTGTCTTGTTAGTGGTAAAAGAACTATTAAATGAGACAAAACACATTTACATAAGTCCAAAGCTAAATCTAATGATAATTTTTGACATGTTTTCAACACAACCTGCTAAAATGTCCAATCTTAAGGTCATAATTTCGACAAATCTGAACAAAAGTTGGGGTCGTATATCGTCAATCGTCTCATAACTTATCGAAAACCAAAAATTGTGAGAAAATCGGGATCAACAGCTAGCTCACAGGCCGGAAACCCAAAATTTTGTGAAAATCGGGATAAACTGTAACCACTGACTGTTTGAGACCCCTCTTCGAGTGTCTGGTGATCTGCTTTGCAACACCTAAAAACATCGATGGTTCCACTTCAAACATTTTGAAAAAAATCGTCGTAACATCGATGTTTTTCGGTCGTATAAACATATCGATATTTTTCCGGTGTTTTCCCGTCGTTCTCCGATGTTTTCATTGTCTTACCCATCCTTTAGTTAAGTTATTGTTATTAAATTTGTTTGTTCCAACCCAACAATTTTGAAATCGATTAAATAAAAACTATTAGAGGACTCTCTGCGAGCAGAAGGACAGACTGCTTAATCATCTCTTACAGAACTCCTAAAATACTCTTTCAGAAACTCTTAACGAAACTTCTTTTAAACCTCTATGAGATAAGATTAATTCAAAAAAATTTTGTGAGTAGCATTTAAGACTTTTTTAAAAACTCCTTAAGACTACTTTGAGAACGAAATCTTTAAGAACTCTTTCAAATTGCGAGCAAAACACAATATGAGTACAGAACTAGAGAACTTCTTAAGTGAAGAATCTTCAGAGCTCCTTTAGAGTGGAACCGAAGAACTGTTTGAGACTAGAACCAGAACTATATTTGAGAGCAGTATTCAAAAACTCGAACTCTTCAAGCTTATCAAATTCTCTAAAAATAAGGATAGAAAATAGTGAGCAGTTAAAGTGTTCACTCCATAATCACCTTATCTTATGGTTGACTTGTCACTGACAAACCCGCACTTGTCATCATCAGACAGCCTAATTATTTTTCGATTTAAGCCTTCGAAAACCCGGCTAATGACTTTCTTATGTTAGTTAAGCGTTACTTACATATATACATATAATATTTATTGAATTTCCGTATTTTACCTTCTCTTCATTTATTAAAAAACCTATCGCTTTTAAAAAGCTTATGAATGAAGGTCGTGAGCCATCTGAACCCTCTGGCTTATTTTAAATATCAAGATATTCCATTTGATATTTGTGCAGAATTTAGTCGTAATCCACAAGAATGTGGGTTGGTGAGTGAATCTCCTGAACATTACTTATTCTTTGACCTTGATTCGATCAATTCGGGCACGAGCTGTGTGACATGTTGCGACGTCTTGTTGAAACCACAACTCCTGCACATCATGGTTGTTCGATTGATGAACGAAAAAGTCAGTAGTCATCGCTTTATAGCGGTCACCATTGACTGTAACGTTCTGGCCAGCATCGTTTTTAAAGAAGTACGAACCAATTATTCCAGCAGTTTTTCTGGATGTAACGGTGTATCAACATTCACTTGAGGATTGTCATTACTCCAAATTCGGCAGTTTTGTTTATTCACGTATCCATTCAACCAAAAGTGAGCTTTATCGTTAAACAAAACTCGCTTTTGAAAATCGGGATCGACGGCTATGATTTTCAAAATAAATTTGCACAATTTGGAAGCGTTGTTCAGGCGTCAGTCTATTCATGTTGAAATGCCGAACCAAACTAAACATAAATCACTTGACAGCTGACAAAATGGCCGTCAGTTAAAAGGTGTTGCCAACTTAAAGTTCTATACCTATAAAAAAACACCCGTTATATTCCACTTCCAGGCGAACGTTTTCATTGCAAGTATTTTAGAAGTTCTTTCACGAAGTGTGAGTGACTTCAAAGTGATCAGTCGTGTTTTTCATACTCTGGTGTTTAAAGTAAAATTTTTTGAAAACAAAAACAAAAAAGAGCAAAGTTGTTGCCAAAACCAATCCAAGAACTATATTGAAATCGGAAGAAGAGAAAAAGAAGACGAAAATAATTCCTTTTTATTATAAAACAATCATTTCAATAAAATTTTTTTATTAATCGAGTGTAAATACACACAGTAAATATACACATACATACACATAGACAATAATAGCAAATTCTTATGTATAACATGGATCCATGCTCTGAATGCCTCTCCGATCTCCCCGTCGATGGGGACTTCGTTCTATGTTTCAGGTGTGATCGCAAGATGCATTATGGATGCACAACACTCTCCGAAAAATCCTATAGGAAAATGACAGCGGCCAAAAAAGAGGAATGGAAGTGCCCAGCTTGCAGAAAAGAACTTCTGGCGCCTTCTATACCCAAAAGTTGTGATGAAAATACACCTATCCAACCCATGAACAAACGCTTGAGAAGTGCTACCTCTCCAGATGGTCTCCAAGACCAAGGAACTGCATCATCAAACGCAACATCTACAAAAAACTATGAATCACTAAACAATGATATATTAAACGAAATGAGGAAAATGAGAAAAGAAATGACTGATATCAAATCAAGCTGTGATTTTCTTGCAAACAAATACGATGAAATTAAAAACACTATGGATTCAAACAATGAATTGCTGCGAAAACTCTCAAATGAGATTAATGAACTCAAAGAAAACAACACAAAAAAAGACCAGCAAATTTTCACAATGGAAACGAAGATAAACGCACTAGAACAACAATTATTGAAAAACAACATCGAAATAAAAAATAGTCCACCGATACAAAATGAGAATCTGGCCGAGTTTGTCCAAGCATTGGGCAAGACAATTGATGTTAATGTTTGCACCGCAGACATCACCGATGTTTACAGGACAAACAAAAAAAACCCGAACAAATCTACGATAGTTGTCTCATTTATTAGCCAAACTTGTAAATATAACTTTATTAAGAAGGCAAAGGCGAAACGCAACATAACAATGACAGAAATTATTAAAAACACAAGCAATGGCCAGGCTTCATCAGTAAACGAAAGAAACGATTATATTTATGTCAACAATCATCTTACACCAACAAATAAACACCTTCTTTGGCTAGCCAAAAATAAAGCGAGAGAATCTAATTGGAAATTTGTGTGGGAGAGCAACGGCAAAATTCTGGCAAAAAAGCATGAGAACGGTGAAACAATACATATTGGTGTGTGCAACGATATAGATAAAATGTGCAACTAATCCTTACATGCATGTTTGAAAAGAAGAATAAATAAACAAAAGTTATCATGATGGAAAACGAGTATAGCGAAGCTGATGTCAATTTTAGGGTAATATATGGTATTACTGGCATCGAAAATGAATTTTTAAAAAACATGAATTTTTGTTGCATTTGTTTAAATATAAGATCCATTACAAAAAATTGGGATAGTTACATAGCTGAAATTGGAAATGTGTTAAGATATGTCGATATATTGGTTTTAAATGAAATTAATATACCTAAAAGAAACAATGAAATATTTTATATTGATGGATTCAAATCTGAATTTATTAATAGGAAAGGAATGAAAGGAGGGGGCGTTGCAGTATTTATAAAAAATAATATAACGCAGTTCGATTTATTGACGAATTGAATACAGTAATCAACACAGAAAAGCAAAATATAGTCTTAGGTGATATGAATATAGATGTACTTGATGAAAACAATTCGTTAGTTTTGAAATATATGGAGATGATGGCATCAAAGGGACTAACAAATGTTATAAAAAAGCCAACACGTGTTGATATAAGACGAAATACATCTACTCTTATTGATCACATATATGTAAGCATAACGAAAGAAGACATTTTTTCTGCGGTTGTGGAAACTGATATTGCCGACCACTATGCCATACTTTATGCAATAAAAGGACAAAATGAATGCCGATCATTAGCAGAAATTCAAAGTATGCATATTGATCAACATAAAGTTAACGAGATCATTCAACACACAAACTGGGAAAACATGATTCAAGAAAACAAAATAGAAACGCTTTACGATAACTTCGTTTCAAAAATAAATAACATATATATGGAAGCAAAAATAAATAAGAAATCAAAACAAAAACGAATACAAAAACCATGGATCAACAGTGAAATAATAACAATGTGTAGGAAAAGAGATACGCTATATAGGAGATGGAAAAATAGCCCAAGAAACCAAAGTTATGAACGAGAATATAAAAAATTCCGAAACGTTGTAAACAATAATATACAAATTGCGAAAACCAACTACTACAAACAAAAATTTTCGAATGCACAATATGATCCAAGAAAAACGTGGAACGTTATAAATGAAATTTTGGGAAGAAAAAAAGCCTCAATTGATGAAGTCATACAAAACAACTTCTCTACAAACGTCAATGGTGTTTATGGGATCGTGGAAGAATTTGCTAATCAGTTTGCAAACCAAGTTTCTAGCATTATGCATATATGCAATATTAAAACGCAAAATTTTAATCATGAAAACTTGGAAATCTCTGAGAGTATTTACATTAGAGAAGCTAGCGAGGACGAAATTTATAAAATTCTAAGCAAAATAAACATTAACAAAGGACCTGGAGCAGATAAAATTAGACCAATCGATCTAAAAAATAACGCAGAAGTCCTAACACCTGTTGTACAAACAATAATCAATCGTAGCCTGACACAAGGTTGCGTGCCAAAAATCATGAAAACAGCAGTCATACGTCCTATCTATAAAGGTGGGATAAAAAGTAACCCCGAAAACTATAGACCAATTGCAATCATGTCAGTCGTAGAAAAGTGTTTGGAAGAAATAGTAGTTAACCGACTACACACATTTATTAGTAAACACCAAGTTCTACATCCAAACCAATACGGATTTCAAAAACATAAAAGTACTGAAAAACTTCTGGGAGAATTTACAAACACAATTAACGCTGGCCTTAATCGAAACCATCACATCCTTGTGCTATTCATCGACTTTCGTAAAGCTTTCGACACTCTGAGTCAGGATAAGCTTGTAAGCACCTTGAAAAGAGTCGGAGTAAGAGGATACTTATCAGATTGGCTTACAAACTATTTAACTGATAGAAAGATCAAGGTCAAGGTGTCAACTACTACAAGTCAGGAAAAACCTAGTGCATATGGTGTTCCACAAGGTTCGAAACTGGGCCCAATATTGTTTATTCTTTTTACGAATGAACTTTTGAGATTGTTTAAAAACACCACAGCTTATGCATATGCAGACGATATCGCCATTATAGTCAAACACAAACAATTAAGCTCAGCCGAAGAAATACTTCAAAAGCAGTTTGATGATGTATCCAAATGGTGCCACGACCATGGACTTGTTATTAACGCTCTCAAAACAAAAGTTATGCATATACGCCACCCATCCAAACGAGAAGAAACATTCAATGTCTTTCACCGAAACGACCAGTGTCCAATGTTAGCAAACAATAATCCAATCGAAATCGTCAAAAAAATAAAGTATCTAGGAGTCACTATAGATGAGCATTTTCTTTGGCGTGATCATATAAACACTTTACGTCACCAACTCAAAAGCACACTGTTTGCCTTAACTTATCTAAAAAGATTTTCAAATTTTGAAGTTCTCAAAAAAGTATATTACTCGTTAGCAGAATCACGAATTCGATATGGGATCCTGGCATGGGGAAACGCTTCAAAAACACATCTAGATAAGATATTGAACCTACAACATCGTTTAATTAAACTGATCAAACCTATTAATGCCGAATTTAAAGTATTAGATGTAAACGCAATTTACCGCTTGACTGTTTTGAATTATTATATGGAAGATGAAAGATTCCTGCAACCGATAACACATAACCTTAATACCAGGAGAAGAGCGCTTGGGATGCTGGAAATTCCGTCCACATTCAACGTATACGGGAACAGAGAGCTTAGATATATTACTCCGAACATTCTAAATGAAATACCCCGAAATATTAAAAATATATTAAACTTTAAAAAAAGAAAAAAAGAAATTAAAAAACATCTTTTAGAATTGTATTTTGTGCGATAATTAATATAACATAAAAATAACTTCCACTTTTACCTCTCATTTAAGTCGTAAATAATAAGATATATTTCTTTTATTTTTGATTGTTTTGCTATTTTTCTAATTTATCAAAGTCAAAATTCATTTCAACAAAAACATTAACAGATCTTTTGAATCACTTTTAAACTTTAATAACATTACTGTATTTAACCACCTGCAGATAAGCACTTTGCTTTGTGGGTAGCCTATTGTAAAACGAAATATAGTAAAAATAAAGAAATTTTGAAACTGAAACTGAAAGTATTTCAAGCTGCTTACTTCTATAACCAGTCTCTGGTTTTCTGGCAGCGTCTCTTTTAAACTCTTATCAATGATTTGGCTTTCTCAAAGCAAGTTTTTTGCAGGCAAATTAGCATAGTTTGTGCTATGATCACATAATTTTGAACTGAGTTGATGGTGTTACACAGTTTGCCTTGTAAATTCGGAATTGATTGCTTGCCTTTTCTTTTCCCCAGGCTACGCCACTTGAATCTTTCAACAACCATTTTTCTTTTGTTATACTTCACAGTATCCTGGAAAAATTGGCAGAAGAATACGGTGCTGCTATGCGACAGTATTGCTTGCCACGAGCATTGTTGTCTCGAAGGATCGCAGCTCTCCCGCTTAGTGATTCACCCTGCGGGATACGCCGCTTTAACCATTTTAACCAACCACGAATTTTCTTTATAGATTAAGATAAACTTCGTGACGTATGTAGATATAAGTAATACCTTACTCGCGTTGAAATCATCTGGAAAATGAATATTTTTCATATCCCACACACCACAGTGTTTAAAGCACAGTTTTTTTCTCATTGCTAATGGTTTTTCCTGCAGAAAATTTATTCAATGCTCTTTTTTTAAGAAGCGAATGAAGTGATATGAACTTTCACTCCTGAACTACTTACACAATGTCCTTGTTTGCCTTCACTTATTCAAACCTGGCTTACTTGTGTCAAATCTGAGTGCACAAGAGTAATGCAAATCAAGTACAATGAAAGTAAAAGGTAAAGTAAACCTACTAAAAGAGCACACAACCTAATGAATATTCATTCGATTGTCTTATCAGTGCTTCCATTTCATTCAAATGCCTTACAAAATACGAAAAAAAATAAGCTTTTTTGTTTGTAGAGGACGACATTGTGTTAATTTGCTCTAAAGCAAATAAAAAAAAAGAGTTAAGCAACTCCTCACTAAATTAGCACGAGTTCTATTTTTATTGTTTGTCAGGGATTTTAAAGTAGCACTATGCAATTTCTGTGGAGTTTTGCCACCTTCATTTTTGAATAGGGTATAACTTTTGAATTATCCTTTTTAATCCACTTTTGAGAACACACCGATGTGGGAGTATGGTGGTGCGCAGTTTTCAATTCTGCTGCGAAATCTGCCATTGTTCCAAGTCTGTTGAATGTTGTAAGTTTTTGACGTGTTGCAGCTTAATTCAATTCCATAAACTTCGCTTAACTTTGATTAAAAAAATTTTTTACAAGATGAGTGCAAATTTTAATTTTACCTGATGACAGTTGGTGGGTTCTTAGAGTTGAGTCTTTTATTTCAATTGGAAAAATTATTCAATTGTTCTATTGGAAGGATATTTTCTTGAAAATATGGAATGTGTTTTAATTATGCTATGTCTTATGGAACATATTCCATTTCCATTCCTACGCTACGCAGAAACTTTCTGAAGAAGTTTTTAACAAAAGCCATAGCTTTCGTGTAAGAGATTTTTCTCAAAAAGTTTCTTTCTTTTAAATTTTAATTCTTGAGTTTGGCTCTTTCCAACTGACATTTGAAACAATACAATTCTTATTTTTGTGAAAGGTTTAAGATCTGCGCATCTAATCCTAGGTTTTGAAGCGAGGTGAGTAGCATAAATAGTAGTTCCATGCATCAGTAGTGTTATTTCTGATGGTTTTCCATAGTGAAAAGCAAAGGGCCAAAGTGCCACTCTTGTGGCATCCTTGAGAAACTCTAAAATGCGTTCGATTCCTCGTATTATAGGAATAATGATGGTAAAATAATCGCAGACTTTTGAAGATGCATATCTTTTACACAAATTTATGTTCTCTCAAAGCCCAAATGATTGAGCTTCAATCCTATGCAAGGGAATATTCTGCTTTATGATCTCGTGATTGTGGAAACATATGGAATTAAAATACTCTTCCCGAACTTTTCCAACTGCTTTTTCATGAGTGAGGCTTTAAAATCAGTAACTGGAACACTCAGGTCTTAATGCCGGGACATTGTACTACCAGATAGCTACCTTCTTTTGTTGAAGCTTTCCAGACAATTCCAGAAAACACGCTGCCATGATAAGAAGCTTAGGTTAAGCATTCTAAACATACTAGCTCCGTGTATCTGTAACCTAATTCGAGAAAATGTAAGCATTCACAGAGGAAGTGCTCCCTGATGTTGTCACTTTCTCCGTAGGAATCACAGAGTGTGGTATCACTAAAGTTCTATAAGTTTGTATACTTGGTAACAGAGAAGTGCAATAAGAATGTTACAGTTTCCTTATTAACATTGGGGAGCCGACGTTTAGTCTGTCTGCATCCCATCAAGACATATTTAAATACAGTTGTGGTCTTCACAAATCAAATCGCTGATTAAAGCCCTCACAGAAAGGACTCAGGCAGACCAAGCGCTGGTTCAGGTTCTAAAAAAACTGTTTGAGATCATTATCTTGCACGTTCATCGGCGATCGCGTTTCCAGTTATGCCTTGATGCCCTGGAACCCAAAAGAGACTTAAAGAATTAAGCCTTCCGACTGCATTCAGAGAGGTTTTGCATTCCTGGACTTTTCCGATGTATTTAGAGGGTGGAGTAGAGCCTTAAAACCATTTTGATAGCATAAGTCTCCGCCTGGAGGACGGTCGGGTATTTGCATTACGAAGCGTACAGTCATATATGTCATCGCTTTCAACAAAGGCACCTTAACGAGATCCATCGTAGAACTTGGAACCATCCATATTAAGATCCGATAACAATCCTTTCTTGATTCTAGTTCTAGAGTGAATCAGTTCGAATCGAACAGACAGTTGACCTTGTATTTGTTGACATACCTTGGATCATCGTATCAGACGGCACTTGACGGGAGTCAAAAGGCAGGCTGCTTGTGAGATCCTGAAAGCTACAGCGCGAAGTATTCTAAAGACAACTTCTTTTATAACAGGAAATCGTCTTGCAAGTACATCCCATGCTGTATAGTTATCAAGGGGAGGAAGATTCAGCAGTACAGCAAGACATATTGTCTGAAATTTGCGGAACGAGGTGTTATCATAGCCGTTTAGATACAGATTATTCTTTTTGGTGAAGTCTTTGGCAAGACATGCGGTCTATGTCTTTCCAAAGACTCTCTTACATTGCCAGAGACTGACAGTGCCTTAGTAAGCTACGACTTAACATGTTTAAAGAACATATTTTCTAAGATTACTTCTTTAATTTGGGTCAGACCAGTCAATTTTCAAAGGGAAAGACAACGGTTTTAAGAGCATTGACGGAAAGACCGAATTCAATTGCGAGAGATTCAGGAATTTAATTTTTATGTTGAAATGTCTCCAACCCCTATTGTCCCAAACAGAATTCATCACACTGCACTTGAAGGAACTATTAATTTTTATAGCTACATGCATTGTGATCATAACAAAAATAATTTGTTTGGTACAAAGAAAGTTTAGGAAAGCGAACTTTGATGCAATGAACGACTATCTTTCTTCTTTTCCGTGGGATACATGTATCTCAAAAGCTAATTTAAAAATCGCAAACGAATCATTCACATCTATTATCAATGAAGCTGTGCGTCGGTTTGTTCCACTTAAGAAGTCCCTATCTAGTTCTAACCCAGCCTGGTTTAATAATAGGTTGATTAATTTAAAAAATAGAAAAAACAAAGCGTTCAAATTATTCAATAAGAACCGTGAAAATGAAGAACTTCGGTCGGTGTACTTGAGAAGTCAAAAAGAATTTGATATGCTCAACAAATTTTTGTATCGGTCCTATATGTTTACTATGGAGTCTAATATTAAAAATAATTGTAAAAGCTTTTGGAATTTCATAAATTCTAAACGTAAATCCAACGGTTATCCAAGCTGTATGAAGTACCAGAATACATCAACAAGTGACTTAACTACAATCTGCGATCTTTTTGCTGTATATTTTCATTCTGTTTACTCCTCTGAATCTCCTTCAAGTCTTGAATTACCACAAGTCCAGGCGTCTATTAATAAAGGTTCAATGATATTGCAGGCTTCAGAAGTTATGAAAGTCTTGAATTACCACAAGTCCAGGCGTCTATTAATAAAGGTTCAATGATATTGCAGGCTTCAGAAGTTATGAAAGCCCTGCTTGATTTAGACATAACTAAAGCTGATGGTCCCGACGGGATTCCACCCATCTTATTGTTAAAATGTGCATCTTCCCTAGCCAGACCGTTGACAACTATGTTTAATTTGTCGCTTTCTCAGGGTCGGGGTTTCTGGGGGTTTTTTGATTGTTGGATATTATCTTACATAACTCCAGTTTTTAAGTCGGGATCTAAGCATGATGTTACTAATTATAGACCTATCTGTAAGATTTCAGCACTGCCAAAGTTATTTGAGAAGATAGTCTTCGATAAACTATCTTTACAAATAAAAGACTTTATTTCTATCTACCAGCATGGTTTTATATCTGGTAGATCTACGGTAACAAATCTTTCGTTAATGAATAATTATATAATCAATAACTTTGAATCAAGTTTCCAAACGGATATTATATTTACCGACTTTGCTAAAGCCTTTGATCGCGTAAATCATAAGGTTTTTATGAATAAGCTTTCTCAGTTTGGTTTTCATTCAAACCTTCTCGACTGGCTGAAATCCTATCTAACTAATAGGGTTCAAATAGTTAAAATTGATGGCATTTTATCAGAACAAATCTTAGTGCCTTCTGGTGTCCCTCAGGGAAGCCACCTAGGCCCGCTATTGTTCCTCTTATTTATTAATGACATTCCTGATATATTCAAGAATTCATTATGTTTTGTGGATGACCTCAAACTTTATCGGATCATACAATCATTAGAGGATTGCGCTCAATTGAACGAAGATCTAAATAGATTGGCTGATTGGTGCGACATCAATTTTCTACACTTAAATTTATCAAAGTGTCAAGTTATGCCCTGTTTCCGTCATTCTTTACCGATACATTTCAATTATTCAATAAAAAATTCAGAATTAGAACAAGTGTTCCAGAAAAAAATCTAGGAGTTGTTTTAGATAGAAAGCTTTCCTTCTTGCCACACATTGATTATGTGGTCAATAAATCAAACCAGATGCTTGGATTTATTAAGAGGAACACTAAAGACTTTAATGACCCATACACACTTAAGTCACTTTTTAATTCTTTAGTTAGATCAATGCTTGAGTACTGCAGTACAATTTGGAACCCCCAGTATAAAAACTCGTGTGGAAGAATTGTAAAAATACAAAGGAATTTTACAAGGTACGCATTTTTTAAATTGAATTGGAGAATTGTAACTCCATCTTATAAAACCAGATGCCAGTTATTTGGAATGCTTAATTTGGAGCAGCGGCGTACATACTCCGAGATAATGTTTGTCAGATATATAATCTCTTACCATATTAAATGTCCTCCGTTGCTATCATTAATTAATATACGTGTACCCAGAATCAATTCTCGTGATTCCACTTTGTTTCATGAGTGTTTTCATAGAACGAACTATGGTCGTAATGAAACGATCTCTCGTTGCATTAGGGAAGCCAACTTGGTTTGCAATAGATTGGATTTTTTCGAAAACTGTAAAAGAGATTCTTTTAAATTGTATGTATTTAACTTATTGTGTTTCCCACCATTGTGATAAAAAAATCTTTCAATAGTTTCATAACATTTGTTTAATTTAAGGAAGATTGCCTTCTATTTTAATTTTTTTTTTTTTCTTTTTATTTTATGAATAACAAATGTATTAGTCTGTAAGAGAAATTCTTCTCTGTTTGATGAAATGAATAAATAAATAAATAAATAAATAAATAAATAAATACACCATGTTCTCTAGCAGCATTGCACAAATCATCAAATCTGGCAGTGTCAAAAGCTCTAATAGTTTCAATCACCCTTATTGCGATAGGCGTTTATCTAAAACGCTTAAAAAATGGCAGAGCTCAAGCCGCGATAATTTTTGTTTTCATAAAAATATATGTTCAGTCCTCTCTCTGTTCCTTATTGCTCTTACCATTCCCTCAAAAGTTTATTTAAACGGCAATTGTGGCACCTAGAGATAAGTCATCTTATTGGCATTTTATTAAAATGCCATTCGTAATAAGGGTGAATATAGAGTAAAAAAAACCCAACCCCATTTCCCAACCCTTATTAATTTATTGTTTAATTACACGAAAAGCCGCAAGCATCATATCGAATAAGGAAAATTGTGGTTAAACACTCAACCTAGCTGACACCAAACCACATCACGACTCACTACTCACAAACTCATTACCAAAAGGAAATAATTGAACAAATCAATCATAAAGTGGTTTTGTATTCTAAAATTATTTGTTTCACTATTCAATGTAAATGGAAACAAATTAGGTTTTGTCTTGCGTACAATCCATCAGTTATAACTTCCGTAATTTATGGATTCATTAGAACTATACTCCAATTGGTAACATTTTTTGTGCTCCAATTGCCAGACATTAAGATAGTTATCCCTTCAATAGAGGCTCCTCCTGTTCTTGAGTCAAGTTACCTATAGTGTGCATAGACAACGTTAATACCGCCAATCAATCAATGTCAATCGGTTTTGATGATATTTAGGAAGTCACAATTGTAAGATTTCTTCGAATGCCTGAATTTTGCTTGGAAACATGTCATCTACAGAAACAGAGGAATCTCGACCAATAAAATCAAATCCGAACAAAAAACTCGAAGAATAAAATTTGATTACACAATTCATTGATCTAAAATGTTGAGGACATGAAACTGGCAAGTCCAATAAGAGTTCTTTGGAAGTATTCAATTCTTACATGTGTGTGCGATTCTTTCATTTTGATGGCACCCTGCTTCCGTTTACTTATTATACATACCTAGAGCTTGGAGTAGGCTCGTTGAGTTTTACAGTCACCGGAACTACTTACATAAGCCTCATAATTTTTGAGACGAACTTTAATAATATTTTTCCCGAGACAATAATTGTCATAGCTAAGTTATTCACATTGAGATCGATAGTCAGAATACCTAGCTTCTGCTAAAATGTCAAAAAAGAAAAAAATAGTCAACGGTTACCTAGTCGTTCAAATTTTATGTTGCGTTGTGTGTGTCCTTAATTGGTTGTAAGTTGCCTTCATTATTCTTATGAATAGGATACTTTTCTGGTAACAGAGTGCTGTGCATGGCACACCTGGGAATGCT
The DNA here is from genome assembly GCA_949752695.1 of Melanostoma scalare. Classification (NCBI taxonomy): domain Eukaryota; kingdom Metazoa; phylum Arthropoda; class Insecta; order Diptera; family Syrphidae; genus Melanostoma; species Melanostoma scalare. The sequence continues at coordinate 165,572,574 of OX456984.1, read as the reverse complement.
TGTTTACTACAAAGTACCAACTTAAACTTCGCTGAAACTATGAACTAACTTTTAATGGAGGATATTTCTACGCGCCATGAAATTTTTGGAATCCAGTGCACACGAGTAAAGTTTTAAATGTAAATCAATGGCAAAGTCAGTAGACTGTATATGGGCTTGAAGGAAATTTCTGAAGGAAGTTTCTGATTTCGTATAGTGCTCGTGCTTATGAAAACGAAATGATTCGTTTTAATTACTCTCTGAATGTAATTCACCCTTACAAGGGTTGTTGGTTGGCCTTCCCTTAACTCAAATGTTCATAACAGATTCCAACTTGTTTTTTCTTTTCCTTTTATCTTTCTCTTATAGTTCTGTTATGCTTCTCACAGGTATACAAATTCCAAAAGCATGAAGAAAACTAATTAAAACATTTGCACACGGTGATTACGAGGCACTATAACTATAACTATACACTATATATACACTATATAATCGAAAATGAGAAGTGATAAACTCTCCTAATGGTCGTGTGTGTAATTTACCTCAATTTTACTAGCCGATCGGGTAATTGAATCGAATTAGGATTGGATTTCGGTGCAGGTATCTTACCTTACCGAATCGGGTAATCGATTTCAAATGGAATCGAAGTGACCCCGCTGTTGGATACGACGAGGCTTCCGTATCCGAAATGTTTCAAGTCTGAGGCCAACCAAATGAAGCCCTTGCGCAAAAATTGTACAGAGTGGGTCCTGGATACCCTATTTTTCATGAGACACTCAAAAACCGGGAAGTTTGCCAACCCATTCTGAGGTCAACCCTACAAGCAGATCACTAGTGTGAAGCAATTAGGTGGTAGAACCTTCGAGATCACTATGCTCTTAACGTCCGCCCGGAAAGGATGAAGAAGATTTGGTTTAACTTTAAAAGAAGTTTTTCTTGAGTAAGTTCTACAGTAATTTTATATTCAGTTGTCATTGTTTAGGATACTGATTCAACGAGGTACTGAAAAAAAACTCATAAAATCAATTCAATCAAACTTTTTAAATCAATTCAAGCATCAGAATATATGTACACGTACACGAGTATATTTATTGAGGACTATTTGAACCGCCCAGCGTAGCTCGGGTCCTATCTCCTATGATGACCAATTAAAACTAAGTTAAGTAGTTTGTAAGTTCCCCTTCTTGTGGGAATATTGGGATGAAATATAGTTTTTGTTGCTGAGAGAAAATGAAGTCCTCTAACGGTGAAAGAATTTTTAAAATGGGTAAAGTATTTTTTTTAGTTCCCGGCTACGTCTACGTCTAAAATTTTATTGGTGCCCTTGGGGAAGTGGTTATCATGTTTGCCTATTACGCTGGAGGTTATAGTTCGAATTCCAACAGAGACCAAAAATGTTTTTCCACGGGTATCGACTTTCGCGAGGAATTGGCAAGACCTCCGAGAGTAAATTCATTGCCATGAAAAACTTTCTCGCCTAGCTGTTCCTAAACGACAGAAAACTGTAGGTCCCCTCCATTCCCTTACAAGGCATGGTTGTGGCTAAGCCATGGCCTTTCCGCTCGGTTGCGACACCCTATTTATTCATTGGGGAATAACAACGCCTTTTAATGGTAAAAAAAAAAATTGAAATCCCATTCTTGTGGGAATAAGGAATGAATTTAATCATTGGTACTTGGGAATGACGAAACACTCTAACGGTGAATGAGTTTTGGTTTTAAGTTCTCGGTTATGTTCCTGTTCCCGTTTCCAAGGGAATATGTTGGAAGACATATAGCCTACGTCGTTTCTCAGTTATTAGATCATCTCTGTCCCAAATTTCATTCAAATAGGCTCAATGGTCTTGGAAGCTATTCAATACAAACTCACAAACAAAGAAAAAATTGCTTCGAAAGCGTTTTTGATTGATTCTTTTCTCCTGCATGTATCGACGCCAAAGCTGAACTTGATTTATGTCAAGGGGATTATCATGCAGAATGGTCTTCTTCTTCTTCGTCGTTAGTTGTCGCTTCAAAAATTTGCAAATACTATAACTTTTGTTAGATCCATCATGATTTAAACCTGTAAGAACCAATGGCTTATGTTTTCGAACTAAAGCGAAGTTGAAAATTGTCCTTTCACAACTTCCTTGATAGTTATCCTGCCACGAAAAGTGCTTTCTGACCTAATATTTCACTAGGATCTGTTCTGATCCTAAGTTTAATGTGTTGGGTCTAGAACGACGTACTTCTCACACAACAGGGAGACATGGTTACTATTTACCAGTTTACCATTGTGTAGTCTTTAAGATCTAAGCATACGTAGGGACAAACAATGGAAAGTGATATAGATAAATAACCAAGATACATACTGCGTCTTCAAAAATTCATTCAAATCGATCCAGCCGTTTAGTGCAGCCATTCAGGACGAGATGAGTGACATACACTAGTACAGTAGAATTATACAGGGTATCCCGTAATTGTAATGTGATTCTTGGTCATATTCTAAGAAAAAATCGTATGGAAGAGGGGGTCCATCTCCCTCCATTTAAATGGCAGGGCAATTTAATAAAAAATTGGTCTAATTTAAAAAAAATCATTTGAAATCAACTAAGTTTACACTTACTACCACATACTCTAGCGTTTCTCAAAGCTTATACTTTGTCCTTTAATTAAAATTTTAATTTAAGTTAATTAAGTAAATGGTTTTTAAGTAATCGAGTTTAAAACTCGAATTTTGGAAAACAAATCAAAGTTTCTTCTTTTTTTTCACTTTTTCTTCAAATATTATCAATAATCTTTTTAGTTTTAAGTTAAGCAAAGAAAACCGAACGCAAACATTTTTCTAAGTTTTTAAAAAGGTCAAAGGTTACTTTCCTCCAGCAAAACGTAATGTTTTGGGTTTTTTTTCTAAGCAAAAAAAGGGACACCCTGTCATTTTTGGGCAACTTTTTTATTTCAACAAAAAACAGGCTAAATACTTTCAGGAAGGTATAAAATGAAGCCTCTTAAAATTTGAGCTCTTAATATTAACATTAAGTGGTGCCTGTTCTTAACTTCAAGTTCTCCATTTAAATAACATAAAAAAAATGTATTTTTCTTATTTTTGTAGCTTGACGTTTGAGCATTGTAAAAATAAACTGAGAGTTATTTTATTAGGAAATTGAATGTTCAATTTATTTTTTCATAGAGTGAGCGGTTCTGAAGATATTCAAACTCAAAATTGAAAATGTATGAAATTATGACTTTTATTTTATTAAACTCATACTGATGACCATTTTTTTTTATGACTTACAAATTATTTTCAAGAACAAATAACTATTTTTGTGTAACAAGAAAATAACACTTGTGTCTCAATTATTTTTTTTTTTTTTTCATTTTATTTTACTTACAATCAAAAGAAGTTTTTTCTGTTCAATTAGAGAACAAGTAAAACAATTAATTTATTATTGTTTTGAACTTTTAATCTTTCTTCATTTTTTATAATTTTACTTCGTCTCAGTCGGTATATTACCATTGAGATTAATTTTCTCGTGAAAATATAGGTTAAGGATTGTTGTGTCATTACTTTCTTCTGATGAAAGCTACATATATGTACAAATGTACATACATTTCCAACTTTGAGTTTGAATATCTTCAGAACGACTCACTCTATGAAAAAAATAAATAAGAGCTTTTTTGTAGAGCATTCAATTTTCTACTAAAATATTTGTCAGTTTATTTTTACAATGCTCAAATGTCAAGCTAAAAAAAAATATTCTGTTATTTAAATGGAAAATTGAAGGTTAAGAACAGGCACCACTTAATGTTAATATTAAGATCTCAAATTTTAAGAGGCTTCTTTTTATACCTTCCTGAAAGTATTTAGCCTGTTTTAATGTTTAAAAATAAAAATTGCCCAAAAATGACACACCCTACTGAATATATTAAGAAGATATAAGTATGACTCCCAACGATTCCGATTATTCTGCCGTGCAAATAATAGAATTATTATTTAACGAATGTGATACCTGCTATGGAAAGCGCAAAGATGCATAAAAGCAAACATGTAGCTTTACATTCCCCAGTTAGATTATACATTATATTACATTTTCTTTAGAGCAATAAATTGTAAAATATCACCTCCTAAATAGGTAGGTATACGCCAATTGTAGTGGAGAGGATTCCCCACTCAGATGATTCGTCTTTGAACGATGTCTTTTCGGGCCAACAGAGACAGCATAAGCGTCTTCAATCGTCCTCTAATTTTATATCAAACAATTACCAGCCAAAAGAGCCCCAAAGGTCTTCAATTGTCTTGATATATTTCAGCAAAATAATATATGTAGAAACAAATGACAAAACTCTTGTTAATTTAAAACATAAATGAAGTAAGCTGAAAAATGTATTTGTATTCCCTTGTATGAATATTGAATACCTATCACTACACTCACTTAACTCTCCTCACAAATATACCAATTACAACTCTTTTCAATATACTGAATTCAAATTTGGCGCCATATCTACTTAATTTTTCTTGCCAAACACGTCATCTACCATCCTCAAACTGTGTACAATACACCCAGAATTTCACAGCCATTGCCACGGCGACCTGCTCTTCAAAAACCTTATAAGAAGAATATTTTAATTAGATCGAAGTGTTTTCAAAATTCAAGCTTTGAAATTAAAATTGTATTTCAGAAACAAAACCAATAAAACTGTTAAATAACGTTTCAGTCATCCATTTCGTAAAAGTTTGTGTTCGAAAAATTTTGATTGCATATTTTGTGGAGCTATGCAATTTAAAATGAATTTGCCTTGCGTTGCAGTGCAATTGCAACTTGCTGTCTTTGGCAATCGAATCTACGGTTTTATCTCAAGTCATGCGCACAAAATACAGCGAGTGTTTTTAAAATACCTACTGTTGACTATTTATACAGTTTGGCTCTTTTCTCCCATCAAGAGTATTGATTTTTTGATAACAACGAGCAGCTGTTGCGCTTTGTTTATCTACATACTCATTACTCACCCAAAACTGTGCTCTGCTGACTATGCCTACCATACCAGTGTTTTTTGTTTGTGTGTATTCTAAAGATGTTGAATAGATTCAAACTAAAACAGATCCAGCAAATGTAAGGAAAGTACAACGTTTTTTTTACTTTTTTAAGGACTATTCACATGACCACGACCAACGAACGACAAATAAATCAAGAAATGTGATTTTAAGTACCTTACAAGCATTAATTCCTCACGAATTTTTAAGGAAACGATGGAAATATAGCTGATGAGCGATAAGTAAAAGATGTTTTCTATTCAGTGGTTTATTAGACAGAGACTAAATTGTTCATTGGTATAAATGTGAATACATAACATATGTGTTATACAAATAGTAAGGATGAGCGTTGATAAAGGAATAGGAAATAAAGATCAAGCAAACATAATTCATTTGTTAGGCAAATTCACAATAAGTATTTAACAATAGCTCATACTTATTTTTTGGTAGACAAACTCTTATTTTTGTGCCTAAAATTAAAAAAATAGTAGGTACGAACAATCAGACTTTATTCTCGTTCCACATATAATCCACACTACAACGAATAAATTTTTGGCGCGTGCTTAGCCTCAAAATCAGTTTTGTTTTTGTTTTTTATGCAAATTGTGTTCGTTATTCGTGACGAATTCAAAACACAAATGTGAATGAAATGTCAAAATTAACGAATATTCGTTCATTCGTCATTCGTTGGTCGTTCTCATGTGAATAATACTTTACACGGAAGGCCATTTTGGGCATTAGCCACGCTTCAAGACAAGGATTGAAAGCAAATTAAACAATCTCAGTCGTATTTATAATCCCATTCCAAAGTATGTCTAACTTTGGACAGCTCTTAGAATAGTGTCCAACTCCAAATCGTATTTATAAACACTTTCATCGATGTCTAAGGAACGTCTAACTTTAGACACCGAAATTGGTTGTCTAAACTATGGCTAAAGTGGCATTTGCTACAGCAAAAAACAATTTTGTTGAACATGTTATAAAACACTGTTGAGAGCTCCAAGATCAAAAAAAAATAAGTAGTTTGAGGTGCAATAATACTACTTTCAACAATTTAATTTATAAATTGCACAAATTTCATCGTTTTATGAGACTTGGAAAAGCTGTAACTCAAAGTCAAATCAGCTGCTTTTTGGTCTGGTTCAAGTGCTACGCCACACTCTTTCAGAGCCATTTAGTTGTTGCACTCGTACATCAAAACACAACAAATGGTACTGCACGGATACATCATGAACGCCACCAGCTAGTTTTTCATTCGAAGTTGACAGTTTGAGGGGTTGCTTAGACAACTGTTGGAATGCATTTATAAATACGAAATTGGTCTAGTCTAGTTGGACAGTTGTCTAAGGATGTTCTAAGGAAATTTTATAAATACGACTGTCTTAGTTTTAAAACACAAAGCGCTCGCTTTTTCGCTGCAAAAGTTATGACTAAGACCTTGAACTAAGCAAGCGCAGCCTGCGATTGTGATCCCATCGCTGTAAAAATGAAACACTAATGTGTGGTTGCACACATCTATGTGACCTGCGGGACATACAAATTAAAATGCACACATATAGCAAATGTAGGCCGATCTGGTTTTAGCAAGGTTTTAAAAACCTCCCAAACCAAAGCGTTTTTGATGTCGTATCAGCGGCAATTGCAGTTGTCAAAATTAAGTTATACAGCGACATCTGAGAATACGCCGAAAAAAACCGCAGCGTTTTCTTTTATTTGAATTGTCAAGACGTCAGAAATGATAACGGCAGCGTTTCTGCCGCTGCCGCAATTGCTAAAACACTTTTGTTTGGGAGAAACAAAATAACGCTTTGGCTTTGCTTTCATTTCTGTTAACTTTCATTAGCTTAAAGTACGGTTGGTGTTTATTTTTCTCTTTTTTACATTATTTTGAGTTGTCGTAGCGAGCAAAAGTTCAAACATTCTGAATTATTAGCTTTGAGACAGAGCCACCTTATGGTATCTCGCTCATGAACCAGCGTTATGTAATTGCAAAATAGGTCATGCTCATGACGTTTTCTGTTAACTCCATGTGTTTATGTACTTTGTTATTATTCTTCGTACAAATTTTGTATTGCGAAATGTCGTAAATTGTACTGAAAGTGTACTGCTCAGGCAGAAAATTAGGTTTTCGTAGTGAGAATCCAGTCCCTTTCTTCCTCGCTCCATTTTCACAAAAACAACGGTTTGACGTTATGAGAATAATGAATCCCCCAAAACAAAGCGATTTCGCAGTTGCTGCAGTTGCAAACTCCGTTGTCAAATTTGAGTTATACAGCGACACACAAAAATACACACACTGGCGCGACAAAAAAAAACACTGCGTTTCATACATTTGTATTTGCCGTGACGGCAGAAATGCTGCCCAGAGCGTTTTTAACGCTGCCGCTACTGGAAAAACGGATCGGTTTGTGAGAACTTTCATTCACATTTGTGTTTTACATTCGTCACGAATGACGAACCCAATTTGTTTAAAAAACAAAAAGGATTTTGAGGCTAAGCACGCGCCAAAAATTTATTCGTTGGAGTGTGGATTATAAAGAATAAAGTCTGATAGTTCGTACCTAATAGATATTTATTCGTATCGAATAAATTTATTTTCTCTATTTTTTTAATTTTAGGCACAAAAGTGAGAGTTTATCCACCTAAAAATAAATATGAACTATATTTCCATCGTTTCCTAAAAATTTCGTGAGGGATTTATGCTTGTAAGGTACTCAAAATCACATTTAAGTATTATTCATATGAGAACGACCAACGAACGACGAATGAACGAAAATTCGTTAGTTTTGACATTTCATTCACATGAGTGTTTTACATTCGTCACGAATAACAAACACAATTTACATGTAAAACAAAAATGGGGAATGATTTTGAGGTTAAGCACGCGCGAAAAATTTATTCGTTGGAGTGTGGATTGTATGTGGAACGAGAATAAAGTCTGACAGTTCGTACCTACTAGATGTTTATTCGTAACGAATAAACTTTTTTTCTCAATTTTTTTAATTTTAGGCACAAAAATAAAAGTTTATCTACCTAAAAATAAGTATGAACTATGTTTCCATCGTTTCAAAAAAAATTCGTGAGGAATTTATGCTAGTAAGGTACTTAAAATTTCATTTTTTGATTTATTCGTCGTTCGTTGGTCGTGCTCATGTGAAAAGTCCTTTATTGGTTTATTCGTCGTTCGTTGGTTGTGCTCATGTGAATAGTCCTCAAGGTGTATTTGTGTTTTATGCATAAGTTCTTCAAGCAAAGCTGAAGAAAATATGGTTATATTTTTTAAATTTACTCTTTTAATTACCTTTAATAATGTACTTCAACAAATAAATAAGTAAAGTCGCACAAAAAATCTCAATTATCGAGAAACTACTTAACTCAATTCTATCCGCCTAAATTCATACTACGCGAAATGTCTATACTTTACATCCCTATTAAATAAACTCGTCTGGCAGTGCCATTGACATTCCCGAAAAAACTGCGCGAAATGTTTTCTACCATTCGCCCAGACAAATCCAGTACTTCTCAAACAGTTGTCTTTTAGCTCACTCTAGCCTTAAGTTTATAGACCCGGATTATACTGTCTCTCTACTCTTACATCAGCGCACAAACACTAAATAAACTTTCCTAACTGCACATGCACCGTCAACCATCAGCCATCACACAAATAAAGCAGTATACCAGTCCTCCATTATTCTGTCTCAGTTATTCATTCATAAAAAAGCCGTGAGAGTGTAAACAACCAAACGGAAAACAAGCAGTGCTGCTGCGTTTTAACAGTTTTTTAATCGAGAAAATCGATTTTTTTTGTTTATTTTCTTTTTTTGATTTGGAAGTTCGTGTTAATTGCGTCCGCAAATATATTTATTGTTAATTAAAACCCGAAATAAGTCATGAAATGTATACATATCAATATCAGTGTAACTAGTGCCAATATATTAACATCCCACCCAATAATGAAACAACACCACCACCATATTATATCGAAGGAAAATTTTTATTCCTGAAAAATTAAACCGGGCGAGTGACTGACGTATACGTGTATGTACTGTTGTTCGTCGCTTTGTTAAATGCAACAAAAAATCTAATTTGAAAAAAAGGTTGTAGCGTGTGTGTGTGTCCATGTCCATAGTGCCAGGCGACGCGAATGTGTGCTTTTTAAAAACTTTACCGGGAAAATTAGTCAGCTGATATAATTATTTTTTGGTCAATTTTGTATCAAAAAATCTATCAAATCTTGTTGCCCACACACGAGAAGTGTGAAAAATGGCTGAAGTAGTCGTGAGTAGCGATAAAAAATCGCTCGAAAATAATGTGAAAATCGAAATAAACAGTGATAGTGTTGTTGTAACTAAAATAGAAGGAGGTGCCTCCTGTGACAGTGGTCGGGAATCTGTTACTGAATTTGAACTCGATAGTGGGCATCTGTGCAAGAAACCATGCCCGGGCAAGAACAACGACGAAGATGTGCAGAGTGCAGGACAAACCAAGTGGTACTTGGGTCATGATGATGGAGATGATGATGATGACTCGGCAGTAGAATCTAATAAGGATATTATAGCTGGCGCTGTGACAACCAACACCACCACTGCAGTTGAATTACGAGTGGAAAAAGCAGAAGGAGGTGGCGGCTCAGCTTGTGACCGTCACAGTTGGCATTTAGAAACAAGCGACAGAAATATAATGTAAGTCATTTTTGCATTTTAATTGTGATGGCAAGTAAGGGTGGGCTACATTGCGCAACAAAACAGCACATTGGTGATGCTCTTGCTCTCCCTCCGGCCCAGAGGCATCTGTTTAAATTTAAATTATGAAAAGAATCGGCAATGTAGACAGTTTTTTAGCAAAAATGTATGAAATAATGATTCTTCCGCTGTGATGGGAATCGTGTGTTCAATTAACAAGTGGGATGAGGGTCCTTGAACTTTGGTTTGCCCTTCAGAGTGAGTGGCAGAGGCTTGCCATTTGAAACCATTCATAGAAGAGAAAATTCAGTTCGCATAAATGTGTATATTCCTTCGTTATGAAGTACCTACTCATAGGGGTATCGGGAGGTTGTCTGAGGAATTCATGCGTCCTGACAACACATTCCAATCATATTTGAGTTGTTTGCGTTAGATTCATCGCAGTGACAGAAGGGAGCTACCAACGGGATGAGAAAAGGAATACATATTTATCATCAGGCAGTCGTAGTAGAGCGTGAACCTTTGAGGAACTCGCATAAGTAAACAGTTTCTTCCTGCCAGCCTTACATAATTTTATGTCTCAATTATTTTTAAGTACCTACCTATCTACCTTCACAAGTGTGGATAAGATGTTACTGTTTTACTACTGGTGCCTTTGCTTCTTCCGACCCTCGCACGTATATTTACCAATTTCTATCAAGCATTTCTTTAAGAGGAACCTGTGTAAAAAGAAGAGACGTAGGTAGGAGTCGTGTGTAGAAGATATTGAACTCATGGATAGGCTTACTTTTTCACTAAGATACTCTTTATGGACAAGGCTTCATAATTGGGTACTCAAGTATCTATCACCCGTCTATTTCAAATTATAGTTGCAACCTCTGAGCTAAGAAGACGTGGGATTAAAGACCCTAGAACATCAAACTAGATCGTTCAATTCTGGCGGCTGCAAGAAGTTGTTACCAGTGCTTATACAAAAGCTAAGCCGTTGTTAAATGGGAAGTTACTTCCACAATAAAGCATTTTAACAAATCACCTGAGCATCGGCAATATAGGTATACTTCGAATTATAAAAAGTCGATACCTACATCGTTTTCTTCTTCTTCCTTTTTCGTCGTTACGAGCTTCTTATCTCGAAGTGATCACAGCTCTTCCACTTATCTGCTTCACACTAGTGATCCACCGGTGGGGAGACATACCTCATTGTTTCCTATTTAACCCTGCGAGCTAAGTAGCGCTAAGCAAGCAAAGCAGGCAATAGATCTTTTAGTTCAGAGTTCGTATATCCCTTGCTTACTCCTTATATCTCAGTACTTTTTTCAGCTTCGTCACTATTCTCCTTTCGCGCACACTAATCTTCCAGTGCCTTCTCAAATGATGGAAATCAAAACGCTCGCCTCAAAGTGGAATACAAAAGCTGCAAGAAAAGTGCGCCCAACTCCAAGCAAGGAGCACTGAGGGCATTGTGTCGGCAGCTGGGAGAAATTTCTGACGGTTGCTGATGTGAACTATGTATTCAAAAAAACGACAAAATGACTTGAACAAGTGGGAAAACTTTCTTCAAAATACCCGCCTAAAGAAGGAGTTCTCAGGGTAGGTATACATTCGCCGAAGTTCATTAGCGATGCTCAAGGACAGCTTCTTGTGGATAACGACATAATTCTGCACAGGTGGCGAGAGTATTGTGATTACATTTCAAAGGAACAGTTTCTCGAGAGCGCTTTCTATAAGCAGAACCTGAACGTGAACCTGAGCCTGAACTTAACGGAAATGCCCGACATCACAGTCGAAGAAGGTAGTGAAACTGTTCAGAACTCTAAAAAAGTTAAAAGTGCTGGATCACAAGAGATACCTACCATATGAGTTTTGGAAAAAGATGGGAGACATCAGGCTAAAGCTAGTCCTAAACGACGAACATGCTCGCCGAGCATGCTCGCGCTCGCCGTATTTTCATCGTCTAGGGGTTGGTTGGCGAGCAGTTGGCGAGCCGCTCGCTGTTGGCGAAAATTTTCGATTTTCTTATGTTCGTTGGTTTCTATGTTTGCCATGTAGGGCCATGCTCGCGAGCAAACCGGTTTTTTATTATGAAGCAAACTCATTTCTGCTGTGGACGTCGTCGTGTGCATATCGCGGATAAAGTAAAAAGGCAACAGACAGCCACAATTTAATAGAAGAATACACACATTTACGCTGTGGGGAATCTACATGAAAGGAATGCTCGGCAAATGCGTTCGTCGTCTATGGGATAATGCAAACGAGCATGCTCGGCGAGCATGTTCGTCGTTTAGGACTAGCTTAAGGCAACGCCAAGTAGCAGAGACCTACGAATGGATGATCAAAGACATGCATAAAGAAACTGTGACGAGACCGATATGTCCAGCTGAAAACACTGAAGAATTTCAAGTCACAATAGTGTGCACCAAGAAAACATCTCCTGCTGACATATCCTGCTGGAAGGTAAATTACAGAACACCAATGTACATAAACTATTATTTTCTGACGATTTAGGAATCATAAGTGAGGAACATACATTCCTATAAACGCATGGTTAAAAGTTCTAGAAAGTCGGTACCTTCTGTTGCCCGTTCTCTGATCCAGATAGGCATATTTCAGATGTTTGTTTGAATGTGAATGTGCTGCCCAAATGTGAAAAGTTCAAATATGTGGAACCTATGATGAATGGTGAGGCAACTTTTGAGGGCGATGAAGTATCGGGAAAACTGCGATATCTCCAGTGATACAAAAATGCCTTCTTAGCAGAACTTTTCACAGCGGTTGTTCGTCAATCACTCACTTACAATTCACAATGTTGGCCAAGATTCAAAAGCCATCTAAGAATGCTCTGAGATGAAGATGATTTGTAAGCAGGAGTAACAAAGTTTAATCGTATTAAAACTACAAAGATGTGTAGGAGCTTTCACGTCAGAAATACCATTTTGGCAAAAATATACATAGCACGACCGGTCCAATTGGCATTGTCATGTTTGAAGATGAGATCTAGAGCACCCTGTCGAAAAGTCGTTCAGGCACCCCGTCATATAACGTTGAGACAAGATCGCAAAGAAATAAAAAGAAAGGTGCATCAAAACACTCCCAGTATTTACAAACAATTGCTACTACATTTGCATTTGGATGGCCTTAGCACAATCAAAACCAAAGGAGGCTTGCCGAAGTTTACTATGGTCAATGCGGTGTACCCCACAGGCGTATGACTAATGTGAAGCAGATAAGTGGGTGATTTGTGATCCCTTCTAGATCCCGGTGCTTGTAGAAGTAGGAAGATGATATTTAGTAAAAAAAATAAAAATAAGAAATGGCTTTTCTAGAGGATCTGTTAGCTTCGTATTGATACTCCATTAAGTTCGTTTTCCATGAGATTTTCTTGCATAAAGTTTAAACAGTTCATTGAACCATTGGTAAAATCTAATCTAATAATGACTTATGATGACTTTTACCGTGAAGCAATGGGTACTGTTGAGTAATTCCTGTTCGATTTTCATTTTTGCCGATGTTTGCCCATTTGATGTTTAGCAATTATATCGATGGTAATGCGACGATGCTTCCGAACGTTTGCCTAATTTAATAATTTGCTATATATAACAATGGACGAATGAATGAATAATTGGGGTTTTGTATTGTACCTTGACCTGTTTAGATCTATTGTACCCCCTACTTCTTAATTGGTATTCCTTAATTAAAGTACTTCATCCAGATTAGTTCCTTTGATGAAACTTAGTATCTGGGCTACGCTTAGGAGTTTTAACTCCCTCTACATAGTAGGATCCTAGGTACTTCTTTCTTTGGTGTATTAGAGCTTCGCAGTCACCTAAGAGGTGGTCAGGAGACTCTTCCTGTTCGTTGCAATATCTGCATTGGTCGTCGCTCTCTATGCCTAGTACTTTTAGGTGTTTTCTTAGTCTGCAGTGTCCGGTTGAAAATCCGACTAGCATTCTTACATTGTTTCTATTAAGCTTTATTACGTCTTTGTAACGTTTTTTGTTAAAGGTGCCAAGTAGAAGTTTGGCTTGGCGCATCTTGGGGAGGTCATTCCAGTGCTTAGCTCTGTTGTCTTCCTCCGACTTTTTGATTTCTTTCTTAATGTGGCTTTCTGTTATTCCACAAAAAGGTTCCGGTCCAATGAGTGGTGATCCGGCTCCTGTCTTTGCCAGTACGTCTGCCTGTTCATTGCCTATGATTCCTACATGTCCTGGTACCCAGTAGGTTGTAACCTTGTTATTACTGCCCAGTTTGTTCAATTTTTCAATGCATTCGCTGACAAGATTTGAGGAGATTGTGTAGGATCGTAGGGCCTTAATTGCAGCTTGACTGTCCGTCATTATTGCAATATGTTTGTTATTATATTTTCTGTCAATGTTTACTTCCGCGCATTTGCCTATTGCATAGACTTCTGCTTGGAATATGCTTGACATTCTTCCCATAGGTACTGAAGCTTTTGTTCTTGGCCCAAAAATTCCTGCTCCAGTTCCCTCAGTTGTTCTTGAGCCATCTGTATACCATTTTATTGCATGAGTCTTCATAGAGTAGGTCTCTTTTTCACTTTGCCGTGCTTTTTTGTTACTTAGCTCAACGCTGAAGAGTTTATCGAATTTGAATTCCTTGGTCTTGCTATCCCGAGGAAAGTCAATGAGTGGTAACTCGTTCGATATTATGCTCTTTTCGCTAGATTTCAGGACACACTCAGTCTCTTTGGCAAATCTAGCTATCGTTGCGTTGGAGATGCTTCTTATCACCAGGTGCATAGGTGTCAGATTTAGCAGTACTTCCAAAGCCGCAGTTGGACAGCTTCTCATTGCTCCTGATATGCATATGCACGCAAGTCTTTGTACTTTTTCTAATGCTTTTCTAGTGGTCACTTGGTCAGTTCTCTTGTTCCAGACTACCGCTCCATAGGTAAGGACCGGTTACCATCATTAGGTACATCCACCGAATAATGCTCGGTTTACAACCCCATAATCTCCCTGCTATTCTTTTGCATATCATTAGGGTTTTCTTAGCCTTTTCAGTTGCTGCTTCTACTTGCTTTTTCCACAGGAGTTTACTATCTAGAATCACGCCTAGATACTTAACCTCTGTTGTGGGTACTATGGTTACTCCATCCAGTGTAATGTCTTTTATAAGTGGTAGGAGTCTTCTTCTGGATAACAATGGATAGGTAACTTTCAATATGGCGGTTTTTTTAATAGGCCATATCGTCAAATACGAAGTTACTAAGTGCTTTCGAGTCATATTCAGGCGTTAATCGAGAGGATTCTCATTTCCTGTAGAACTGGGACCTGTCAATAAGACAATACATGGCGTAATGGTTAGCATGTCTGGGAGTTAGACGTTCGAATCTCCATGGATATCGCATTTTGCGAGACCCCTGCAAGTACTCCGAGAGTACCTTCTTAAAAAAGCTGTTATGAAATGAGCTTCTTCACTTGGTCGTTCGGAGTCGGAAAAAAAATTATAGTTCCCCACAAGTTATGGCTAAGAGAAATGCGCTTGACCACAAGTTCTCTCGAGCCCTGTTGTACGATCCTATTTATTTATTTATAACGTCCCTACATTTAGTGGTTGGAGAGCAAATAAGTGCGAAATTGGACAACGGTTTTCGTTGGCCTTCGACAGATTATGAAAATGAGCTGCTAAAACAACTGAATCAGCTGTTGATCTTTTTGGTACACTCTACATTTGAGGAGTCAGCTTCTAGAAAGTCTTCCAGTCCATAGTTTGTACAATTTATTTTAATGTTCTTTTAGTAAAACACTGGCGGTTAAGTCTTCATAGCTCCCTAAATGCTCTACTATTTTTTTGTTCCATGTTTTTTTAGGTCCGTTCGTTGAACTTTCCCTAGTGTTGACCCAGGTTTTCTTGACAACCCTATGAGTTGTCAAAAAAAACTTGGGTGGTTTTCCAGTGCTCAAAAAACGCTTAACCACAAATCACCACACATCCCTGTCATTAAAAAAAATACATGCCATTTGACAGCCCTCAACTCGCCACAGCAAAAAGCTGGGGCGAGTTGATGGAAAACCTAGGCAACCATAGGGCTCAAAAAACACTCAATTTGAAATTCAGGGCGAATTTAGGTTTCTCAAAAAACGGTTTGTGGTGACCCCAGGGCGACCCTAGGGCTTCAACGAGCAAACCTTTTATTTGGTTCGAGTTTATCTTTCTTGTCAGCTTGAGACCTTGTTACTTAAGAAGATTTGTTTTCGTGCCAATGCCAAATAAAACCAAGATTCTTTGGTTCTATTCAAAAATTTGCATCTATAATGGCTTGGAAACACACAAAGTCGTAAATAAGAGGAGTCAGGTAAGGTAAGGTTTAGGTGGTTGTCGGTAAAACGACCGAAAAACTTAGACCAGTAACACGTCATTTGTGTTCAAACTGTTTTGAGCTTTCTGTAAAGCGATGGAGACCATGGATATTTACCGCCTTTGTTCCTCAGATCACTTTTATCAAGAAATTTTAAGAAAATGCAGGGCATGTGCAGAGAAGATGTGGGACGGCTTCCCCTTCTTCTCCACCCATGCAGCTTCCGCAGAAGTCGTTTGTTGGGACATCGAGCCTTGCGGCGGGTACACGATTACGGACCTGAGATGCAGTCTTCTTCTCAGGTGATGAAGTTTGTCCATCTAGTACTTGTTATCCTCATGGCTGCATCTTGCTGTGGCGTAAGTTGCACGTGGCGATTGAAGAGTATTACATTCGGGCGTTATCAAAACTTTGAAATTTCCTGTTTCAATTGGGGCTTTTGTTTTTAAATGGATTTGCGCTTGAACTGATGAGTGTAAGTCATATTGAAACCTTAATTAATCTCATTAAGTAGAAACCGAAGTTTTATTTTTATTTTTTCTAAATTAGCGGTTTTCTCTTCAACTTCTGTGCAGCCGACATACACCGCTTCATTATAAATTACACAAATTGACAGGTTGTTGCTCAGGGGTGTCAGTTTTTTTTACTAATCCTATGACAATACACAAAACTAATTGCCGCTTTCCTAAATACCTCTAGGGAATTACGTGACTTGCTCACTCAGGTGTTTGGTGGGGAAAACATTTGCTTGCACGCATATAACGAAGTTCCCTTTCTCCCCCTTCTTGGCTCCACTATTTACCAACTTACTTGTCTTCATTATAGCAACGAATCCTTTAGAAATCATTGCTCATTATTAAATAAACGAAACGGTACAGGCATATTTCTGGATAATAAAAGGAAAATGCACATTGCTGGTACAATGCTTGTGAGGAATTACATACTTTAGCTTGGTTCGCCCTCCAGTTCTCTGAGAGGCCCCTAGAGACGTAAAATACCAGCAAAAAAAAAAATACGCCGCACTTACATGAGTCCTTGGTCTCGATAAAAATATCTAGTACATCATTTAGGCTAAAAGGATTCCATTCTCTCGCCAATATATCGCACTCTTTATGCGTTCCTTTATTCCCTTCTTGTTGCATTTTCGTTTCAAGCCTTAATTTGGAGCCCATTTTTGCATTCGTGTCCTCCTTTTTTTTGTGGGGGAAGCAGAGTAAAGGGATGGAGGCCATAGGATAAAGGGTCGTTTCTTGAATGCTGCTGTTTTGAAAGGGTGTAGGTACGTGCTTCGTGTGTCCATTAGTAAACCGAGAAGGAAATAAGAAAAATGTGGATGTGTTTTTATAGAAGAAAAAATATTATTTTCTCTACCACAGACATTTTTTCATTCGCTTTTTCTGTAAGTGTAGACACACATAGTTCTTTTTTGCTGGTGAAAAAATTCCAAGGAGTGTAGACATTTTTCACACCAACTACACAAATACCAGGACTGAGACAGACGGGTGGTCTTGCAAAGACGTGTCGACGACGACGACGAGGACCGAGAAGTCGTCGTCCGGAAGGAAGTAGAAATATACTTTTGTATAGGTACCTCTACGTATCCTGCCTGAATGTTGTCTTGCAGGAATGTAGTTAGTAGCAGCAGCAGCAGGTTGCCTTTGTTTTTTTTTTTTTTGTATTTTTTAAGGACGTGGGGACAGGGCTCCTGTATTTGTTTAGGAAATTGCTTAAGAGGGCAAAGTGTGTTAAGTGTTCCTTTCTTTAATTTGTAGTTTTTTCTTTTTGGGTTAAGATGGTACATAATAAGAGAGAGAGAGAGAGGAAGAGGGTGGACTAGTTTACTGTGCAAATGCAAAGGTTTTGTGAAAAAAGTTAACTATGCAGGCAAGTGTCAATGAACTAAACTTTTGTGATTTCCTGACTACTTACTTATTTCAATTCTGTTTTGTGTCATTGAGTATTCAATTGATACAGTGACGCTGTGTACTCACATTGATGGTCACGAGATTGGGCTAAAAATAACATAACGAAATAAAACTAATCTAATCACTTAAGAATCTATCCTCTGATGTCGTCCAGCTTTTGCTATTGAAGTTGGAGACATGAAAGGCCAAACTCATTATGTTAAGTTAATATTTGTTGCCATTATCAAAGAAGTTCAGATTGTGATTGCCAAAGTTGCAAAAGTCTCGTGTTGTTTTGTGTGTTTCTTTTAGGCTGTTTCCATTAAATATTTGTTTTCAGAGATCTAAGTCAGAGATTTTATGTACGAATTTCTACGATGCCAGTTGAAATTCAAACTTGTATTACTCACCCCAATGATGAAATCTCGTATTTTGGATTCTTATACGACTCTTGATGTTGACATACTTTGCGATTTCAACTTCCTATGTTAAATTTGCCGAATATTTAATCTTCTATCTAAATCATCCCACTTTCTGTATGAATTTTTTTGCGTTGTTGGATTGAGATCCATGGTTAAAAATCTGAAACACTTATTTCATAATTGGGGTGATTATATAGGCTTGGTACCTACCTAAACAGAAATGAGTTTATCTCTAGATTTTTGTCTGATTGTCCGGCCATTTTGAATTAAGTAGGAAATTGCTTCTACAAAAAAGTCAGTAGGGTAACATTTGAATTTTTTTCAAAAGCGAGTGCAGATAAGCAGAGTTGATTGAGACACGACATTAGTACATCGTTTGAAAGGGTGAGTGCAGATAGTAATTATGAAATGCCCTTAAAATCCATTGAAAGAAGGTTGCTATAGACAATTATGATTGTTTATCATCTGCTTTTTTGGTCTAATAGTTCGTTTTTAATGTCTCAACGTTTTTATGACATGGCTGTTACCATCTTCTTCTTTGATATAAATTATCTTTTATTTGTATGTAAATTTAATACTAGGTCCGTGGTGTGATGGTTAGCGTGTCCGCCTGTTACGTGGGAGGTTTGAAGTTCAAATTGCAAATTGGTATCGCCGCCCTTCACAAGGAATTGGCAGTTCCTCCGAGAGTTACTACACTGCCATGAAAAGCGCTTTCTCCCTTAGTCGTTCGGAATCGGCATAAAATTTTAGATCGTTGAACTGCGCTAGGCCGCGAGTCTTTCATAGCTCTGTTGCGTCACTCTATTTTTTTTTTTTATACACTTTTCAAATTCTTTTGGATTAAATTTATATTTGGGAAATCAAAGCTTATTCGAAAAATCTGACTTTATTGGTCATGGTGTTTTGTGCTGGTGTGCCCCAGGGCCCTGTTTTATTTCCGACACTCTTCCTAATTTTCATAAATAACCCTCTTGTCTGAAACCTCTAATCCACTAAATTGTTTTACTGACGACTCTACTCTCGCTTTGTTATAATCGTTCCCTTTTTATCGCTCTTCTTAACTCTTTAAATTCTTACCTTGACGGTATTGTTTCATGGAGAAATATTAATCGTGTAGAATTCAATGCCTCAAAATACCCAATACTGTCGTTAAAGGTTAAATGCCCTCCTCTTCCAATATTCATGATTGGTAACTGCTTCCAAGAAACCGAAAAGCGATGATCTTTGTTGGAACGATCACGTATTTGAATTCGTTAAAAATGCTTAAAAATGCTTCAAACTACACAGGATTCTTAAAACGATGTTGGAAAATGTTCAACCCTCTGATCTGGTAACAACTTATAAAGCCTCATACGTCATACGTCCCAAACTAGAGTGCTATTTCCATGTTTGGGCAGGTGCTCCTCAAACATCAATCACAAACAGTGCTAAAGTGAACAAGCCAGTTGAATCCCTCCCCTTAAACAATTTAACCACAACGCTAGCCTCGCTAGGAATGTGCATCAGTTCTCCATTGAGCCCAATTTCGGTCATACAGTTAAGTACAGAGATTCATGTTTTAGCCGCTCCACCCGGATGTGGAATGCTTTACACAACTCAATTTTCCCACGCATATAATGTACAGAAATTTAAGAACAATGTGCATCGGCATCTCCATTCTTATCTTTTCCTTATTTTCAAACACCCGTGTGTTCTTTAACATTATAAGTATAGTCACAACCCCTTGAAGTGCGCGTAAATAAAAAAAACCGAATGCTTTGCCCAGTTCAATCCACCCCACACAATGCAATGCAGAATTTGAAAATTTATTTTTTTCGAGATTTACATACAGCTGCGGTCAAAATAATAGTAGTATAGAGCTTAAGAAACAACAAAATTGAAAAAAACTTATCCGTCAATTCTAATTTAAAAAACCAATAACGTGGTTTTCAAAGTGGTGTTTTAAGCTTTTATTTACAAAAAAAAAAAAAAAAAACATTAGTTTAATATTATTATCCGATAGTTGCAAGTTTATTGAACAGATGTTGAAATTCAGCGGTCAAAAAAATAGTAGTGATAGGAAAATCTACCTTGAAATGTTACGAAATCGAAAAATTAGGTCAAAATTTTTATTACAATATGTGGCTGAGTGTTCGTACCTTTAATTAGTATTTAGTTTCATGTCCTTTGTTAGCTATAACAGCAGTACAAAGACGTTAAATAGAGTTTATCAGGTTTCCACACCTTCCTGTGCTTATCGAACTCCATGATTGCTGTAACGCTTCACAAAGGACTGTGTTGTTGCTTGGTTTACATTTAAAAGCATATTTTTTTGCAGCGCTCCAAAGGCTTTCAATGGGATTAAAGTCCGAAGACTGTGCGGGCCACTCCATCACATCTACTTTACTTTCCTGGAACCATTGCTTCTTGCTGAAAGACCCATTTTAGCAAGAAGCAGCTTCATTTACGGTAGCATTCAGCTTCAGTACACGGTAGCGTTACTTCCTGCATTATCCTAACATAGAGATGCTGATCCATAATGCCTTCAATCCGCATTATGGGTCCAACTCCGCAGAAGAAAAAACATGCCCATACCATTATGATTGTATAGTGTGGATTATATTCGGTGTTTGGGGGTCTTCTTACATATTGACGAGATCCTTTTCCACCCCTAAAAACAATTAAAGTGTAACGGGTTTTCACTATCAACGCAATACATAGTGGAAAAATACCAATTTGTGCAATGCTTTTTCTCAACCTACTATTATTTTGACCGCAACTGTACGACAAAGTACAGTACGCTTTCCCTTGATCTATGTAGCTATCTGTTCATGAACTGATCAAAGTAAACTTTTTTTTCCCTTAGTTCTGGTATTTGATCAGTGTCTGTTGAATGCACTGTAGGTACTCTTTCCATTAATTTAGTCATCAAATCGGAAACTGTTTAAAGTATGTAACTCTATCCCTATCCTTATTTTTGATTCGGGACGTTATGCGAACCCGATGTCCTGGTCTAAATTATACATGGGCCATATTTCATCCCCAACTCCATCTCTCGCAAACGGAAACGGGCGAAAGCTTTGTATTTATATTGAAAAGGCTCCAAAACTACTAAATCTGTTTGTATGAATGGTAAATTTTTCACCTTAAGAGTGCTTAATTATATCCCCGAGTGACATAGACTACATTTCATCCCCATATTAAGACAGGAACTGGGACGGGTATTCAAAAACCGCTGCACCGATTTCAAAATTATATAGGTAGATATACGTTATATTTTATGTCCATCAAGTTAGCACTACCACTTAAAAATTTTCATAGTTTGTTAATTGGATTAATTGTCGTAAATTTGTCGTAAATTCGTCGTGAAAACAAAAAATTTGTCGCTTTTCGTTTTAAAGAAAAAACCGTGTGTAGTGCTAACTTGACACAAAGTTAGCACTACCACCCCCTAAAAATGGTCAAATCAACTCAAAATCAAAAACTGAGTACGCCATTAACTGTCGTAAATTTGTCTTTAAATGCTAACCAGATAGATATTTTGTCGCGACCCCCCTTTCCAAGTGCCCCCCTTATGAATGATTTTCAAGCTATTAACGAAAAACACCAAAGTTCAATACTTCAATACTTTGTGTCAAGTTAGCACTAAACACTACTCTTTTTAAAATACTTTCCGAAAGGAGGGCGCGATAAAAAATATCTGTTTGCATATCTCATAACATAAGAGTATAAAAAGCGACAGTTACTGCGTACTCAGTTTTTGATTTGGAGTTGATTTGAACCATTTTTTTAAGTATTGAACTTTGGTGTTTTTCGTTAATAGCTTGAAAATCATTCATAAGGGGGCACTTGGAAAGGGGGGTCGCGACAAAATATCTTTTTGGATATCTGGTGAACGACAAATTTACGACAATCAATGGCGTATTCAGTTTTTTGTTTAAGATCGATTTGACGGACTTAGGGGGGGGTGGTAGTGCTAACTTGACCGTCAATAGTTGACATCCGTTGCGATATTATAACCATTGAGATGGAACAGGGTTTAAGAGTTGGGACAAAATTTCAGTACATCTTTGCAATTTAGAACTTTGTCTTACTATTCTAAACTTTTAATTAACTGAATTCCTGTCTTTGGGTTAAGAGTAACTAAAATGTCCTTATAGGTAATAGACTCTCATCGTGTCGGTCGACTGTGCTATCATCATCTAAGATTAGAGGGGAATGGCAAAAAGAGTTGAGATGGGCAGGTAATGTAGAACGGATATAATGCAAACGCTCCACCCCGCAAAACCTTTTAAGACTTTATTAAGGCGTGTTTTTGTTGAAGGTGAAGTAGAAAACGAATAGGTATTTGATTTATTGTTAAGGATTACAACTTGGCAAAGTTGCCAAAGTAAAAACTATAAGAATTCAAACACTGGGGCCGAACTACCGCACACGTGATCGAGTAATACGTGACTGAATTATGTGTTTTTGGCATTACTTCTCGCGTTATCGAGCACTTTAGGACCTCAATTTGACATTCTTTCATTAGTATTTTAACAAATTCGATAAGTGAGCAGTAGACTAATGTTGTGTAATATAGAGCGAATGTTGAAAGAAAAATAGCATTCACTCACACGATCACTTATGCGGTAAATTGACCCCTGTCTTTGGCAAACATAATTCGAAGGCTTTGACATTATGAGGAAATGGTTCGGAATGTCGAAAGTATTATAATTTGCGATAGCTATTTGAAAAGGCTTTCTTTCTTACTTTCTTTCATTTTTTCTTTCTTTCGATACAGACACTTCAGGAAGCTGGACAAAATATTAAAGCCAAAAATCCCAACAAAATTGTTCACACCAAATTTTGAATTGATCGAATAATAAAAGCGATGTTTGGGAATTGCAATATTCTGACCTGGACCCGAATATTCAACCGCTAGGCCTTGCAATTTAGTATCATTTATGATAAATTTATAGTAACACTAGCTGACACCACCTTGTAGTCTTACGGTGATCGAATTGAATAAATTAAGTTAAGTAGTTTGCTAGTTTTGGTTCAAGAAAGAAAAAGTGTGAAAGAATTTTTGAAATCGGTCCGGTATTTTCTCAGTTCTCGGTTATGTTCCCGTCCTGTTCCCGTGGCAATATGGGCATATGGGGATGAAATAAAGTGTGTTACACCGCATTATATAAATGTCCATCAAGTAAGCACTACCACTTAAAAATTTTCATAGTTTGTTAATTAGATAAACTATCGTAAATTTGATTTGTCGTGAAAACAAAAAATTTGTCGCTCTTCGTTACAAAAAAAAACGGTGTGTAGTGCAATGTATAGGGAATTTAGTGCTGATTTAGTGCTGGCAGAATGTGATAAAGAATTTGGTAAAAAAAATTTTTTTTCTTAAATTTTTTTACCAAATTTAAAAAAAAAAAAAAATTTTACCAAATTCTTTATCACATTCTGCCAGCACTAAATTAGCACTAAATTTGTCTTATATCGCGTTAATATAGGCGTATTAGGGAGTACACTGCTAGCTTAATTACATGCTAGCAGTTTTCTCATTTTTCACGAATCTATGAGAGCACTAAATTTAAGTTTTTGGCACTAAATAAGCACTAATTTTTGCACTTTACTTGAAGCGATTCTGCTCACTTTGTCATGCTAGCTTTACAGACGTCTTCAAATGCATATAGGTGCAATCGCAGTAAACTAGTTCTGAAGCCTCTGGATTAACTTGTATTAGGGTTTAAATTTCACCTCTTCAAGGTATAAAATCCATGCAGCTCTCTGCGATTACCTTTGCAACCAAAATTTTATGTCTGGACTTTGAATATACAGCGCTCACATAAGGAACTGTTTAAAGTTCTTTACGAAGTAATATAGAATCTTTATAATGAAGTTTGTTGAGAACAGTCTATATAATATTGAGTTAAATGCTACGTTCAAAGCCTAACTTATTCCACATACCAGAAAGACTCGTTAGAAACCCAACACTTAAATCATAACCATGTTTTGCTTTATCAAATCACAATGACTATGTAAATAATTGACCATTAAAAATATGCCGAGGCATAAATTAGTCGTTAGGTTGAAGCTTTTCCTTATCGTACTCAGAAATTCCCATGAACCACGAAAAAAAGACAAGAGAAAAGTCAGTTTCAAGTAGTTTTTTATTTAGCCACAGATCGTGAATGCCAAGGAGAAACACCGACAAAAATAACTTAAGCATATTAAACGCTCATAAAACAATCACATCACAATGATATAACTGAAGTGGAATAACTTTCCTCTTTAATTAACAACCTTACAATAATTAAACCAACAAAAAGGGGCTTAATGACTAGCCACCGCACACCAGTGGTGTGTGTTTTGCTGGCCACAAGTCGTGCAAATTGTTTCACGCATTTCGCAAAGACCAATAATTCAGCGAAAAAATAGCTTGCGGATTTCCGTCTATTATTTCATTTAGTTCACATACAAGACCTCCACTTCGAATAAACTTACAAAAAAAGAGCAAACTATCGACTAGGACGCCGACGACCTTTGACGAATTGGATTGTAAACATGTACATGACATCGATTTCATAAATACCACTGCGTGTTGTCGCCTGGTAAATGCCCGATCAATTACAACTCTGCGGTAACTAGGTAGAGTAACAAATGGTTAATTATCACAGCTACTGTTGTATGACTTTCACGTTTTTTATTATTACTTGGCGCTTCCTACATGACATGATCGGTTTCGCAACAACTACTGTCATCTACCCCGGATACTCACTACCAATTCATCATAGATTCGTCGGAGTCGAGTTGAGTTGATGTTGTCTAATTGACGCCGAACGTCTGCCTTATTTACAATTCTCACGTTTTTTATTTCCTTTCAAATTTTTTATTGTTTTTGCTGCTCACAAAGAACCTTGCTCCTCATGCGAAGAGTGCAAATGCCATTGGAATGACGACGCATAGTGCATTTTCAATGGCACTTCCAATGGTCATCGTGACTCGGTCATAAGTGATTGGATCAACAACAAAACCAAAGTGTCTGACGACAGCTTAATTAGAGTCTGCAGTGGACTTCAATCGCACAAGATGTATTCACTTGGCCAATCATGCGGAGAAGTGGACTCCACCCACAGTCAGTCGTTGGCATTGTACCGATCTCGATGGAATATCAATTTGTTTATAGCGAGTGAAGCAAATAAAAAAAAACTTCAAAGAAAACAAGTTTCTTGGGCATATGTTGAAGATCTTAGTTCGATATCGGACTGCACGAAGCACTGGCTAGGATTAGGGATGCCACTTTATAAGAATTGTGGAATGAAGCCTTAGAATTTCCAAAAGGAAATTAACGTACGAGGAAAGTGTGACTTTGACCCATTTGGAAAATCTTGCTTGAGACAGTAAAAACAACACCAATTTAGAAGGTAGTCCTAGACTTGCATGGAGAATCAGGGATTGGTCTAATAAATCGTCTTGGGTTTAAATCTCGCTTATTGGATCTTTAAATGACGCCTATTGACATGGTTTTTCCCTAGAGACCCTAAAGAATTTGTATTCACAAGTGTGGTTCCAGTAAAACCTGCCTTAATTACCTTACTCAAGGTTTGATGTACCTCGTCTTTTTGTGTTTCTTCATTTAAACGGCCATTTGTGTTTCAGTTTCAGTGAAGTTGAGGATCCAATTAAAACCTACGCTGTTTTTGTAGTTGCGGCAGTGACAAGTACAGCACATTTACATAGCGCCTTGTAAGAGAGCCTACATAGAAGCGACAGGAACGACGCACGTGATGACGCGTTTTCATACATTTTCATAAGTCGCGAATACAGGAATATAGTCATTCTGGCTCTGTCGCAACTACAAAATCGTAGGGAGAACCTTTGAAGCTGTTTTGTAGTTGCGACAGCGACAGAAACACTGTTGGCAGCATATCGATGGAATAGTTACAGAACAGGGGTACATGTAACGATAAATGTTTCTTTCCTGCTACACTTCAGTCAAACACAATTGAGACAAAGATAATCTTTTTAAATTCAAAGTGGCATCACTGTTATAGTTTGTAGCTTATAGCGTCACACAATCTCCGATCAATGAGTAATACATGGACACCTATTTTACATTCTCAGCACGAGGTGGTGTATATTTTAAGGCAACCGCACCATTGCACCCACAGGCAACACTTCAAATTCCTAAACCAGGTTGTCTATTTCTTCTTTTTTTTTTTGTTGGTTCTCGATTTGTTCAGCTATAGTCTGACAAATTGGAACTTGGTTGGTTGGCTGTCTGGTTGGTTGGTACGTTGGTTGCTTGTCTTGTCATGCATGAATGGCGATTAACTTTAAATCCTTAATGACATACTTTTGGAAATGTTCTTGAATTTTGTTATTTGTTCGTTTTACATTGATGGAGCATGGAGAAGTCCCTGTCGGA
The DNA here is from genome assembly GCA_949752695.1 of Melanostoma scalare. Lineage (NCBI taxonomy): Eukaryota > Metazoa > Arthropoda > Insecta > Diptera > Syrphidae > Melanostoma > Melanostoma scalare. The sequence continues at coordinate 165,545,863 of OX456984.1, read as the reverse complement.
AGCACGTTTCAACTTAAAAGAAAAATGTTCTAAGGCAGTCACGTTGTTTTTTTTTTTTTTTTTAAGTTTGAATTTCTTAAGAGGAAAGTTTAGAAGAGTTTAATACCTTTAAGGTTTAGTTTTGAAGTTTTATAATATTCGAGCTATTGATTCGAAGTTTTGTAAGGCAAATAAAGTTGTTTGGAAAGTGTGGGGGTGTTATAAGAGGGAGGAAAACTTTGAGTATGCAGTTCGACTTTGTCGTTTAAGTTTTGATTTGTGAAGAAAGGTGAAGCGATTACTTATGTCAAATATCATCAACTGTGCATGAATTCTCTTTGAATTGAATCTTGGTCATTCAATGATTTAAAAAAAAACTTTAGCCACTGGAAACTCTTATAGCAGTGGGTCATTCCAGTGAAACCGATACCGTACGCATAAAAAATTAATAACTTAATTTATAATTAAATCCATATCTGGAGAATAGAACATTATACATTCTTATGAAATGAAATGATTACTTGTGTAACATTTAAATAATTCATTAAAGAGCTGATTCAAAGGAAATACAAAAAAAAATTTTTTTACAAATATTACTCGTCCCACCCATCACAAAAGTACTGTCCCACTCGTCACAAGCATTGAGAAGCATATTATTTTTGTTTTACGAGATATTTGCGTAAATTATACTAATACTTCAACTGTACAATATCAGGAACCATATAAAATTAGGTCCTTTAACAAAAGTTTCATAGTTTCTTGCCTTTTGCGTATGGTGTAAGTTAACTCGCAAGGGAGTGGTAATTTGATGTTTCACCCGTCACACTTTTTATACCATCAATTTCTTATAATAATAATGATATTTTCATACCTTTTTCGATGGTACAGTATGTAATGACTATTCAAGTATGTGAAAATGTCATATTCAGTACGTCGCGTGTCGTTGCCGTTTGACAGAAATGAAACAAAGTTTAGGCAAAAAATGAGTATAAATGTCCCACCCGTCACAATGGAATGACCCAATGTCTTTTGAAAAATGAATTTTTGGAATAATTCCTGTAATTATTGAGATCTTTTTACGGTTGGTATTCCGGGATGAAACATAACCTATGTTACTCGATGATAACGAAGCTTTTTAATGTTGAAGGATGTTTCGGAATCGATTCAGTAGTTTTTAAAGTGTCAACTTCATCATGTAGTTCATTTTATCTCTTAGTGTACGCGCACACATCGTACAAATCATTCACTTTATTTTCTTTTTTCAAATCCGCCGAAATAAATATGGAGTATTTCTCTGAACTATTCCTGTAGGGAATGGGTGCTCAGAATAAGTCTTCTTTTTAGAATTTTCTACTCACCAAAAAAGGAGGAAAACCTCGGTTTGGAGATTCTAACGCTTTAAGTTTAATGGCATAGGCTAAAATGGTGTTTATTTGCGGGAACTGCAATGAAAACTTTAGTGGCGAAAATGGAGTACTAACAACATTATAAAAACCGAAGCACGGAGGTAGTCCATAAATTTCGTCCACATGTTTAAGAGCATGGGACTGTTAGATAAAAACCACCACGGTTGTCACAAAATATTTATAATTGAATTGGAGAAAAAAATTTGAAAATATTTCTTGGAAGATACAGGCTGGGCCAGAAAGTTGATAGTTGAGTCTTGAAAGAATCATTTAAAAACGGAACAATTATTATGCAATCAAATCTTTTTTGTAATAAAAATAGGTAAACGGGAAGTAATTTTTTGAAAATGATATCGTCATGTTGTGTACCATTGGCGCTGCAAACACTCCTCCAATCTGGACCGTAGATTTATCGAAAACTCGCTGACACATCGCGCTTAGAATACTCGCCATTTCTTCGTCGAAATTGGTCTTCAACTGGGCAGTCGTGGTTGGACTAGTTTGGCAACAGCTACTCTTCATGTATTATCACAAAAAGGGCGGCTGGTATCAAATCCAGGCTTCTGTGCGACCACGCACTTTATGAGTTTTCCTTTAAGCCTCTCATTTCTGACTGCATCAGATGAATGCATTGTCGGGCTATCTGGTTGAAACCATATCGCACGGTTATATCTTCGAATTATTTTATAGATTTGAATACGAATTGATATAGATCGTATAATGCATCCTGAGAACGGTATAAACATCCAACAACACTGAATAAATTTTTTTTTATTATATTTATCACGCAGAACGCACCCTGTGCGCCCGTGAAGCGCTCCATGGCAACAAAATCTCCTCACAGCGAGCTATTCGTTCCCACCTCTCGCGCCCGACCACCCCAAACCGCTTAAACGTATTTAGAAAACTAATCACGGGGACTTTGTATGCCCGTAAAACTATTAACAGTACGTTTTTGAGTGCGTATTGATAAGGAATTTTCATACTTTCTTTTAAGCACCATCAGGCCTGGACTCCGTAATTTTTATGATGATTATCTTGTTACCAGCATTTATAAGACGAAAACAAAGTAACAATCCTTCAATTGTTGATAGCGAAGTTACATCAAACATTTTTTGACGATACAATCGACATCGTCTATAGACGATTAGACGATAATCGCCTTATTGTTTAAATTTGCTAAAATAAATTTTTTTTTTTACGGGTAAAGCCTTTTGCGAAGATTCAGCAATTTCTTGCCATGAAAGGAGCTATCTCGATTAGCCGTTCAGAATCGGGGAAAAAATTGTAGGTCCCTTACATTTACCCACACGGGGCGATCGAGAAAAACGCGCTAGGTCCCGGGGCTATACACGCTCTCTGTTGCGCCACCCTATTTAACAGCAAGTCCGTGAAAAGGGTTCTCATAAAGTGCAGCATTCTCCTTTCAAAAGAGAATCTAGAATTCTACGAAACTCAGTAGTCAATAGCAAACAATTTGTTGGTAACTCTTGCACTAGGGTGAAGTGATACGGTCGTTGAAAGGCCATCGGTATTAACCAAAGCCCTTGTTCTACTGCTGGAAACTCCAACTATATTCGCTATCCTCCTGGTACTAAGTCAAGGACGTTATTCTTGACTAGTACTATAGATTCACAATTCGTTCCTTAATGTGTGTTGATCCAGCAAATGACATTTGTCTCCTTTAATACTCTACACATCTACGTTCCCGAAGACGATTACAAAGTCTTGAAAAAGCGTATGATGGGGGCATCTCCTTTTAGTATAAAACCATAACGACTACTACCAGCCGCTGAACCATAGCAGAAGTTCCAATTCTTCCTGGGAATAACTTGCCATTGTTTTGTATTGCTAATTTGGCATACAAAATTGAATTAAATTTTCAAATCAATGTTCTAAATATTTAATAAATGAAAAGATTAGTAAAGTTTTTAACAGTTAAAACACTTATTTTATTTCCTCAGATGTACATTTCAGAAGCAATGCTTCCATCGTCAGTGAGATTTATAAAATTAAATTAAATTAAATTATTTGTCAAAAAACTAATAATAAACAAAAATGTTTCTAAACAAAATTACAGTTGAGTTGAGTTGAATCTATTAAAAAATTTTTTGAATATTGAATCTTTGATTGGTCCATCATCACTATTCATTAGATTATTTTTGTTTTTAAATATGTAAAATGATTCAAAAGTATCTAATTCATAATTTTTATTTACATTCCTTATTAGTTTTAAATTTTGCAAACTAAAGTTATGACTATTTTCTAGCATATGTTCTAAATATTTATTTATGGTGAGGTGAAAACTTTGGTTAATATTACAAGCCTCTTTTCATCGACTTCAAGAGGTTCACAGGTCAGCTTTGTTGAATAAAACGGGTATTGTAATACAGTTGTTAACGTTTTTTGTCATAAATCTGATAGTATGCTCGAAGAAAAAAATTACAGATAAAAGTCCAATCAAAAAATTTTTAACGAAGGATGCCTTAAAAAAATTACCTTTCCTTTTTTTTCAATTTCTCTAAAACTAAGAATAGTTTTCACATTCGGTTTTCAGTGTTTGACAAAGAACTAATAGGAATATTGACATTCAAAAAAGTGAACCTTAAGTTGCAAAATATTGTAAAAAAATTTAAAGAAATTATAAATTTTGACTTTTTTCTTAACAAAATTTTGACTTTGAGACTTGATTACTTACTCAAAAATCATTCACTTACAACTAGAACTTGTAAATTTTATTGAAAAACAAAGAATTAACATTCAGCAAAACAATAGAACGTGGTGTTAACCGACTTATTGATTTTAAATATTTTTTTTTCAGTTTAAGTCGATTTTTCATAAAATTCCCGCATAAGCGGTGCATAAGCGGAGCTAAGTAAACCACCGCCCTTCCATTTTATTCTTGTCCCAACCCAACCTTTCCGTTTTGGGATTTTTTCGCATCTTATGCAAAACACCCTTTATAAGCTAATCTTGGAAGTCTTCGTACAAACGCAACATCGTTTGGCACTGCAAACTCGTAACTGTCTTCAATTTTACTTTTTTTTTTTGTTGAAGAACATTTTATTCAATATGTCATTTATTACCACACATTGAAGACATTCAGAGCCAGAGTCGAGAAAACGCTTTTCATGTCATGTACAGTGAAATCTCTCTTTGCGGACACCTCCTTTAGGCGGACACCTCCCTTAGACGGAGACATTTGCACGGAAATTGCTCCATATAAGTTTCATTGTTTTCAGTTTCCTTTAGACGGACACTCCCTTGGACGGACGCGGACAGAAATTTCACGTATGAAAGACACACACCAGAGCAGAATTGAACATGGCATCACGCCGATTACTTTGGCAGCAGTATTTTTTCAACTTGCAGTTTACAGCGAGCATCAAATTCTTTGAAAAATATGTACATACGTGCCAGCTGACAGTCCAGAAACTCTATTATGTGTGTGTTAATTTTGTGTAACTGTTGAATGTGAATTTGACTTGAAGGATTCTCATGTATCTGTTGGATCCTTTTATATTTTTATTCTCTCATTCATGTTGTGGGAAGTGATCTTGTTTGGACGTAAAAAAAGGCTTATTTTTTGCTTTTAGTTTATTAGCGCTCAGGCAGTTTAAAATTCTTTTAATTATTTTTGCCTATTTAGATTTTATAGAAACATGTTTTTAGGATGCCACCAAAAGAGAGAACTTTGACTTTAAAGGGAAAGGTAGACGTAATTAGCTTTAGTCAAAAATATAAAAAACAATTTAAAATAGGAAAAACTCAAGTTGCTGATTTAAAAAAAAAAGAATGAGCTTTTGAGTGAATGGCAGTCAAACTACAATGCAACTCAGCAACTCTAAAAGACAATTTATTTCGTCAAGCGGCCTAGATAAAAATGTTTTCGACTGGTTCAATGCATCTCGAAAAAAAGAGTTTTCAATATCTGGGAGTGCAATTTGACAACAGGCAACAGAAGTTGCCTCGCGCTTAGGAATCACAGATTTCAAAGCATCAGCTGTTTGTTTTGTTTGATTTCCCTCAAACGGACAACTCCCTTAGGCGGACAAAAACTTCTGCACCATGGGTGTCCGCCTAAGGGAGATTTCACTTTAACTACTATCGTAGAAATTGCCAACAGGCAAATACGCTAACCACTATGCCATGTTTATATGAAATTTAATATTAGCCGTATTAGTTTCAAGCCAGTAGAAAGTACAGTAAAAATGTCCTTGTTTTTTGTTGTCGAAAAATATTATAGAAAAAGCAGGGATTGTTATGCATAGTGGATACAAAGCTTGTAGCATGAAAACTTATGAATATTGGGTTAGTTTTTCAACTGGAATAATGTGCTATCAATGTTATACTGCACTGGCTACTAGCTTGAATAAAAAAATGAGGCTATTGTGTGTTGGATGAATTAATCTCTCAATAACGCAGTGTAAGAGGCTTTCATTCTTTAGAATGTAGGGCACTAGATGTCGTTATTGATAACTCAACATTAGTCGAATTGATCTTTCGTCCAACAAAATACCTTTTTTGTTTTTCTCAAAGAGAAAAGCTGACTTTCAGAAAGAAAAAAAATGAAAAACCATCCGTCTTCTCACTGACTGAAATTCCAAAAAAGGGAGAGTTGTGATCACATTTAAAACGTCTCATAAGTCATAACCCAACAAAGGTCATCCCAACGCGTCAGCAAGCAAACCATAGTTTGAAAAAACAGAAAATATATGATAATTACCTTAGAACTCTTGACAGCTAACAAAGATTCGCTTCGTCGCTTACAGCGACAGCGACAGAATCAGCAACACTAACAACAACAACAACACCTATCTGCAGCCACAGCCATACGGTTCTCTTCAATTAACAACGCAATAAAACACCGAAATAGTTTTAAAAACACATTCAGCTGAAATAAACTATTTTAATGCATTTTTCATAAATCAGCTAATGAAAAAAAAAGAAGAAGAAGAAGAATACAAAAGAACAGATATAATATGAATGTAGAGTTGGTGCCCCTATCAAGCCCAGCTGCACATTCCACCTGTTTTCATGGCTATAAAGTATAAACCAACAAACGAACAATCGAAACAAAAAAATTAAAAATTAAAGCCGCGCACCATTCTGTGCTCGCATAAACTGGTTTATGAAAAATACAAATTTATTCCAAAATATGTGTCGGTATGAATGTGTGCTACCTCCGTCGACACTTGGTTTGGCTCCAAACTTCACAAAACAATGCCAAATAAAGCGTTAATCTTCATAATCCGGACTATGGCAGAGGCAGACACCGCACCGTCCCGGTATCGATGTGTCGGTGAGGAGGGAAGAAACTAAACTTTTCTTCTCTCGCGCTCTCCTGTGGACCGCCAAAACGAATCTTTTGAGTAGATTATAAATCAGTTTTCAATTTTGGTTCATGAACATTTGTGATTTTGATTATTGCGCACCGGAAAATAGCTTTGCACTTTTGTGTATGTGAAGACGTTGGATGTCGGCCAATTCTCTGACATAAAATTCTCATATTTTCGCGCGGGTGGTTTTGGGGTGACGACGATGTAGACGTTGAAAAAGTAAAAAAGAAAATTAGATACAAAACTTGTTGGCAGAGATGTGCCCCTCAAAACATTAACAATGTTTTGATGTCTGCTGTCGTAAAATGTTCAAAGTCAAGACAACCAACAAATAGAAATAACACGGACACGCTCTTATCCCTCTTGAACGTGCCAGTTTTGTTTACATTTACTTGACCGACAAAATGTACTAATTAATCAGAGTAAAATAAACCTTTTTGTGTTTAGAAAGTTCATCGTCAGGGTTTTAGAATCAACGTCAGCCAGAGAGCACAACCAAAACAAACAAAAACCGATTTTAGAATCAGTCATGTGTATATGTGGTACATGTTTCCGGAATGAGGAATGACTTATGACAGAAGTTGTTGGCATTTTGTTTCAAAGCCCTCTCTTATCAGAAGATCACTCACTCTATCAAAATGTGAGTGGCCACACTTAATTTACTGTTTCAAGTTCTGTGTAACCAGTTGACCTGGATTGTTATCGTGTCAATGGGTTTTAGTGGCAATTTGATGAAGATTATGGGCCATTTCCACATCGTGGGGTGTGCGCGTTTATTTACGATTATTTTGTCACGCTGAACACTTACGTACTATACGTATACGTATAGGATTTGATGTATCCGTTCCTATTTCGTGGTTCTACTCTGTGCTTACTCGAGTCTTCTTGGACGATTACGATTGGAATCTCTTAAATCGATTGTAGGGTGTTTGGGTGTTTTGGTCTATCTATGAGTATGTTGTTTCATGTTGTCGTAAACGATCCATATCGAAATGTGATGTTAAACGAGTCAACGATTCTAGGGATTGAAAGATTTTCGATTCCATTATCAAGGCGAATGCTAATTTCAGGAGACGCTTATAGGTTACGACACTTTTATTGAAATCTTTTTGTTTGTTTGTGTGTGCCTATGTGTGTGTTTGTTTGTGTTGGGAGTGTTAAGTTATCTTGCTGGTTTTGTTGATTGTTTAGACATGATAGCAGCCTGTAGACTAGACTCTATGAAGTAATCAGATTAAGGCTTGAGAGTGTGACGTTGGGATTTGTAAAAGATTAGCTGATGCTTTGTTCTCAGAATTTCCGTAATAAATAAAAGCGATGATTGTGTTTGCTTAGGGGTTTTCAGTTTGTCTCTGAACTTTGAACGGAAATCCTTAGTCGTTACGATCAAATTAAACTGTTTGCGATTGCGTCGTGCTAAGACGCATATTCAACAGATGTTGGGACACAGTCCTGTTGAATATGCAAAGTCGACAAAACTGGTTATGTTTAATGAACTATTAATCAATGAAGTTCTGTCTCACTATAAAGGTGTTCACTATGAGTTTATATTCCGAACATTTAAAATTTTGATCTAATGTGCTAATTTAGTCTAAATTTGAATATTTTTTGATGACATCATTAACCGAATAGCTGTTTCTTAGAACTGCGACTGATAGGAGTCTGGCAAATGTGTAAGCTGTACGTCCATATAGAAGTGCTTTTTAAGCAGGTTGTTGTAAACACTGAGTTTGAAACATGTTATTGTCAATGAGCTTCCTCCCATGTCGTAAAAAGTAAGTAAAGAATAAAAAGTGCCCTTTTGGAAAACGGTGTAAGAATGGTCTTATAATCTCTATGGCTATATTTTCAGTCTCACTCACAGTATGGAGTATGAAACAAGCTTAACTTTTTAAGTTTTATAAGCTCAGTAGGAGGTTTCCTATTGTAAAACTAGGTACGACGCCACAAAAGAGCAACTAGAGAATTTTTTTAGATGTTTTCAAAGAGGATTGAAACGCATAATGTTTTTGCCAAAAAAGTTTTATAATATAAAGATAAGGGTTTGTCATTATGATTTTAAAATGACTTCAGGCGAGTGGCCGCCACCGTTGGCTAAAAAATAAAAATAAATAGGGTGGCGCAACAGAGCGAGGAGCCCCTGGGCCTAGCGCATTTCTCACAACCATCCCTTGTGAGGGAATGGAGGGGACCTACAATTTTCTGCCGGTTCCGAACGGCTAATCGAGAAAGCGCTTTTCATGGCAATGAATACTAACGGAGGACTTGCCAATTCCTCGCGAAAGGCGATACCCGTAGAAAAAACATTTTTGCCTCTGGTGGGATTCGAACTCGAACCTCTGGATTAACAGGCGGACATGCTATCCATCACACCACGGGTACCACTAAGCCACCGTTGGCTGGCTCGAATAAATTCCGCCCGAGAGACCCAATTTTCGACTACTTTTTGCAGCATTTGGGGTTGTACGTCAGCAATAACGCGACGAATATTCTCTTCAAAGACGTCAATCGTCTCGGGATTATCTGCGTAGACAAGCGACTTTGCATAACCCCACAAAAAAAAATAGTGCAGTGGTGTTCAATCTCCTATTCTTGGAGGTATATATCACAGGTTTATAACTCGAAATTATGTAAAAATCGGTGTCAGCAGTTATTTCGTTTCGAGACAATTTACCGAACGTAAAAAGCGCACAGTGGTCATGCGGCTTCAATTCTTCCACGATGAAATAACAAACCAAACTGAGCATAAATCAAGTGACAGCTGTCATAAAGACCAACTCCGAAAAAATGATTGCTAGGTTGAAAACTTTAAGTCTAAAAAATATTTCTTATTCAGGTGTCCCGTTTGTGTGGGGGGTCTATCTCCCTCTGATTAGATGGGATGCGCAGTTTTATCAAAAATAATAGTTTTTGAGTTACTAGATGAGCAATGCACGGAAATTGAAACGTAATAAGGAGAAAAGACAGCTGTGTGGACAGTCAAAACTCTGTCGTGTTTATCGTCGTTGAAGTTTAACATCTGCCGAAAAACTTCTTAGGTAAGGTACCGAAAATATCTTAGTTGTCGTATTTTAAAAAGGAACTTCTCTGATTAACTCAATCGACCTTTTTTTTTCATTGAATAGGGCGAAGGCAAAACACCTTTACCAGCACGTCGCGTCGACGTGAAAGATCTTTTGTGCTGTACTCAATTGACCTTCTACGATCGGTGATATGATACTAATGTTTTTTCACGGGTTTCGCCTATTGCGAGAGATTTTTCCCGATCGTAATTTCGTGCCATGAAAAGCGTTTTCTGAACTAGGCGTTCCGAATCTGCAAAAAATTTTAAGTCACTTCCATTGCGTATAGTTGAGAGAAATGCGCTAGGCCCCGAGACTCTCTGCTCTGTTGCGTATTTTGTTTTCCTCAATGCATCATATAAAATATTTACTTCGATACTACAAAGCCGACTCTGTCTTATCCTGACCATTCAACTCCAGTTACAAAAAAGAAAGTTCAAGGCGAAGCAAAAAAAGGACTCTCACGAAAATCTAATTTTACTTTGCCCTATGTTTTCGTACCCTGACTTTTGGTTATCGAAAACAACAGTCACCTCAATCACAGGGCTATTCTACATAACAATTTCGGATTACAAATGCCAAAAAAGATACGTAACATAGAAGTCCTCGTATTGAATGCCTCTCAACGAAATATACAACTTTTGAAAGTTGTAAGTATGCGTCGTAAAATATTTAAGGTAAGGTCGCCTTTGAACAGCTTTTCTAGTCTGAAATTTTTACCACTGCAATTGGTTTTCTAAATCTTGCTACTTGAGGACTTATTTCCTTGCACCAAAAGGTTAAGTCAAATAGGCTAAGCTTCAAAATTGGTGATAAATGCCTAAATCAACTACATAAATGTTATTGGGGGCGAGCTCCAGTGCGCTCAGAAATTTCAGTCTTTTATCAGAAAAGGATTAAAGGTAATTTGTACATAAGTATATCGAAGCTAAAGAGCCTCTAACAAGAAACTCTTCTCAGTGATGCTGGTCAAAGACACAAAAGTTGTGATACTATTTCTGAACAAGATGGGGTAGCATTGGACCTTCGAACAAGCCAGGGGCGCCGTTGTTAGACTCTTTTAAAGAAAACCAAAGCTTTTTTAAATATTATAACATTTTCCTTCAATCGTAACCCATTTAACAATGAAAACCATTTTCTCATCTAAAATCTCTCCCTGCTGACGAATCATTAAAATTCTTACAAAGCAATTAACGCTCTCCTAAAGGAACAGCTTAATGTACAAAAGAAAATAATTTCATGTTTCAAAGATTTCTGGGTCAGAACTCTGAAAAGAACAAGAAAATGTGTGTGAGAAAATCTTTCAAATCACAACGAACATCCAGCAATTTGCATAACAAGTTGTTTCCTCCTCTCGTTTGGAATTCTTTCTCGTTTTGTTAAGTCCATCCACTTCTCCCTCTCTCTCTTTCTTTTGTGTCTTAGCGAAACCATATCTGGGTTAATCTTTATTGAAGGGTAATTAGACCAACAATCAAGTACTCTGCTCCTAAACGATGATTGACATTGGTGACCAATCAATAAAAAGCAATTTTCTTCTTTGCCATTTAAATCACACAAAGTTCCAAGAAAGGCATGATAAATTATCATGTCGCTTAGGACTTCATTTAACTGAAGACAAAAAAGGGAAACCAAATAAAACATTTGCTGATTCAGAGCAATTTTAGCAAACGCACTTCAATTTCATAGAATTGCATAGAATTGAATTCTTCCAAGTTCCAATTTATTGTTATGACTGTCAGTTTAAATGTCAACAAAATAATTGCTGCCTGGTGACAAATCGCGACGAGCGAAGACGACCGAAGACCAACTTGTGTCAAAGTATGTGCCTTCAATCAAGTTATACAATTTCAAAGATACAAAATCAACTGGAATCTCTGCTGATGCAGCCAGCTTAGCGTTTCTTCTTTGACGTTCGACTCCACATCTTAATTGGAGCTGAGTCAGTGGAACGAGAATCAAAACAAGCAAACAGATGGTCTTGCTGTGCTGATGGGGTTGCACTGAGCGAGTAGTTAGTTGGGCGATTAGTTGGATTACGAACATACACACACTTTTAGGTTTATTTATCCAGTTTGCCGGTTTGTTGTACTTAATTGGAAAAATTACAAAACATCTCAGACGTGTGACGTACGTACTTGCGTACATAGGTTGTGATACGTCTGTTGCAGGAAAAAAAAATGGTCTGGAGGAGCTAGCATTTCTGGGCAACTGCAACTGGCCCGTGAGTAATTGCAAATCGGTATCGACCGGTTTTTTGCACACTTTACCAACCCTTTTTGGTGGATAGGAAGGAGATGATGCTATTGCTTGGGTAATAATGACATCATCACGCACATCGTTGGAGCAGGTTTTATTTGTTATTTGTTTTTTTTTTTTGTTCGTGTTAATTTCCATTGTGTTTTGCTTTAGATTATTTTTCTTTTTATTGCGAATAATTTGTGGAAGTAATTTGTTGTAATATAAAGGTGCAGAGAGCGTTCTTCTGACATTCGAAATGACGAGGGTTGCATAATCATCCAAATTTGCTTTTAAAAAAATGAGGGGTTCTAAGTGATTTTCAGATAATTATTACGTTGGTTTTGTAGGAAATGGAAGGCAGGATTTGGATTAAAAATTCAAAGCAGATGTTTTTTGTTTCATTCGACGAAGGGTGGATGGATTGTGACAAGTATAATCAAATTTGCTATGCTTGAAATAAGGCCTCAGGTCGTTAAGCATTGTACAATACAAAGTTTGAACAAAATATCAAAGGATTGTGTTGCTGGAGAGACAATCGACTGATGAATTACTCAAGTTAACAACAGAGATACAGAGCCGTAGTTGTAGAAGCATCGTATAGCGATACCAACGATCTTAAGTCGCAAAATTTTTTTCGGAATTTCGTTGTTTCAATTGAATTTTCTGTGTCTAAAATCAAAATCTTTCAGACTCACTTCTTACTTTAGACTCATGTTTATTGTAGTGCCTAATTCACTCTTGTATAACGTTGGTTTTTGAGAATGCCGCTGAAGCTCGGGATTATTCTTCTTGCGTAGGCTCACGAAAAAAATAACGTTGTAAAATCATATGATCTTCGCGTCCTTTGGAAGTCAAACCGTGAACTTACGCCACCATGAAACTTCTGACCTGACACAATAAAGCCAAAATTGGTCGTGTTGTATGGTTTGTTGTTTCGTTTTTTTGAAACCACCATTATCAGGTTTGTTTTTTTAGCAACTCAGAACTCCAATAATCAACTCATCAATGCACTTTAACACTGAACACAAAAACAAATCCATTACTGAGCACTTTAAAGTTTGCAATTGGTCTCAGCAACCTGCTGAGATAAAAGTGAAAAAAGTGTGAAATGTAGGTGGCACTTTTACGCATTATAGGAAAATATAAGTGGTGAATTAATTTCCGAAATACTCGAACTTGAAAAGTAAAGATAAATAAATAAATAAATAGGGTAGCGCAACAGAGCGAGGAGCCCCTGGGCCTAGCGCATTTCTCACAACCATGCCTTGTGAGGGAATGGAGGGGACCTACAATTTTCTGCCGGTTCCGAACGGAAAATTGAGAAAGCGCTTTTCATGGCAATGAATTTACTAAAGGTGGAAAAACATTTTTGCCTCTGCTGGGATTCGAACCTCGAAAATCTGGGTTAGCAGGTGGACATGCTAACCATCACGCCATGCCACGGGTATCACGGGTATCAAGTAAAGATGGATGAGTTTTTATTTTGCATGAACATTGTCACAGACGCAACCCAGCCAAATTTGTCAACATAACTTTTTTCAAATGAGCAGATCATAGTATTGCTGAATTGCGATAAAAACACACCTATCATTCGACCAAATCAAATCACACCGAATTGACTATAACCGTTAATTCGGATCATCAGCAACACTCGCACTTACATCAGCAATGTTTTTTACTGAGCTTGCATTGCAATGATGCACACTATGCACAGGTCTTACGACATCACTAACACTTCCACTCTATTCAAAATTAATCGGTCGATTATTAACATCATCATCGCGTAAAGCTTGGAAAGTGGCTATGTATAAATTACTACACCACTGTTACAGTAAGTTTAACACTTTGTTCGATTACCTATCGAAGTATTATTGCAAATGAGAAAAATAAACTAATTTTAGGTGCGTTTTGTTGGAACTCAGCAATTCTGTAATCAGCTCAGCAATGCATTTTGCCACTCAGTGTTGATTTGTTTTTGTGTTCAATGTGATTGTTGATTATAGCACTGCGGAGGTGCAAAAAGACCCACCTAGTATGAGACTTCAAATAACAGCAGAGTTTGACAGGTGTCAAATGCCTATCTTACCAAATTAAAGCAACGAAATGGATTACCATTTTCTTTAACTCCATTGAAAATAGTCAGTAGTGTGCTTTTTATGATAAATGAAACCGCGGCTAGATTTAACCAACGTCTCACTCTCTCTTTCTCTCCTCGTCCTCTCTCTCTCTCCTCGTCCTATCCCCTCGTCCTCTCTCTCTCTCCTTTACCTCTCTCTCTCTCCTTGTCCTCTCTCTCTCTCCTTGTCCTCTCTCTATCCTTGTCCTCTCTCTCTCCTTGTCCTCTCTCTCTCCTTGTCCTCTCTCTCTCCTTGTCCTCTCTCTCTCCTTGTCCTCTCTCTCTCCTTGTCCTCTCTCTCTCCTTGTCCTCTCTCTCTCTCTCCTTGTCCTCTCTCTCTCCTTGTCCTCTCTCTCTCCTTGTCCTCTCTCTCTCCTTGTCCTCTCTCTCTCCTTGTCCTCTCTCTCCTCTCTCCTTCCTCTCTCTCTCCTCCCTCTTTCTCTCTCTAAGACATCATGGATAACGTTTGGCATATCAAACCGTGAATCAAAAAGCCCTCATTGATCTTTCAGTTTGAGATGGCAGAGGAGTAATCTTTCTTGTTAGCATCTCCAGCTTAGAATATCTGAAACCATTTCATTGGGACTTTTTTTAAATGTGTAGTTTTTAATTTGGCAATATTTTTTTCGGAGTTGTCAGCTGTCACTTGATTTATTTTCAATTTGGATGGCATTTCATCGTGGAAGAACTGAAGCCGCTCGACCATTGGACACTCTGTACGTTCGGTAAACTGTCTCGAAACGAAAAAGGTGTTGATGCCGATTTTTGCATAATTTTGAGCATCAAACTTGTTTTTTACCTCCAGGATCGGGTGACTTAACACCGCTGGACTATTTCTTGTGGGGTTATGCGAAATCGCCCCAAATGCTGCAAAAAGAGGTCGAAAATTAGGCTTCTCGGCTGGAATTTATTCGAGTGTTTCGCGGTGGCAACTTGCCCGAAATCATTTCTAAAAAATTGTGGCAGACGTTTAGCTTTATAATAAAGCTGAATTCTTGGCCATTACATTAAATTATATGCGTTTTTGTTCTTCTTGAAAACCGAGCTTATCGCTCGTGATACAGCAACTAAAAAACTATGCCGTTTCTGAAATCATTAAGCTAGAGCCAATTTCTGAATTTCTCGAAACTTGGAAACTGTCAGCCTATTTCAGCAAAATAGATCTTGCAACCACGAAACTACTACATTGTAATTTGTTCTCTCAAATTTTTATTACAGACTTTTCTCTCATCAATTACAAGGTTTTTTATTCACAAGCTTGATCACAAGCTCTGCGGAAAAATTTTTAGAAAGCTTTTTATAGATCAAAAGTGTTCATAATTCCCGTGGCCTATCGTAACAATAGTTACCACAAATTTGTACTTGTAATTTACAGCTAGAAGTTTGCTATCCAGATTTTTGCACATCAACTTCTAACTTCCAAACGTGTGGCTAAGGCGGACAAAACAAAAAAGTATTGTGGTTCATAACTGTTCAAAATTCCTGTTGGACATGCATCAAAAATAACTTGTAACTTACAACTGTTTTTTCACAATATTGTTGAACTAGGTGATCAAAATATCGATATGAACGAGCCAAACATTGTTTAAATATCATCTCTTTTAGTCATTTTCGTTCTTAAAGTAAAAAAGAAACAGACTTTTAAGAGTCCTGTAGAATATTCTTGCAAGTTGAGCAACATTTTATAAGTCTATTTCAGTTTCAAATAAATTTTCACCCAACTATAGAACTCAAAAATTAGTTTTAAAATTCATTGCATTGAAAAGCTTTTTCTCGACTTGCCGCTCGGAATCGCCAGAAAATTGTAGGTCCCCTCCATTCCCTCACAAGACATGGTTGTGAGAAATCGCTAGACCCCGGGGCTCTCGCTCTGTTGCGTCATATTATTCATAAATTTTTTTTTAAACAAATTTGTTAGTTGATGACGTATCCTACGTCTTCTCCAATTGGAACACGTTTCAAGTAATTGACTTCCTCCTATATTCAAATGTTGTAGTTCAATAAAAAAATAAAACGAATATAATTAACAAAAAAATTGTAGAACAAAGATTTACACTGAACCCTTATTTCTGCTCTTTCAATTAAATTATTTTCCCATAACCCCGCACCTGTCACCGCAGGAGCCATTTCACCACAAACCCTTCCCGAAAGAAACATCCCTTCGGGTTTAAACAAAAAACAGTGAAAAGCTAATGTCAACAATCCCTCGCAACTAATTTGACAGTTGACAGAAAATGTCATTCAATTCTAAGTTGCTCCAATCAATCAAACAGTTGACGTTAACTCACTCGTTAGAAGTCCTTCCAAGAGTAAATTTACTTTACCTAGTTGCGCGATTAAAAACTCAAAAATCTAATATTTTAACAAGATACCTCCTACACTGTGTGTTTTATCGAGGTAATGGAATTTTAAATTAAAATATTTTCTCTTTCCTCTGTTTAAACTTTATCAACGAACGGTTGACGTGTTTTTTTATCCAATTACTCAGCAAAGACGATACTTATGTAATTAAGGACAATTTATACTGAAATTGCTTTAAGATTATCTTCGTCATCCCTGCTGCTCATTGATCATTGAGGAGTTTACCTCAAAATTTACCTCAAAAGTAATTAAGTGTATTTGGAGAAAAATATTCAAAATGAAAGATGGATGTCTATAATTTGGATGAAAGGGACTTTCACGGATCCTTCTAACAAGAAATTTTATCTGAGAAAAAAATGATTCCTTCTCTTCTTATAGATACAATCGATCGATATATTGAGGGTAGTATCTACCAACCGTATGTACGTCTAATTCAGAAACAACAATTCAACATGAGCGCCAGACATAAAAGTGGAACATAAGAGCCCACAAATCAACCAGCAAAACACGAGCATTAATTACTCGCCTATCAATTGTCAAGATTGTAATAATAATTTTCCCAACGAGTGACCCCAGACTAAAGCGCGAAGGAAGCCATAAAGGCAGTGAGGCTTTTTTCAGCTTAGACATAGACACACACTTGTTTTCAAACATACAGTTGTGTCAGTGCGGACGCTCACACCTGAACAAGTGGGAGGAAGAAAAACCTGCTCAATATTTGCACCAGGTGAGCACAGGTCTACTATACCTACTCACTCCGGTGCGGCATTACGGTCGACGCGACACGACGTTCCCATTCAATAGTAATATCCATGGGTTTCTGGCTTCTGAGTGATTTTTCTTTTGGAACATTGGAATGCCTACGCTGCGCTGTTCGTATTTCGCAAAGTGCGTGTAGTTGTGTATATTTATTGTTCAATGCTTTTGCACTCTCCCCTTTTTTGCCAAGTTTGTCTTTGTATCCACGTATTCAGTTGTTAATGATGTGAGATAGCTTTTCATGTCATTTCAATGGCAGATGATGGAGAGGATGATCGTTTGCATGGGTGTCATTGATGTTTATGGTTATTCTAGAAAGGCTATAGTCTTGGGGTTGCTGTTTGAGCAACACAAAAGAATTGGGTAGCACCAAGAGTGGCAGTACGCTTCATTTAACTAAATATTGCTGGTGTTTCTTTCGTGCTCTGCAAAACGTTTGTATTTAAGCTCATGGGGTATTAAAGAGATCATGCACTAAATACCAATTATTGGCCACATGTTCAAGTGGAAAATGTTTGAGCTGTGGCCATATGCCGGAGAGCTTCTTAAGCTGTTGGATAGATTATCTTTTCGCTTTGGTATTTATGAGGCAATTAGTATTCTTGTGTCCTTTTGTATGCTCTCTGAAAAAAAAACTCTGCGGGAAAGCGCAATTTCTGTGGGAATTTTGAGCAGGAACTTCAAGAAGATTCAAAACTTAAAGTGAATTTTCGACAGTATGAGAGGATCTTTGCTTTGTTTTCTTCAAATAAAGCGCTAGTCTTTAAATCTTTTAAGAGTTGTCACACACACACGTTCTTGTTCACATTAAATTAATTCAAATTACAAATTGGCTCTTGATTTCATCTTTGATATTTATCATCTCAAATCGGCACTGGAGTTCTAATAAAATTCCACAATTCAAGTTTCTTAAGCGATTTGAAACGAAGCTAATGTTTTTTTTCATATTTTATCTTCGGTGTTTATATGCACATATATTTCAATAGCCATAGCTGCCTGTACCGGTTTATTAATTCAAGCAAATAAAATCTCAATAAATCTTGTTGACTTCGAGAAACTTTAAACTTCTACGAAGAATGTTTTTTTAAACTTATGGATCGATTAACGAACTGTTTCCACTGAAATGCTGACAGTCGATATTTCATATCTCATACGTGTTTGTTGGATCATCTCTTTCATTCAACTCTAAATCATTCACACATTCCATCCAAAGTAGTTTCGTTTTATGAACTTCTCAACAACAACAAAAAAGAAAAGAAAAACGTAGAAAAATGATTCCTCAGAAAATCTCAACTCGATTTATTGTAAGTTCTACGAAAA
Source organism: Melanostoma scalare (assembly GCA_949752695.1). Taxonomy (NCBI): domain Eukaryota; kingdom Metazoa; phylum Arthropoda; class Insecta; order Diptera; family Syrphidae; genus Melanostoma; species Melanostoma scalare. The sequence continues at coordinate 165,527,280 of OX456984.1, read as the reverse complement.
AAACGTTCTTTGTTATCTGCATCTTCAATGCAAGCTCTACAACTACTACTGTTGCACTGGTGACTACCACGCTTTTTCAATTTAGATGCTCGTGTTTGATAAATGGAACCAATTTTTTTTTTATTTCAACTGGATTGGGTTACAAATTGCATTCAGAAGTTCCATCCAGAGAAGAATGATTTATCGCACTTTGGACGGAAGATAATAAAAAAGAAAAGTGTTTGAAGAATTAATTCGAAGCGTTTTTCAATTCCAAGAAGCTTACTTCAAATTTACCTATTGATGGTCTTTTCCAATAGGAGCGAATATTAGCACTGTCAGTTGTAGTAAAATCGGAAATTGATATAACACCCTGTTACTGAGACATACTGCAAAAAAAATCTCATTTATAAAGTCAATAAATGAATGAATTTGGCTGCATTCTTAAAACTTTTGTCTTAAGTGTTTGCTTAGTTTTGGGAAGCACTCTTAGCGCAAATATTGAATTTGGTGTTTGAAAACTTTTTTGAAAGTCAATGGTAAGAGGGCTTGAGAGGTTTTTGTACTCTTTTTAGACTATGACCGTTTAGAATCTTATTGATAGGTGAAATAAGATAATAAATAAATAAACGGATTGATGAGTCGGGCTGAATTCAACTCAGTACACAGGTCTATGTGAACCCACTATGATAATCTTTGTCCTTAGACTGAAGTTACCCGAAAGGACATCTGTCGATAATGGAAAGTCTAGAAAAACTTAATACCTTTAGTATGTGCGTGGATGCTATTATTCCCATGTACAACTTCAAACTCAACTTCCAACTCCATTGCCGCCATCCCCCTAGGGAAGACTGGGAGAACACAAAGCCTCATCCTTCTAGGCAAGATATGGTCTGGTATACGGACGGCTCAAAAATGGAAACTGGTACAGGTTCCGGCATTTTCAGCGACTGTTCTAGAACGAATTTCTCAGTAAGTCTGGGCAGTAACTCTTCCATTTTCCAAGCTGAAGTCTTTGCCATTAACGAATGTTCGAGAATAATATGTTCATCGAACACGAAAAACAAAACAATATTCATTTTTTCAGACAGCCAAGCAGCACTAAAGGCGTTAAGCTCACCTGTCATAAGATCCACACTAGTCCAAGAGACAGTCATGTCACTCTCTGAACTAGCAAGGAAAAACAATGTAATCCTCCACTGGATCCCAGCACACAAAGGCTATGATTGTAACGAGAAGGCTAAAGACGGCGCATCTAAACCATTCGTCGGTCCTGAACCCTTCTGCGGTGTAAATAAAAGCACCTTCAAACATACTGCCAAGAACATCTTACTGGAGGAATCAAATAAAGCTTGGAGGAACTCATCTGGCCAAATATGTTCAAACCTCTTTTTGCCAGAATATATAAAAATAATAAAATATAATAATAAAGGAAAATCCTAAAAATTTGCACGGGACTGCTAACAGGTCACTGTTCTTTAAAGAAACATCTTCACCAAATGAGGCTGGTAGCGGACCCCATCTGTAGACTATGCATCGAAAATGAAGAAACATCTCTGCACATTATTACAGAATGTCCAGCACTTTTCCGCCTTAGAAAGCAAATACTTGACTATGAGATCATCCCCCTCATTCACCCACAGAAGATAGCTAACTTCTGGTTCAATTCAGGAGCAGGAGAACTGTCCTGAAACCTCACATGGGCTGGCACAAAAGGTTTCATTCAGACACCGCAGTGCTCAGACCTGAGCAAGCTCTACCCGTCCCCTTAATCTATCTATCTATCTAGACTGAAGTTTGTTTTGCACGGAATTCAGCAATCCGGTGTCCCTCATGAACTCTTGATATTCATTTACTGAGTTTTTGGAACGGGGAACTTTTTCGAAATGTTGTTTGTGGTGTGACAGAGAAGACAGTGTCGTCATATTACGTACATCGTGGCCTGGAAGTGATCATATCTCTAATACTTCTCTTCTTTTTATATTTAACACGCACATCGCGGGGTTTTGAACACTCTTATATTGTTGTAGATCAGAGTGCGAGCATTTAGGAAAATAGGAGAGGATTTGATAGAAAGCACCAATACACGTTGTTTTTTGAACTTTTGTGAATCGCAATGCAGGAGGAAAACAGAGTCTGGTAAAGCATTCCACATTCGGATGGTGCGATTGAAATATGAATCTCTATGCCTTACTGTGAGTTCAAAAGTAAAACTGATGAGCCTTCCTAACGAGGCGGATGTTGCGACTTAATTGTTTCATGGGGAGGAATGCAATTGGCTTTTTCATTATAGAACTGTTTGTAAAAAAAAAAAAACGATAAAAGAGAGTGAAACAGGTAACGTTTATTTAACGTATATTTCTGGCCTGAAGTCATCCGATACAACTTGTATGTATGGAACGGTCTGAAAGGTAGTTTTTAATCCAAAGATAGATACCAAGATAAAAAACCTTGATGCAAACTGTATCTTTTTATAAAAATTTTAAAGATTATTTCCACTTTTCGATGAGATATGTGATCTAAGGACATTTTGCTACGAAAGTCGTACTGTCGGTAAATATAAGAAGCTTTCGTTCTGCTTCACACTAGTGATCCACCCGTGGGAAACACCGCGTTGACCTCTGAAAATGTCGGCAAGTATGTGCAAGAATTTTTTCCCATAACCTATTTTTATACGAAAACGAAACTTTTGAGCTTTTATGCAAAAACAATGTTTTTTCAAATCACCCTTTTTTTGTTGTTATTTTGGAAACATTTGTCGAAAGAAGTGCTCTTCGTGAGCAACTTGTGATATGCCCAATTTGTTCTCCACGGATATTACCTTTTGCAAGGAATTAATAAATCCTCCGAAAAAAAATTACACTGCCGTGAAAAGCCATGTCGTCCTTTTAGCCGTTTCAGCCGTCGCCATGTCGTCGTTTTAGGCATGTAACATACACATAGTTTGACTTGAATACTTGAAACTATCAGTATTGTTTAACCTTTAACCATTCATTTAGTTTAATAACGGGTGATCCAACTAGAGATACTTTTTTCATCAACCTTTTTTTGACAGATCACGCGTGAGTCGTGTCAAGCTGTCATATTATTTTTGTTCAGTATTGTTTGGCATTTCATCATGGAAAGACTTACGCCTGAACAACGTTTACAAATCGTTCAACTTTATTACGAAAATTCACGTTCTGTAAAGAATGTGTTTCGCTCGCTTCGCTCAACTTATGGTCAACATAATCGGCCTACTGAGCGTACTATTCGCAACACAATCACCCATCTTGAGACCCAGCATTCATTATTGGATAATGTTCGACCGAATAGACCACGTTTGGTGTGGTTTGTAGGCCGGTGGAATCATCGGTCTATATTTCTTCAAAAATGATGCCGGTGAGAACGTAACCGTCAATGGCGAGTGTTATCGCGCCATGATAACCGACTATTTGATGCCTGAAATTGAAGCTCGTGATCTCGGCGACATTTGGGTTTCAACAAGACGGCGCCACTTCCCACACATCGCACGAATCAATGGATTTATTGAGAGAGCATTTCGGTGAACAGATAATTTCACGTAATGGGCCGGTCGGTTGGCCACCAAGATCGTGTGATATCACACCGTTAGACTTTTTTATGTGGGGATACGTAAAGTCTAAAGTCTATGCGGATAAACCCGCTTTGATTCAGGCCTTGGAGCAAAACATCACGCGTGTTATTCGCCAGTTACCAGTCGAAATGCTCGAACGAGTCATCGAAAATTGGACTCAACGGATGGACCATCTGAGACGTAGCCGCGGCCAACATTTGAAAGAGATAATCTTCAAAAAATAAATGCCAAAGAATGTTCTTTCGAATGATAATAAACATTCCCCGTTAAATTTTAATTTTCTGTGTTTTTTTCTTTAAAAAAGTAGGGAACCTCGAAATGGATCACCCGTTAGTAATTGTGTTCGAAAGCGCGAGAAGACGTTGCCGCTCTCGATTTACTTAAAAAAGAACTAAGTAAGCTTAATGCATCCTCAGATAAATTGAACTGAGAGCTGTAGAGTTTTATCCAAAGAAGCGAAGATAACGAACAACAACAATATTTCTACACAACTGAGTTGAACTGATTGAACTGCTCAGTTCAAACTAGGGTTGCGAGCGAGTAGGCTTGCGTCTACTCGTTACCTATGGCTTCCTTTATATAACTTTTTATTTTATGAACACTTCAGTTATAAAAGACTCAACGAAGTGAAGTGATTAGCGGTGAATATGACTGAATCACGTGGCAAGCACAAAAAAAATAGTGTACAATGTTTCATATTCGGGTAAACTTTTTCCTTAGCAGTGTTTTATTAGATTAAAGTTTTTGAATTTTTTTATTGAACAAACTCTTAAATAAAATTCTTAATAAATTGTCTTTTTTTTTCTCTTTCTAGGTAAGTGGAATTTTTACCAACTTTTTTTTTGTGAACATTTATTAAAAAACGTAAGTAAGTTTAAATTTTTGTATTTTTCTAAGGGGTTTTGATTTTGATTTAGTCCCAAAAAATTCCTATCTTCTCAAGTTAAACCCATTTATGGTTTTCCTTTCCCTCATAAGGAAATGTTAACTTTCCTACGAAATTCCTTTAACTTTTAATACAAAAATTGAAGATCGATACACTGGCTTCTTTTTTATAATAAACTCTTACTTGTACCCATCCCCGTTCGGAATGAGAATCTAAAAAAAATATTCACAACTTCTCTAAACAAAATTAAATTCGAATACCAGCTTCTTCAGTGGCTCAATTTATAACTTCATCGTTATGTCCCCAACCACTGATGTGACTTTACTCATACTCACACAATGTACATCCTGTGGAGGGAGGAAAGGTCTTCCTTTTTCCTTTCCTTCTTCAATTTCTTTTAGAAAACCCAGTTTTTTTTGCAATAAAGTTGATGGAAAATAATATACCCCAATCTAAATACCTCAAACATCTTTGAATAGATTATATTTGGGAATTTCTTGTATCAAATATTTGCTTCTGTTCTACACACATTGAGTCAACCCAACAAAAAAAAACCTTAAACGATATTGCGAGCTGTGCCCCTATTTAATATTGATTTAATGCGAAGACGCATCATTTCTTTCCCAACACCACCGGAAGACGTTTAACTACTCCTTCTTAAGCAGACACAAAATTCTTTCTGATTCTCGATACAGACACAGAGGAAAATAAACGATACAAACATTTGCTATCAATCACATTAAGGAAGAACTAATGTATGATACGGTCGATCAAAAATGTAAATTTTTTTGTTGTTCATTCCCGTACCTGAAGGCAAAAATCGCCGTACTACATAGAAGCAGGGATGTGCAGGAAGATATTACAATAGATAGTGAACTTTCAGAAATCAAGCATGTGACGGAAATACTCGAATATCTAAAGGTTTGTGACATTTCTAAAGGGTAAGTAACCCGTAAAAAAACATAGGTCCTGAAAAGTTGAATAAGCGGAATATAAAACGGATAGGAATGTTGCCGAGAAAAAGGTCGAGCACAAAAATCTCTCCAATTTGAAGTATTTAGGAGTTCTTAGCTCAATTTAGCATTACATAGGCTTGTGAAGGAACAATCGATTGAGAGGACGAAGATAATTCTTAAGTTCAGTGGAGTGTTGTACTTGACTGTTGGGATTCATCAGCTTCAATGACATGACACAGAAACTCCCTTCCGAAGAGATGAAAAGAACAACGAAACACAAATATTCATAAGAAATGCAAGAATTTATTGAGAAAAAATGTTCTCATAACAACGCTGCTCAGAAGCAACAAAGAATTTATTCTTCTTTTCTTGTTGGTTTTGTTTTATTACATTTAACATGCAACACCAGCACCTGAATCGTTGTTGGCTTTTGGTTTCTTGGCACATTTCTTTCTGCTAAGACCAACAAAACCATTCAGTTGTATACTAAAGTAGGAGGAAACTGATGGTGTAATTTAGGCGCCAAAGCAGTTATCTTTAATAATTTTCCAACTGAAGAAGTACCTTAACCTTTAGCTTCTAGAATACCTTAATATGGAATAAGGGGGAAGGAAGTCTTGATGAGAATTATCATGAATGCTTCATTTTTGTGTACAGTCAACCGAAAGTAATTTTCGTAAATAGTGAATACGTGTACCTCCTCTGTGTAGGAATATTTTACAAGGGAAACAATTATGATTACCTTCCTTTCTTTTTCATCTTTTTTTTTTTTCAAAACCTAAACCATTGTTTTGCGTGTGCCACAGACAAGAAAAATACGAGTTGTTTGCTTTCTGATCGGGTGGAGTAGGGAAAAGTGTTCTAAATTTTGTATTTACTTGATGTTGCGTGACAGAAAGAACTGTCAGCAGCGGCTTAAGTTAGATGTTAGTTACGTCGTAACGTCATTGTAAATAAGAAAACATGCGGCTAGAAGAACACAAAAGGAAAACCAACAACCCAAAGACAACAGACTTTTTATTGTTTATTTGGTTACTTTAGTTTGGAGATGAGGTTCCTTTCTTGTTTCTACATTTGGGAGTTAAGTGTGACGAATGATGTTTGAAGTTGAAAATAACACTGAGTAAACTCAAAGTGACACTTATTTATGGAACTGGATTTAAACTGTTTGGATTGATGTTTGTTTTTTTTTAAGTAGTGGGTTCGACGTACCCATTCGGCTTCGGAAATTGTTTACAATAAACTTACAAGACTTCGTTTCATTATAAAATTAATTGTTTCGATTATGACTTCTTCGTTCATTCAAATTGCATTTCTATAAACAAAAAATCAAACTTTTAAGAAACTAAAAGTACTCAAGTACAAGATAAAGGAATTGTCTAAAAAAGAGGTTAATTGACTAATTCCTCTTCCCCTTCTTCATCTGCTTTATTCAGATCAAAAATATGCGTATTTTCAATTCACGTATTTCACTTTAAAGTGCCTCAAAGATCTTTTGAACAAACGCATGTAAATATTCTAATATATTTGGAAATTCTCCTGCTAATCTAATCACACAGCCACCCAGATGATGATTACATAACATCACCTTTTCATCAATTTGAGATAGGGTAAACCCTTAGAGCCGAACCGGGGTCATAAAAGTCTAGCGTCTTTTTCGGTCTTTGTGAGATGGTTTAACTACATGTCTCATTAAATGAAAAAATTAACATTTTTAACAGTTAAAACACTTTTCAGATGCACATTTCGGAAGCAATGCTTCCATCGTCAGTGAGATTTTTTTTTAATTATTTTTTATAAATCTCGCTGACGATGGAAGCATTGCTTCCGAAATGTGCATCTAAGGAAACATAAAAAGTTTTTTTAACTGTTAAAATTTTTTACTAATCTTTTCATTTATTTGGTTAAAAAAAAAATAATTCCTGAATCACAACGCTTTTGCTTTTTTTCGCCTGACGTTTATGACTTCAATCGAAGGAAATCAGTTCATCCTAACACAATGTTGCTTTGACTTCGATGTTACGTTGGTTGGCGTACATAACGGAGTTACGTGACTCCAACTCAAAGCAAAAAGCTCAATTTTAATTTATTAAGAAGAAAAGGTTAGAGTAAGTGGGGTGAATATGCCACACTTATAAAAAATAAATAGGGTGGCGCAACAGAGCGAGGAGCCCCTGGGCCTAGCGCATTTCTCACAACCATCCCTTCTGAGGGAATGGAGGGGACCTACAATTTTCTGCCGGTTCCGAACGGCTAATTGAGAAAGTGCTTTTCATGGCAATGAATACTAACGGAGGACTTGCCAATTCCTCGCGAAAGGCGATACCCGTGGAAAAAACATTTTTGCCTCTGGTGGGATTCGAACTCGAACCTCTGGATTAACAGGCTGACATGCTATCCATCACACCACGGGTACCACTTAACAGTTAATAAATAAAAATAAATAGTAAATGACAAGTGAAGTACAAGATGTGTTCTCAATTTCATTAGATTCTTATTTTATTCAACAAATAAATAAAGGAAAAAGTAACTTAATTTCTTGGAATTCATTGTAGATTAAGTTTTAAAAAAACCTTAAAAAATGGCATTTTACCCACACGGGCAGGTAATAAGCCACTTCTGAATGGGTAAAATGCAAGCAATCATTTGGTATAGTGTTCAGTGTGAGTCTTTTTTAAATTTCATCCATGGGACATATCGGACAGCTTCCATTGTCCAAACAATTCTCGTGCATCAATTTTTTGCATTTAGAGCATTAAAATCGAAAGATGTAATATGCCACTTAAGTGGGTAAAATGCCAGTTGGTGTGGAAAAAATATGGCATTTTACCCCAGAACGTCGCAAAATATAAAAACATCCCTGCACAACAATTGAGGGAACATAGAACGTTTAGACACTGAAAAACACTACGTATACAAAACAAATCTTACCTTTTTTGAAGACACCGTCATATATTGAATTGAAAAACCTGAAAAACAAACGTTACAAATTACAGTGAGAATAGTGAGTGATAAAAAGACACTTGGATTTATACTTCATGATATATTTTCTCAACCGAATTGACTACTAGCACGTGAACCCAATGTCCAAACAACAACGCGAAACTGAGAGAATTGCCTTGTCAGCATTGCCAATATCGACTTAGATGTATATAATATTGAAAAGTTGCATATTACCCAAACTGGCATATTCACCCCACTTACCCTACACCTGTATAAAGACTAAGTCTTTTGAAGGAAGCATTGCACATTCGGGTGGTGCGATTAAAATGTGAATCTATATACCTTACTGTCCGTCCGAAGTTGGGTTCAAGGTAAAATGATGTTTGGGGAGCACCTGACCAGATGTGAGAATTGTACTCTAGTTTTGGCCCTCAACTGTCGCTTATCTCTTAAGGAGATGGCTGAACAGTTCAATATTCACCTTTTTTGGGTGCCGGGGCACAGAGATATCGCGGGTAACTGCAAAGCCGACGAACTCGCCAGAGAAGGAACCGTTCTACCGATCTCTACCAGCAGGTTGAATATTGGTATACCAATCGCTACATGTAAACTTATGCTAAAGCAAGAGGCGATGGACAGAACAAATCACAGGTGGAACAATATCAACACGTGCGTGGCAACAAAACGTATATGGCCAGGAATAGATCCAAAACGCACAAGACATTTGTTATCCATTACCAGATTGCAAGTTAGCTCCGTAATCATTACCGGACATTGTCTGATAGGAAGACACGCCATAAGACTTGGCGTTCCCTCTAATGACTTCTGCAGAAGTTGCTTAGATGAGGAGGAGGAGGAGACAATCCCACACCTCCTCTGCTCATGTCCTGCACTCTCTTCTAAAAGAAAGAGGCATCTGGGGAAATATTTTCTCGATGATCCAAGCGATCTGGCGCACACAGATCCCCTGCATCTCCTTCGCTTTATTGTAAGCTCCAAATGGTTTTGTTAAGCGAGGTACTCCCTCGCATAATTTCTATGGTATCACAATGGACCTAGTATTGGTCTAAGTGTGTCGGGTGTATTCCTGACAGCCATTGTAACCTAACCTAACCTAACCTTTGGTCCTAAGAATCCTAAGCATTCAACTGAATTTTCGGCGACTTCAAATAGGTGGTCATTCCAACGAAGATCATTGTTCACTCACATATGTAACAAATACTGACAGCTTTTCGGTTTCTTGGATGCAGGTTCCATTGGTGGATAATGGCAGTGTGGGAATGTTAAAAGCCATCACACAATAGCGCGTTTGCCTCGCGTCGACCTCATTTGACAGAACAATCAAAAGTTCAACTATACGAAATCTGTAGAGTCTCACACAATCACGCTTTGTCCTCAAACGCGTCGTTTGACAGACGTAAGCAAACGTAACAAAGCGACCAACCTTCAAAAAAAAGTTCAGCTATGTTGAACTTTTGCTCGCTTTCTGACATATCACTCCTTTTCAGTTTTGCAATAGGGAAGAGTAATAAAATCGATGTAAGCAAAACATCGATATACGAATCAAATTATCGATACGTCGGTATCGATGTCGAAGTGTGTTTCAGCTGAAACTTATCGATGTAAATACTAGATAAATATATAAATTCTCGTTGTTAAAGCTGTTTTAAACTTTACTTTTGTTAGATTATTCAACGTAGGTGCTGTTGAAGCATTTAAACTACTATGAATTTGCAATGATGTATTGCAAAATCGACTTATACTTTATGTAATATTTTCCATATCGTGGATTTCGATGAATTTTCGATATATGAGTGAGTATAAAATCGATTATAGATTTTTTTGGCTAACAAATCAATCAAATTGTACTTCATATTTGTGCATGAAGTGTGCTTAAGCTGAATTTTAGAGTGTTTTAGCAGAACTTTATCGATGTAACTAGTAAATAGATATTTCAATTCTCGTTGTTAAACCTGTATTAAACTTGACTTTTGCCAGATTGTTCAACGAAGGTGATGTTTAATCACTTAAACTACTATAATTCTGAAAAGATATTCTTAAAAATCGACATATATAATATGTTATATTTATCATACCGTAGATTTCGATTAATTTTCGATGCATGGCCGCATGGGTTAACATAAAGTCAATCAATATGGGCGATATTGAAGCATTTAAATCATTTTATAAGCAAATTATTGTAAAGGTGCTCGACCAATAACTTATGCGATAATTTCATACCGTATATTGCGATAACATTTTTGATATTTGTATGAATATAAAGTCGATTATGTTGAAAAATCGACAACAAACAGCAAACAGCAAATGTTATCACAAACTAGATTGCATGCGATAACACAGTATGGAAATGCAACTACGCACATTATACTAAGCTCAATTGATTACACTACACATTTCACTAAGCTCCTCATTCATCTCTTTATCAAAAGTAATTAACAAATTAGCAATCGATTTAGTTTTCCATGTACTTAATACAAAGGAAAAAAATCGATTTTTGTTATCGATAGTTTCTGATAACGACGATGGTCGTTCGATATTTCAATCGATATATTTTCTTAATTTCGCACAAGCTTAGACGAATGAATGACAGTAGGGCGCTTTGAGGATTTCTCATGCAACGTGAAGCCTACGTGAGGTCGACGCGACGCGACGCGTGATTGTGTTTTGGCTTTAAGATTTAGCGACAACAGACAGCATTGAGTTTTCTGAGCATTTGTTTTTATTACCCCACGTAAAAATTCTGTCAAGATCAGAATTCAATGAGCTTATCATTCGAATCAATCGAACAAAAAGTGCTTAATACAATTTCCATTTACGGAATAGGTTTGCAAAGTATTTTTCATATTTCTCATGAGATCTGTCAAATCAAACAAAGAAAAAGACATTAAAACAAGTTGCAAACGTAACAGGAACATTTTTTTATTTTAACAGTGAATTAAAATTCGTAAGCTACTTAGTTGTCCGAAAAAAAAATTTCATTTTCGAATGGATTTGACATTTGTGAATGCTTTGCGAAGTGCGAAAAATCCGTTTTCCGATTTGCTATTCCGAGTGTAGTAGATTCGAATCCGCTTTAGAAATAAGAGCACAAAATATTCGTATTCCGAAATTTTTGCTTTCGAAACGAATCACAAAGTAGGGCCCCTGGGGCACACCAACATTTATAAAGTGAGACTTGAAGCCATCCAATACAACTTGTTTATCTATGAAAGCTTGTCCGTGTTAACATGCACCCAACACGGGTTTTTTTTTTTTTTGTTGGAGGTTTTTAAAATACCAGCTGGAGCACTCAGACCTAAATACCGGCCCATTGTACTACCAGATAGCAACCTTCTATTTGTTATAGCTTTCCAGATGTTCGGAGAAAAGCCAAAAGACGCTGCCATGATAAGGAGCCTAAGTTACCAGCTCTCACCATGACTGCACCGAGTATCTGCAACCTCATGCGAGAAAAAGCAGGACATTCACAGAGGAAGTGCTCTGCGGTGTTCTCATCTTCTCCACAAGATTCACAGAGCGTGGTATCACTTAAGCCTAACATGTTTAAATGCTTGGCAAAAGAGAAGTGCCCGCTGGCAACGCCAATAAGCGTTCTACAGTCTTTTCTGCTACGAGCTAGCAAAAATGTTGCGTCTCTTACTAACGTTTTGAAGCATACGCTTGGTTTGTCTGCATCTAATGGAGGCATGCCATCTACGGTTTTGCTCTTCGCAGATCCAATCGTTGATTGAAGCCTTCACTGAGGACGCTGGCAAACCTAGCGACGGTTCAAGTCCTGTGAAAGCTGTCTGAGATCTCTGCCTAACGAGTTCATCGGCGATCTCATTTCCCGTTATGCCGTGATGGCCGGAACCCAAATGAGACTCAAAGAATTTAATCTTCCGATCGCATTCAGAGAGCTCTTGCATTCCTGGATCACTTTCGAAGTGGTTAGAGGGTTGAGAAGGGCCTTAAGCACAGCTCGGCTGTCGCTGCAAACAAAGATAATTCTCCCCGTCCATCCATTGTTCGTTACGTGGCTCAAGGCCATTAGGATAGCGTAAGCCTCCGCCTGGAAAACGGATGCGTATGATCCCAAAGATGAGTGCAGTTGTATGTCGTCGTTCTCAACATAGGCACCAGCACCAGAAACCTCGTCGGCTTTGGAGCCATCTGTGAAGATGCGATAACAGTTCTTTCCAGACTCAGATTCTGAAGCGAACCAGTCCTGAACCGAAGGAGAGTTGACTGAGTAATTTTGACGCAGTTTGAGCCTTGGGATCATCGTGTCAGACGGCGCGGCGTGAGTCAAGAGATATGCTGCTTGCGAGTTCCTCAAAGCTCCAGTGCGAATTGTGCCAGAGACCACATCGCTTTAAACGAGAAATGGTCTTGAGAGTACACCCCATGATGTAGGTATCAAGGGGAGGAAGATTCAACAGTGCGTCGAGAGCAGCTCCCGGTGTGCTGGGGAAGGCCCCCGTAACACCCAGACAAATTGTTCTTTGAAGTTTGGCAAACGAGGCAATAACGTATTTACGCGAGAGCTTATTCCACCAAACAACTGACGCATAGGAGATGATTGGTCTTATCATAGCCGATAGATCCAAAGGACCCTTTTCGGTGAAAGAACCCATTTCTTGCCAAAGGCTCCTTTACATTGCCAGAAAACTGACAGTGCTTTAGTAGTTTTAGACTCGACATGTTTCGACCAAAGAAGTTTGTTATCCAGGGTTACTCCAAGATGCTTGACTTCATTTGAAAAGGGGATGTTGACGCCTTTAAGCGTAAGTTGGGTCAGACCAGTCAATTTTCTACGTCTCGTGAAGAGGACAACCTCGGTTTTAAGAGGATTTACGGAGAGACCGTTTCTAACACACCAGGTGTCAATCATATAAAGCGCAGCCTGTGCTCGGGAACAGACAGCTTGGAGGCTGGAGCCAACCGAGAGCACGGCGACGTCGTCTGCATATGCTTGGGCATGAACGTTAGAACCATTGAGCATTACAAGTAGAGAGTCGATCAACATGCACCACAGAAGAGGAAATAAAACGCCACCTTGTGGACAGCCCTTATTTACTCCCGTTGCAAATATTGTCCACAGTCCGCCTCAGCGATTACGGTTCTCTTCATTAACATCGCTTTATTCCACAACACCAATGACTAGTCCACACCGTGTTCTCTGGCAACATTGCACATACCCTCGAAGCTAGCATTGTCAAAAGCAAGTGAGGTTTTACGAATGTAAATCTCAACCATTCTTTCCAGCGTCTTAAGCAGAAAGGAGGTAAGACTAATGGGTCTAAAGCTCTTGGCGAGTGAGTAGTCTTGTTTACCAATTTTTGGTATGAAGGCGACTCTAACACTCTGCCATGGAGTTGGTATATACGCCAACGGGCTTACGCAAGGTTTTGATAAAAAAAAAGATCGTGTAGTTCATGCTGGTTCGTTTAACACGATCTTCTTGTTTTGGTTCTTGTTAAGCAAAATCACTTAATAATTTATGATGGAAAAGGCCGTGGTGTCTTCTATTGGTCAACTTAAAACGAACTTATTGCAGTCATTTGAGTTCAGAACCTCATTTCGTTACTCCAACGGCGTTAGCCATCTAACGTTGTATAGAAATAATTTTTTTACCAAACTAAAGCGCTATCAGGAAGATTAATAAAGTGAAGTGATACCAGATAGTACTTCTTTTGTGCTATTTGTAAGATGTACCAATTAGGAATTTTCTTTTAGAATTCTTATATCTTCATAACTTTCCTCAGCGTTTTATTTAAATTGATAAAAAATAAAACCATTTCCACTTTGCATTTAAAACACAAAATTTGCACAAATATGCAATTCGAAAAGGAATCATTATTTTTATTACGACACTTAAAAAACTACCTGAAACTCATGCCTCTACACTAGGGGCCTGTTACACAAACCTATAAGTACTTGTAAAATAGGTGGATTATGACAAATGTAAAAAAAATCTGAAATACAAATTCGCAAGTTTGCCTTGTTTGTGTTAAAGGCCCCAGAATACCCTCTTAATAATTTGTTGGTTTTCTATTCAGGTCCTCGTCCGATCGGTTCGCTTTCATTCACTATTTTTTTTTTGTTATTTTATTTATCGAGGTTTTGCATTCAACATCAACTGTTGATACTACGTATTGTAGTTGACATCCTCTCTTACAGTAATGTGTTTTCATTCGACCTAATATTTAGTTTTTAAATTTTGAGGCAATTTTCTGTTTTGAAAAGCTATTTTTCATTTGCTTAGTTTTATTTGATTTTTCTTTACACTAATTCTCATTTGCGTTCATGCACTCACTCACTTATTACACTGCCGATTACATAAGACCTCATCATCATTCAGAAATTATGACTATGAATTGCCGTAATCTTAAAAAGAGACTTGTTGTGTGCTTTCTCATAAATAGCCTAGAGTTTATTGTTATTGATTTTAGATTCATTGCCTACGAAGATAACGTACGTAACAAAGAATTTCGCCAAAGTTGTTTAAATGGTCAAGGGCAATACAAACTTACATTACTGAGTAACGAGCTAGTTATTTTGAATAAACTACGAGCTAATCATCGAAAACGTGCTCTAGATAAATAATTGCTTTGAACAATTGTTAAATTACTTGAGTGATGTTGTATAAACCTTTGATTCCCAAAGGGGTTTTCTAAAAGAACTTTCTTCTTTATAGCCCTGCAAAGGTATTCCGTTCGTTGTTAATACAAATTAACAGTCCTTCCAAAACCATCGTATCCACCTTCAAGGAAACTTATGAATTTACAACTCTCAAGAAAGCATAAATCACAGAAACTCTTGGCAGACAGACCGCAGCGTAGTTTTTTACTTATTCACTTTATAAAGGACACACTTAAAACACGTCTGGGTTTCCTTTGGATTATGGAACTGTCACGACGTGACTTGATATCATTTTCTTTTCAACTGAACTCACCTGATCCCTACGGTCATTTAATTAATTCTCAATATTTATCCTTCAGCGTAAATTGCGAACTCCATCGAGGGATGATCTAATAAATTTGCTTTCATCGTCTGCTTACGAGCGAGGGATGCTTAACAAGTTGAGTATCTAACTAGTTTCATGTTTTTTTCTTTATTTCGAGTAAAAGTGTCCGCTGGAACAGAAATAGGAGAAGGAACTCATTCGAATCAAACTTGGAGTTCGTTTTGTAATTCATTCACTTACCACAGAAATATGGAAAACAGTTGGAGGAAAGAACGCATTTCAGTATCTTAATAAAAAAAATCTCTCTCCTCTTTCCTTTTTTATATGAAATGCGTTCTTCAAATGCACCCCAGCATACCTTCAAAGTTTTAACGAAGTGCAAACTGTCACGTGACAGGAGGCTGACTCTGTTCTTATTAGGAAAACGTTGAACGGAAATTCTCGGGAGTTTTTAATTAGAAGGGAAACCGTGGGCAATGCAAAATAAGTGCATGCACAGAGATTTGTTTCCACAGGACATAATGTATACATTCACCTACAGGTGAAGGAACAGTCGGCAAAACAGGAAACTTACACTTGTAAGTTTTGAAAACAGCTAAAACGCAATAGGTTCTTTATGTCTATTCCTAAATATGGTAGGAGAGAGTATAAATTCCATAATATTCCACAGTATTCCTCCAATGAATTTCATAAAAATCTTCCTGGTGTTCTATGAAAATACTTTCTAATTTTCCGTATAAAAAATTTTCCGTTGAAATAAGTAAAGAATAGGGTGGCGCAACAGAGCGAGGAATCCCGGGCCTAGCGCATTTCTCACAACCATGCCTTGTGAGAGAAATGGACGGAAAAGACGAACGGCGATGGTAATCAATTTACTATCGGAGGACTTGTCAATTCCTCGCGAAAGGCCATACATGTGGAAACACATTTTTGTTTTCTGTGGGGATTCGAACCACAAACCTCCCGCGTAACAGGCGGACCTGCTAACCATTACGACACGGGAACGACAAGAGCAAGATGAAGAGCAAAAATGAGTCCTAAAAGACCGTTGACTGAGTCTCTCACTTTCGAGACACACTGTTGGCTTAGAGGTTTTTTGTTGAAGTTTTCACAAAACATATCGTCCGCCTGCAGGATACACTTCGTAACTCAGTACTTTGGTACTTTACCACTCGAATGACAGGATGTTTATCCCCATTATTCTGTTGCTTTCATTTTAATTTTTTTTTCATTTCTTTTTGTTTACCTACACTAAAAGATGTGAGGGAGTGGGAAATATTCCTCGCTGCTACATGACACACTTGAGAACAGAGGAGACAAGCTAGGGATGATCTGAAGTGTTTTGTTCCTGTGCGTTCGTATTTTTTTCTGAATCAACACAATGTTACAGCAACTGCGTATATTTCACGCAACGAATGCAGCAGAAGATCCTCGAATCTACGCAATGTTTATAAATCAGACAAGTCATAAAGCAAAAAAGTACGAAAATAACTTGTTCAAAGAAAAGGACTGCTCTCGAAACGGATAAAAGAGTTGGCAAAGTTGACTCAAGGATTTAATGCCATGGCTTATAATGGCTTTTCGGTTGTAAGCGTATGACTTCGTACGGCCGTGCCGGTCCCTTGCCTTTAGTAGACGGAGCTTTTCATAAATGCTAAATAAGGGTAACTAACCACTTTTTTTTCCTTTTTTTTGTGTATTAGTGTGACCTTTTTCTCGAATGGAAATTAGAAAATGATTTCAAAGGAGCCCATTGAGTGATTATTATGATTTGAATAAGCTTTGAAAGGTTTTCCCTATACAAGATAATTCCTCAGACAATTGAAACGAATCCCATTCGGAGCAGCATACCTACCCATGAATAAATGATGAATGCTGTTGGGATAATGATGTCTATTTGCCATGCCATATCCAAACTCATTGTGGTGAAGGAATTTATATTCTTCACATGCAATTTTGAAAGAACAACTTTCAGAGAAAAAAATTGCGTGTTGTATGGAATGCATGCAATGGTTTTAGAGGTCATCACAGCATCTCTTCTGCATCACAAACTCTTTGTGCAGAAATCAAAGCCAACCTACTTTTATTCAAAAAAAGAAACAGTCACTATCTGTTTCTTTTTTTTTTGGTTCCTAATGCAAGCGTGTCTTTGATTACAGAGTGCCATCATTATCTTCGCTCTAGCAATTAAATCTAGCCAATCAGTTTGTCATTCAAACGGAGGCTGAGAGGAATAAATAAATTTTAAAGATTGAATCTTTGACGCAAATCCTAGCTTAGCCGATGATTTGCACCTTTGGGGCAAGTGTGCGAAGGAAATGCAGCTGATTTTATAGTTTAGCAATGCGATTTGTTTCGAGCGATGATGTTATGTCTTTTAATTGCATCTTAACATATATTCATGGTTTTAGACTCTGCCGATTGTGAGGTTTTTAGTGCTTTCTCTAATGCCGTTGAAGACATAGCTTGTGGTCATCAATGAGGTGGGTTTCTTATGGATGAACACAGTTCGAAGATGACAGAATTTATGATAATATAGGCGTATTTAAGTATTATTTATGTATATCCGATGGTTTTGTAAGCGCTGAAGTTTATATCACTTTTTGTGTAATAAAAACTTTTATTGACGCCAACGGTTAGTAATGTTGGGAAATGTTTGGTGAATTAGCATAGCATGGCTGGTCTTGAAATTCCATTTAAAAATTATGTGAGAATCATTTGTAGAGAGTTTATTTTATTTTAAGATAGTAAAAAACTATATATATTTAGAAAAACCCCTAAACTCTGTGTTGAACCGACACTGCTCCTGGATACCTTGAAGTTTATTAAATTTGATTCGTTATTCCTAAGATTTATGAGGGTACACTCAGAACAGTAACTACTATTGAAGTTTTACTATCTAATATACAATCCTTTTCAGTGCTGCAGACAGTTCCTTATTTCAAGGGCTACAAAATGAATGTATTTTTGTTTTTGTAGTGAAGTCGATTTAGTGAATCGCTAATTTTGACATATCTCAACGTTTAATGTTTTAATGGCATGGTTCTTAAGTGAGCGCGTCGCGGTCGTCCATAATCGTTGTTCTTCTCGATCATTTAAAAACAACTTTGATATCGAAGAGGGGCTAGTTTTTAAACTACCGAACTTAATTCGTCCAGCCGTTTTTATTGAAGAAAAAAAGCAAAAATTTTAAAACTTGTGTCGTGATTGCTTGGATTATCTCGTCAAAAGTAGTTACATAACTAAGTTTCAATAACGATTAAGAGAAATCGGTACAGCTGTTCTTATGGAGATTGATTTAAAAAAGGCGAATTTTAGTCAGTATTTTTCTTTCTTTTTTTACAGCTCCGAGTACCGACCGTCTTTATTCTTAGTTGACATAGATGTATAGGTATTTTTGCGCACGTCTACAGTAAATAAATTTATATTGAACGTTCTTAAACCAACATCGGCCCAATATTCTTTTATTTAACCTCAAAAACAATCAGATCTACTCTGTTTTTACCTGAAAACGGACTAAAGCTAAATCTATTTTTTATTTATTACTTTGTTTTGAAAAACATCTATACAAATAACTTTAAAAAAAAAAGTAATAAAGGCTACATTGACACTTTAAACATAATCTAAATTTTTAATTTCTTCAGTCAAACATTTTATTGAAGTTTAGTGATGCCGAAAGCAACTCGGGCGAATTTAGAAGTTCCCCGTTACAAACCATCGAATGTTATTTTTCAAACTTCAGCTCCCATAGCTTTAATACCAGTTTCATCGTCCCATGACTAAACATCTAAAACAAAACTAGAAGCACTGGCTTATCTTGTTTTTTAGCAGCATAAGCCGCCAAACGTTTTTCACAAATCTTCGCAGCTTATGCATCGTCCTCATCCGAATCCCAGGAAAACAGATCAACACCATCGTCGTCATCAGCCTCGTTTTGAATTACAGCACAAGAGCTCATGTCCATTGAAGACAATTTCTGTTCTAGAGATTTTACACGTTGTAGACTTGAACCTTGACTAGACACGGATGTAAACTTTTTTTAGGCCTTCAATTAGTTGAAATAGGTCAGCATCATCTTTTTCAGCATCTGCGAGGCGATTCATGACGTCTGGAGAAACGGGTAAAGCTCTTTAAGAGCTACCCAAAAAAATTACTCAGCACTTTACAAGCACTTGATATAGTCTTTACCATTTCAACTAATAGCCTCATATCTAGCTCTTTATAAGTGGTTTT
This sequence comes from Melanostoma scalare, assembly GCA_949752695.1. Lineage (NCBI taxonomy): Eukaryota > Metazoa > Arthropoda > Insecta > Diptera > Syrphidae > Melanostoma > Melanostoma scalare. Next base: position 165,507,718 of record OX456984.1, on the reverse strand, counting down.
CGTTTTAGACGTAACCAAGAACTATGTAGGACATCTTAAATAGCTCCTGAACAAGCATTTTTCATACGGACACCTTGTTTATTGAAGACCTCCTAAAGTAGCTCTTGCTCAGAGATCGTTGAAAATCTTTCTGCTTACTCTGTACTCACTTTAAATTTTTAAGATACTTTTTGAGTTGTACATTTAGGTAGGTATTTATTTTTTGTTTGAAAAAAAATCAGCTACTTGTCGCTTTGAAATTCTTTTCGTCATCAAGGAAAAAAATTCGGGGAAGTACAAATAGCATTGTTAGTAATCATCTCATCAAAATGTTTTATCTGCAGAAGACAAAATCGCTGTCGCAAATGATATTGAGCGAGAATATATATCCTGGCTTTTTATTTTCAGTAGAAAATTGTCTTCTAACCCATTACAGCTATGTACATATGTAAAGATACTTTTCTCAATCTACTTTTCATTTTAAATTCAAATATTCTTTAGAACACATATGTGTACTGCCCAAATGTTATCTCTAACTTTTTTCTTGAAAATTCTACCACAAACAAATTTCCTGCGAATCAAAACAGAAGAAAAAGAAACCAACAGTAAGAATCCAAATTTGTATAGCAGCTCATCTAACATTTCGTGCGAAATGTTCTTGAATCGCAATTTCTTAATAAAATTGGGTGAAAGATAACCTTTACTCATGAGCTCATAAGTACTGCAAAACTTGTGGTCAAACATTAATATTTTTAAATAACTAACTGAGTCGCCTAGCTTTGCTCGGTTCTGTAGTCTGAAGGTTACCTTTCTCATTCTTCCGTTCCCTTGGGAAGATAGGCATTAAATAGTTACTGAGGGATAATGTAAGCTCCTAATGCTAAAAGATTTTTTGAAATCTGTCCAGTAGTTTCTAAGTTTCCTTTCCCAATCCCGTTTCCGTGTGAATATTAACATTTACTTATGCCTTTAAAACCTTCATTGGACGTCCACAATTAATTCGAAACCAAAATTTGCCAAATCAGCCCAGCTGTTCTCGAGTTTTAGCGAAACTAACGAACAGCAATTAATTTTTAAAGATTTATTTAATAAAACAATGTACACACTTGCTCCAGCTATACTGTTCTAATATATGTACCAAAATTCAATTGCTGTAAATTTTAGATCTAGATAAGATGTTATTGTTCATTTTAAATGATAATGTATACAGTTTATATTATATAATTTCTTTTGAGCATGGGTTTGCCGTTTGCCAGATTTGCAATCATATTCCATATAGGCTTTAAACAATTACTACTATAATTAAATAATCCATAATCTGTTTTAGATAAAAATAATGTTTTATATATTTTAGAATTTTTTAAATCTAAAAACTAATTTATTTGTTGTACAAATTGCCAGTTTTGATTCTGTTTTTTTAATTTAAAGCAATTTCTAAGAATGCATATAAAAGAATAAAATATAGATGTTTGTATTCTTTTACAACTTCAACTTCTCCATCGTACCACCATTTTTCATTTGCGCTATATCTACCTCCCCTTTGCTTATGATCATAACTTTCGATTTGTCTGGATCAACCTCGAAATTCCAAAGCTTACAATATTCATAAATATTATTAAGCTTTAAGTCTAGAGATTCAGGCGAGTAGACCATTTTTGCTATATCATCAGCAAAAAGCAGTACTTTTATTTGCAGACCAGTACCACCATAGTTAGATAATGAACCAAGTCATCAATCAAAGTGCGAATAGAATTGGACTTAGTGGACAGCCTTGTCTGACCCCTGTTTTGGTTGCAAACCATTCAGATTTATCGGTTCCATTCCATACTTCTTATTTAGTTGCTCTATAAATATTTTTTAATTATATGCCCAAATTTTAAGGACATCTCAAGGCCGTACAGCTTGTACATGAGAGCCTTTCGGTGAACCATATCAAATGCTGCTCTGTAATACGAAAAGGACATAAAGCTTTTTACATCTTGCGAGGAATAAATCTGCATGGATTTTGAGTACATAAATGTGATTTCTTGTAAGGTAGCCCGATCTAAGGCCTGCTTGAAATTCACTTATAGTATTATTCGTTTTTATTCTTAAAATTTCAATAGTCAAAGTTTGTCTTTAGATTTCGCGCGAAATTTGTGAACATGTGATAAAGTGAAAACCAAACAAATTAAAAGCAAAAAGTAGTAAAAATATTTTGCCAAAGAACATAAAGCGAAGTATCAAAACGCGAAATAAATCAGTGCTATAGATGGCAATTTAAGTAATAGCGAAATATTGAATGTAAGATCATCTTGCAGCGAGATGATTGCAAAACCAAACATAAATTTGCCAAACAAGAATTGCGAAAAAACAAAATGCGAATTGTTGATATGCGAAATAAGAAATTGCGTATTGACTTCTGCGAAGTAACTTTTTGCGAGAAAAAAACCGCGAGTTGACCCCTACCCATCTCTGTGTCTGTTTTAGAAGCTATGCTTTCATCACAAACAGTTTTGTTATGAAGGTGGGAAACAAAGAAACCTGCAGAACATTCTTAGAAGCTGAGCGAAATTTTGTAAACCTAAAACAAATCTACAAGTAAACGATTCGCTAAATTATTTACCAGATAAGAAACTAATAAATAAGTTTAATTTTAACAAGTTTGTTGCTTGGAAATTACAACTTTAATTTCGTGTTGGTAAAATTTTCTCATAAATGCTCCTTAATGAAATACAACTGCAAAACTAGAAACAACAATGTTTAGGAAATATCAATCAATTTTAAAATAAAGCTCATTTTATTTTTTTTAATGGTTGTATTACAAATTTGCAAGTTTGCGAACTAGGCCACTGGTCACGTTGACCAGAATGTCAGTGAAACGAAAGGGAATATTTGGAACTGAAACTCGGCTTCCTTTCAAAAGTGATCCTATGAAGTCTTCAGTATTTTCGCTCTCTAGAGTATGGCAAATTTCACATTCTGGAGCTAGATTCAGTCTGCGGTCTTAAAATAAAAATCTCAAAGCAAGTATGGCCCTCCTCCTGGGAACTTTGATATCATATCCTTGACTGATATGTCGTCGAAATAAATAAATTAACCAAGTCAGTATGTCAGGTTGATAAAGTCATTTCGATAATTTGAATCCAGTATTCAGGGCAACTTTACAAGCAGGCTACCAGGCCAAATGTAAAGAGTAATTTTTTTTAGACGTGTGGTCTTCAATCTGGCAATGTTATTTCATGAGTTGGTCTTCTGACAGTTGTATCTTGATTTATGCTTAGTTTGGTTTGCCATTTCATCGTGAAAGAATTAATGCCGCAAAACCATTAGGCACTGCATTGTTGACGCCGATTGTTAAATAATTTCGAGTTTTAAACCTGTGGTGTGTGTTTTTGTGGGGTTAAGTAAAGTTTCTTGTCTACGTAGATGAGCAATAGGCGGTTAACGCCTTGGAAGAGAATACTAGACTCGTTATAACTGACTTAGGGCCCCAAATGCTGCAAAAACTGGTTAAAATTGGGTCTCCCCTTTCTCACTTGCATAGCGCGTTGAAATAAATCCCGGTTCTGCATTGATAAGCTCTCACGAAGGTAAACCGGTTTCGGTGAATGAGTTGCACTAAATCCAATGTGTTTCAAGCTGAGTTGTTGTTGGCTTGACTTGCGGAACTCTGCAATTGATTTTAGAACAAAGTTCTTATCGTACGGAGAGTTGAATTTTATCATTATAGCAGTAGCAGAGTTGTTTGAGTCAATTTTGGAGCGAGTTCGGTAAATGTTGCGTAAGGTCGGTGGAGTAATGTTTACTGCTTGGCATAACTTGTTGAAAAGATTTTTTAAGTTCTCCTCGGGTAAGTGTGGAATACCGAAAAGAAACGCATCGCTTGCAACAGTGCGGTTATCATAATAATTAATAGAGCGCTTAAGCACTTCTAATTCCACTGTAGTTTGAGCAATTTTTTCGTGTAACTCATTAATATTGACTTTTTGAGTGGTAAGCAGCAATTTGGCGTCTGTGCAATCAGTAGTAACCTTGCAAAGTGAATTTTTGGTTGTGTTTAGATCATCTTTTATGAGCTGCATCTCAGAACTGACGGTATTCTTAAATGATTCTAAGTGTACAACTCGTTTGTTTATATCACAAATACTGCTTTTGATGTCATTTATTTCACAAGTGATTGCGGCTTGGGACTCAGTTAATTTTTTTGACAACAGAGAAATGATAAACTCACTTTGTTTGGCAAGTCGTTCGTCCATCATTATCCACATATTGTTGTTGTCCTCCATAGCGTTAAAAGCGACTTTGCGAGTTGGGGATGGGGAAAGAAGGCAGCTTTGGGGGCTTACCGGCAATTTAGTTTTTCTTGAGCGTGTGGTTGTTCTTTTCGGTGAGTTAGACATGTGGTGGTGAACAATCGGGTTGCAATTGCGGTGTTGAATAATGTTTTGATAAATCAAGCCGTGTGTGTGTGTGTGCGTATATCAATTATATGCACAAGTATATAAGTTGAGATGAGATTGGAACAGCAAAATGGCAAAAGTTTCGACTTATATATATGCAATTTTCAAATTTTTTATCAACACGTGAACAAGTTAAATGGAAAAATCAATGCGTGATTTGAAACTCCGTGTACAGAATTTGTTAGGAGCGTTAATATTTGATCGTATTAATAGATTAAAGCAAAGAGAATCTGCCAGCACAAGATAATACGTCTATCCTCTAGCTCTCATAATTGAGTCTTGTCAAGTCAAGGTTGATAGTTTCAAAAGGGCTCGAGTATCTATTTATTTTTAAATAAATACAACAAAATCCCGTGGTGTGATGGATAGCATGTCCGCCTGTTAATCCAGAGGTTCGTGGTTCGAATCCCAACAAAGGGGCTCCTCGCTCTGTTGCGCCACCCTATTTATTTATTTATTTTTATTTAACAACAAAATCGCTGCACTATAACCGTATTGAGCGTTACTTACCATTTTCAAGACCTTAGGAAAATAACTCCCTACTTGAAAAAAGCTGTTTTTCAAATTGATTACAAAACAAAGCACTTATGGACAATGCTTCCTTAACCAAACCTCCGACTTCGACTTTAACTCAAATGGCAAATTTTCCCACGTTTCTTATTTCCTTCCATCAACAACCAACCACTAGGCATGTCATTCACTCCGCAACGTATCAGACATAATTCAACTACAATTACAACGCACTCTGATTCATTGACCCCCTGTTTCATGCGTAGTCACACTTCCATCTAACCCTCTCAATTAGTCATTCAATTCAACCGCACTCTATCTATCTTTCCACTCTACTACGATATATTCGTATAAATCGAGTTCATTTAATCTTTTGCCTTGCACCAATTTCATTAAATCAATGCTCAAGCCGAACACTATCTACTGGCAAGAGAAAACAATAAATCCACAATGAAACGTGATTTGCCATTTGTGCAAATTGTAAAATTAAATGAAATTCTGCCTTTGACTCATTGTATTTGCATTTGGGAATGCACTTGCACCCGAACTCTTTCTCTGTGCCTCTTACAAAAGAGTTTTTAGCTTTGGGTGACCCACTGACATATCAAATAACGGAAATAAGAGGCATTCTCATATTGCGTGTCCGTATAGTCATGGATACATATCCAAATCGCGGAAGCCAATGTGGCAGCAGGTGGTCGACCACCAATTTTCCAACCGATATCATATTATCTTTTTGTTTGGTACAACGACGTGTCGTATGACGAATGGGCACGTTCGTCATTTAAAACGCCCCTCAAATTTGATTTAATGAATCAGTGCCTGCCCATTTAGCTTAGAATTTTTGATACTCCATCGGGGGTTTTTTTCTTCATTCTTTTTTTGTATTTTATTGAACCAATTGTCCTCCTAAGGGTTTCAATATTAAATCCAGCGCCGAAGACTGTCCTATTTTTTTTATTCTCAGAAAAGGTCGTAATTTTCCTTACCTTTAAACTGGCACGTACATACCTACTTTTTTATTATGTGATGTGAAATTGTGACTTATTTGATAAAAAGTCATTTAATAGGGTCTTTCCATTTTCAGTGAACCGGTATTTTAAAGGTTATGATTTTCGGAGGACAGAGGACACGAAGATAATTACATTAAAAAAAAAACAAAATTATTTTGTTCTCATCGTAAAAGGTAAAAGTAAAATTTAATATGATGTGACTAACGAGGTGGTTTCTGTTAAAAATAATTTGTAAACCCCTATAATTATAACCAAAATTGTTAGGTCATAATTAATGTACTGTGGGCGTCAAGTTGGACGGTAAGCTGTTAGATCTTTTGTATCGGATGAAAAAGAAAAAAAAAGGAGATTTATCTTACAGTTGTGTTTTGGGATATTAAATTTAAATAGGGGTTTTGGGACGTGAATTGTTTATTTGGAAATATAATTAAAAAATGAAGAGATGAATAAAGTGTGAATGATATTAATTGGGGTGCAATACGTACACAAAAAAATTAGTTACATTTTGGATATGAAGAGAGTTCAATCTCAGGACTTGAAGAACTAAATGTAATATATAGTTACTAATGTAACTAAATTTTCTTAGGTTGTCTATGCATTACAAAAATAAAAAATAAAAGAGAAGGGCGCAACTGAGAAGTTCTCTCAACCATACTGTGTGAGAAAATGGAGTGGATCTAAACATTTTCCCCAATTTTGAACAACGCAGCGATTCGAGTGTTTTTCATGGCTGCGAAATCAGTACTAGAACATTATAGTTTATCGCGAAAGACAACACCCGTGGGAAAACATTGCGAATTGTACATCGAACTCTCACGTAAGAGGCAAACATACTTATGTCTATGCCTCGGGCACCATTACATTTGAAACATTACCAAAGGGCCGAATAAATGAATCAACAGCTGAAATACTAAAGAATGGCTGAATCATATCTGATTCAATTAAAAAGGAATTTTTTGGATGAACTTAAAGGTGTAGAATTAATCAAATGACTGAGTGGTTTAACACTTGCTAGAATGAATTCAATAATAAATTGATGATAGATTGAATGATCGCAGATGTATTTGAATGAATCTACATCTAAACGAATGAAACAATAACGTGGTTGGATGAATGAAAACATGACCGACTGAATTTGCAAATGGCTGAAAATGGCAACGCATCGAAACAGAGTTGTTGCTGAATTAGGTTTAGTCAAATCACAACATCGGCTCCGTACTTCCTTAGTTATGAGACAATTATGGAAGAACTCACGCGATATCGGTATTGAAAAATCAAGAGGACGTGAAAGTTGAGAATGCAGTAAAAAAATAAATAAATAGGGTGGCGCAAAAGAGCATGGAGCCCCTGGGCCTAGCACATTTCTCACAACCATGCCTTGTGATGGAATGGAGGGGACCTACAATTTTCTGCAGGTTCCGAACGGCTAATTGAGAAATACATACGCGTTCAATGCAATATTAATGTCAGAAGTGTACCCCCCCAAACCAAGAGCAAAAGGTATTGAATTTAGACCTATGTCAGTCTTTTCCTACTTGTCGAAAGTCTTTGAGAAAATATTGCAGAAACAAATCAATGTTTGTCTTACAGCAAACTCAATGCTTTCACCTAAACAATCTGGCTTCGTAAAAAACACACATGTATCACTGCACTTTTGACGTAACTGAAGACATAAGGCAAGCTTTGGATAAGGATGAGGTAACGTTTTTGGTTCTGTTTTATCTCAAATTCTTTCGACACAGTTAATTATGTCAATCTTTGTAATAAGTTTATTCAGAAGGTTACAAAAGAATACAAGCAGTTCAAGTTGGTGACAGCTTGTCTAATTTTTTATCAATTAATGCAGGTGTTCCTCAGGGGTCTATTTTGGGTCCGCTATTGTTATCATTTTATGCTAATGTACTTCCATCTTTGATTGATAACAGTTCTTGTCATACGTATATGCTGATAATTTCCAGCTGTACCTAAATTGCCCCCTCGCACTCATTGAGAATGGAGCTTACAGTGTTAATGAATTTCTTGAAAAAATTGAGAATTGATCCAAAAAAATCAAAATGTGTAGTTATTTCTAGAGAGAGTATAGATCTTGATTATTTTGCGCCTATTGTGTTGAGCAATGCTCCAGCAAATTTGTTGAGACTGCCAAAAATCTGGGAATGATTTTCAACCGCTTTTTGACTGAGGACAATCACTTAAATACGCTTGTCAACGGAATATACGTGCATTGTAGGATACCTAGTCTTTTACGCCAGTAAAAAAACGTATACTTCTAGCCTAGACTCTTATAATAACAATTTTGACATATGGGCGCGAAATATACTGCAACTCTAACTACGCAAGCAAACGTAAACTCGATGTTGCTAGAAAAAATTAAGTCTAGAGTTAGGTCTCCTCCATCAGTATTGACAGAGAAATCGAATTTAACACAGGTCAGGGTACACCAAAGTTAGACTTTTTTTAAATTGTCAAAAAGTGATGTCAAACTTGAGAAACGGACTTTACTGTAGAACAATTTTTTTCTTAGAATATGACCAAGAATCACATCCCAAAGTATGTAACACGAATTACGGGACACCCTGTATAGCTAAATGAATAATGGTTGAATGACCGATCGCTTAGTTGTATGTTTAAACAATAGGCACAAAAATTACTGAATGAATAAAAGAGGGTGTAAATTAAAAAAGTAAATATAAATTGCTGATTGTATTAAGAAAAAGCTTATGAACAAACAAGTGGTTGATTGAATATAAACAAACAATTGAAAAAGTGAACAAATGGCTGAACGAATCAACAATGTACTGAATGAATGAATAAACATATGAATCGAATGAATACGCTGTTGTATAGTTTACGAAATAATTGACTGAGTGAATGAATAGATGAAAAAGAGCTGAATGAATAAAAGAAGCTGAAAGCATTTTGCGGAGTGATTGAACAGAATGGCAGAATAAAGAAACAAATAGCTGAATTTGTAATTAGAGAAAGTATAAAGTAATAGGGAGCACAATGGATCCTCGAGATCCGAGTGAGGTGTTAGAAAACCGTTCTGGGGCGTCCAGGAACATTCTCAAACCGTTTCAATAGTGCAAAAAGATCGCTTCTCATGATTCTAAGAAGTGACAGCCACTTCTCCATTTGAAGTGAGAATCCTTTCAAGAAACACTAATACATACTTGTAAGTCAAATGTCAAAAAGAAAATTTAGCTTGAGAAACATTTTTTATGAGCTATAAGTCTTTTGCTATATCGGGTTTTTCAATAAGAGCACTACAAAAGTTTTTTTTAATAAAACTAAATCGGTTTTGGATACCAATGAAATGCTTTATTGTGAAAGTACGTTTGATGCCATTATGTATGGAACTCGATTTTTTTTTTTGCATGGCCACCACGTGCGCGCTTGCAGAAGTTTAGACTTGAACCCAATTTTCGACAGTTTTCAAGCATAAATCAGCCGATACTGCTGCAATTTCACGTTCGATATTCGTACGAAGTTCATCAATCGTCCCTGGCTTGTTGGCATACCCCATAGACTTGACGTAGCCCCACAGGAAATAGTCTAACGGCGTCAAATCGCACGACCGAGGCGCCCAAGCGACTGGACCATTTCGTGAGATAACACGTTCTCCAAACTTGGTTTCCAATAAACTGATTGTGACATTCGCTGTGGCTTGTGGCGCCGCACAGTGGGCCCAAATGGCATTTATCGTCTCAAAAATGATTTTTTCGAAAGTAATGTGGGAGCTAAAATTTTTATGCAAATTAACCAAGAAAAGGTCAAATTTCGCAGTGCAAAAAAAATTAAATGGATTAAGCTGCACACTTTTAGGATATGGCTATCTAAAGTGGTCGCTTCATATAGCCCCATTGGAATGACGAAATAAAGAACGTTTTTAATAGACTTTTCTTTGGCATTTTATTATGTGATTACACAAAAGTTGTATATCGTTGGAAAGCTTGTAATTTAAGCTTTAAATATCAGTAAACTCAATTTCAAAAAATATATTTTTTCTATATATTAACCAATTTTAATTAACATGCTATTTTTTTTTTTTATATATTAATCTTTGATAAAGGTTTTAAATGGTTGCGCTACCTTGCGCTGTGTTCTTGCATAGTGCATTTTATTCCCTAATACATTAGTAAAAAGGCACAAAAAAAATGTTTTGCCCAAATTTGCCCCTTTTGCGAATAATGACAATACGACCCCATGAAGTTCTAGAAATAAAACTCTGAATATCTTCAGAAGGGCTCACTCTATGAAAAAAATTATTTTGAGCTTTTTTGTAAAGCGTTCAATTTTCTACTTAAATAAATTGTCAGTTTATTTCTACAATGCTCAAATGTCAGGTTATAAAAATAAGAAAAAAATTGCATGTTATTTGTATGGAAAATTAAAATTTAAAAACGGCACCTCTAAATGTTAATATTAGGAGCTCAAATTTTCAGAGGCTTCGTTTTATACCTTCCTGAAAGTATTAAGCCTGTTTATCGTTGAAAAAAAAGTTGCGCAAAAATGACACACCCCAATGCACATTGATGCTCAAAAATTTGATAAATATGCATTTTATACAGCTCGCATTTACGTTGAAAAATATAAATGGTAATACATGCCATCTTCTTAATCTTCCATAAAATACTAATTCACGGTGAAGCTATAGTTCAACATTTTGGAGTCCTACCAATCGGTCAGCTTTCTGAAGATGTACGTAACAAAGATTACAAAAAAATAAGGATGACGCATTCCAGAAAATGTTCAAGAACAGCAACAAATGAGGATGTCTTTCATCGGTTGTTTTTGACATCAAATCCTCTTATATAAAGTATATGAAAACAAAATACATCTGAAGCTCAGAGTTTTCTGAGGAAGCCATTCAGCTACTAAAGAACTAATTTTCGTTTACATTTTTGTATATTATATATTGCTATAATTGTCTCATATTGGGATGTATTTTTAATGTATATATAATTTATTGATATTATATTTTCTCAACATGTGTATCCTAAGCATAAATAATAAATAAAAGCATAATTTGTACTGAAAATCCACATTTTGATTCGTCAATATTGTAATTTTGAACTTTTAATAAACTTTAAATACCAAAACACTAAATAGATATTAAAAACTTTTAAATTTTTAGATTCTCTATATATTAGATATAATATATTCCAAATTTCACTTCATTACTCCAATAGACAAAAAAGTTACAGATTTTTGAGACGCGAAACTGCATTTGGGCCCACTGTGCGCCGTCCTGTTGAAACCACATATCCTCCAAGTCCATATCATCCAATTGGGGCCCAGAAATGTTCGGTTATCATTGACGGTAGTGATCCCCATTCACAGTAACGTGGCGGTCTTGATCTTCACGGAAGAAGTACGGCCCAATGACGCCCCAGCGCAGCGTCGGCCCATTAACCACACCAAACTGTAATTTTTTCGGGATGCAATGATGACTCATGGAGTACGTGTGGATTGCTGCCTCACCAATACCGCATATTTTGTTTATTGACGAAGCCATTCAGCCAGAAATGAGCCTCATCGCTGAAGATGATTTTTCGATGAAAATCCGAATCATTTTCAAGTTGTTGCTCAGCCCAATTCAAGCGGCTTCAGTTCTTGCGTCAATTTAATCTTTTACGGATGTAGGCCAAGATCTTTTCGCAAAATTCGCCACAACGACGTCACAGAGATGCCCATTGCCCATCGCTTGAGAACGTCGTGTGAGAGACACATTTGTGCTTTCTGCAACTGAAGCCTCAGCGGCAGCAATATTCTCGACACTACGGGCACTTCTTTGTCTCACTGGCACGGGAACATTTTGTACTGTGCCTGTGCTTTCAAATTTTTTCCCTAGACGCTCAATTGTTGATCAGCTAGGACGATTATGACGACCATAAATTGAACGTAGCACTCTTAACGTTGAGGTCACTGACTCCGAATTTCGGAAGTAAATTTTAATAATTTCGACTCGTTGTTGGTTCTTATATCTTTCCATCATAGAATGGCAAACCTTACTGAAGAGAAATGTCAATAGTGCGGCAAGAAATATGGCGTCGTTTGCCTTCCCTGTCGCCCTACTTTTGTAGCGTCCCTGTTGAAAAACGCTTTACAAAGACAAATCGCCCTTTTAACGAGGTTCTTTGGATTTCTCCTTTGAACATTACAGTACCAAGTAAGCCGATCGTGCTATATTTTTTCCAAGATGGTATTTTTGACGTGAAGGCTTCCACTAATCTTGATACTTCAATTCCGATAGAGCTTTGTTATTTCTGCTGTCATACGGAGTATCTTTTACATTACTCTTATAGTTTTGTACATTGTTCAACTTTGTGAACCGCTCAACGATCTTCAAAGTGATTGAACGGTACTCATCTCCACTTTGGGTACCTCTCCTATAAGCCTCCATGGCAGTCCTCAAATCCTCGTTTATCTTCCCAGTATTTCCTTTCAAATATCTCCTTTTAAAATGTCCTTAGGTAGACTTTGAAATCCTAGTCAAAATTGATCTTTTTTCATCTGCTCACATCCAATTTGTATTACCTACCCGTGGCGTAATGGCTAGCATGTCAGCCTGGTAGGCCGGAGGTTTGTGGTTCGAATCACAACAGAAAGAAAAAGTTTTTTTTACGGATATTGGCTTTCGCGAGGAATTGGCAAGTCCATATATAGTAAATTCATTGCCATGAAAATCGCTTTCTCGATTCGAAATCGGCAAGAAATTGTGGGCCCCTTCCATTCCCTCACAAAGCAATGGTTGGGATCCTCGCTCTGCTGCACCACCCTTTTTATTTTGGTACAATTTGGGGGTGTGGAGCATGTGCACTGACAATATTGCACTCCTTTCCATGTATCATCAATTTAAGAGACATCAAACGGTCACTAGTCTTTGAAATAGTCAACAACCTACCAAGGGATGATACTGATTCCGGTTGTACCTTGATCTGCTGCATTTTAGAATGTCTTGTAGGCTTTCGTCTACATATCTAAAAACGGACCCTGTTGCCTGTATTCCGCCGTTTCGTTTGTTAGTCACCCAAGATTTCTACGCCCAATACCCAACATCTAAGTAAATCTGGTAGTGATTTTGAATAAATAAGCAAATAAATTCTACCACAACGAATTGAATTTAATTTTAATATGTTTTTATAGACAGAAAAAAAACTCCATCGTTTCGTAAAAATTATAGGTTTTTATTGATGTGACAAAAAAAAATGGGCCTACTCTCACACTAATCGATTTTAGAACATAAAATGGAACGTGTTTGAGTACTTCATTGAGCTTTTAGGAATGGTGGCTGTTCCATGGATAGAGTGCTTTGCAGCTCAGCATAAAAACTTTTTAGTGTTCACAAGGACTGCTCTTTTTTTTTTTGCCTCAAGTCGCACTTTAGTTACTTAAATGTCTAAACATGTTCCCTAAAGACTGATATCTATCTCATGTGAAATAACTTTGCTTGTTCGACATCGTTCACTTGCAAATCGCCAAGTTTTAGCAAAGCAACAAACGAGTTCATCCGACTGCAATACAAACCAATGAGCAGACCAAGCAAAACAAAACACAGACCATTGCTCGTAATAAAACGCCTCATTTTATTACTCCCAAGATCGTTATCCTTGCGGATATTATGCGTAAGTGTACGTGTTTTGAATGTCTGTAGCTTGTGTCTCTTGTAACGTAATCATCAATGTAGAATCGATTTGGTATGCTGACTGTCTGGCTGCAACAGTTAGTTTGGCACTAGTATCGTTAGTGTCACATCATAAATCGACAGAGCGAGAGATATCATGAGGACTCGTGACATTGATATCAGACCCAGAAGGAAGAAAGGTTTCCCCTTTGATTTGACAAGTTGTATTGTGAAGTGGCCAGGCCAACTGGGTAAGAGCAACAGTAACAGCAGGGGGAATAAAGTAATGTGTCCTTAGATAACCCGCCTACTATTGACATTTCTTGAAAATAATATGCGGAAGGCTGGAGTTTTTGTGTACCTACGTTGTCTGTTGCCGCGCTGTAACTCTGGTGAGGTAACTTTTATTTGATATAATCCTAATTTATTTGCCCTCTGGGGAGGAAGGAGTATGTATATAGTCGTAATAGTGATTTCAAGGGAATATTTACGATACGTGATGTCAGAGAGGGACATAGGAAAGGACCGTGTTAGCTGGAGACATAAGTATCTGATATAATTGCGGTTAAGTAACAAAAAGGGATTGAAACGGTTTATTTTGTTTAATGCAAAACGTTCTACGTGCAGGGTCTTAAATTGTCTGCCAGCTGTGGTTGTTATGTTCAATGCTCTACAAAAACGATGCTTTTGTGAAGTTAAAGGAACATTACGAGAGGAGTTTTCCAAGCAAGCACGAACCACGCTTTGAGTTTGCTCGTAAAATTTCGTGACTTTGTTGGATTTTGTTAGTTTCTTTTTTTCTTTCTTTCCTTTTGAAACAACCCAGGAGAAACTGTTTTTTTTTACCTAAGTTAGTTAAATTTTTATGGTGAATAACCTTCTCGGATAAAGGCTTATCAGCAACGAGCAACGAACGTTATTTTATTGCTGAAACACTTTGGTTAATTGGAATTTGTTGAAGTAATGACCAGCAAGTGGTGGTTCATTTGAAATTGTTGTTTACAACTTGGCAAATGAAATTTAATTTGACTATTCGTAACTGTGCTGCGTAACCTAAAGCAAACAGTTTCGTGCTATCGTGACTTGATTGCTTCTCAGGTGGAAACGAGGTATCTGATGATGGGCTATGTTAAAATAAGTGCTTTTTGGGATCATAACTCTAATACGAAATGTAGTTTGGAATACGTCCCTTGAACGATGATTAGTAAGTGTGCGGCAATTCAGAGTTAAGATAGGTGCTTTCGATTTTACGACCAACTCAAATTTTAATGAAACATTCATGCTGATGAATTCGTTTGAAGGCACCATAAACTGATGTAGATATGCGAGCTCGTTCACGTTACGTTGCTTGTTGTTCTCTTTACCAAACCTTCGTTAAATGGAGCGTTCATTGATAAATCTCAATAAAGTCATTATACATCCAAGGAGTGTTTTAGTTACTCAGTTTCCACCTGAAGATTTGAATGACAGATTGAATTTAATTTCGAAAAAGAAAAGTGTTTCTACCGAGCGCACACAAGAAAGTGGATGTCTCGGAAGGGATGACATCAGAGAGCCTTTTACGTGTTTTTTTTAATGACCATTCAAAGAAAATTGTGAAATTGAGTGCGTTCAGTGTGATAAGGGATTTTATAATAAGCTTATTTCCGGAAGGATATTTACAAAAATATGGCTGAATAATGAATGAGTTGCTGAATAGGTGAACAAAGCGCTGAATAGAAGAAAAAGTTACTGGATGAATTTAATAACTGGATAAATAAAAATGAAATAAATCGGATTGCTGAATAAATTATTTAAGAACTAATAAGCTGAATGGTAGAACCAAACAATGGATGCATATCAACAATTGGCTGAAGGAATAATGCACTGGGTGAACAGTAGGTGCATAAGTGAGGCCGCAGCTGTAAGAGTTGAAAGACAGTGGCTACGCGTAGTATTCCTGTATGAATACAATGAGCACATAAGTTGCGGCTGCGCTTTTCTATGTATCTGTAAAACATTGTGTTCAGCCAGCAAATGGCTTAGATGATGAACAAGAAGATAGCTGAATGTGCTACTAAGTGAACAGTTCGTGGGATGAATAAATAAATGTCTAATGAAATAAAAGAATTGCTAAATGATTCTTATTATGTCAACTGCTGAATACGTAAGTGGGCTTGCTGAATGAATATCAATTTTCCTGGCGATAAATATACAAATGGTGAAATGAATTAAAAAACTGCTGAATAGATGAAAAGATTTGCTGAATGAATGAATTGATTGCTAAATCAATAAGAAAAGTAGTTGAATGAATATAACCCAATTTTCTAAGTGAGTTCACAAAGGCGTCCGGAATGAATAAATGGCTGAATGAGTGAACAAATAATTGAATGAAAAAGTGAATGAACAAATCTGTGTATGAATGAACAAACGGCTGATTGAAGGAATAATTAAAAAAATGAGTAAAAAACCTGCTTGTGCTGATTTAAAGAAAGAAGAAAAAACTGCTGATCAACTGGACGAGTGAACAAACTTGCTGAATGAATGAAAAACAGGCTGAATGAATAAACAAATGGTTGATTGAATGAATGAACAATTTTCTAAATGAATAAAAACAATTGGGTTGAATGACTGAATAAATTGCGCATTGAAAAAACAATTCTTTGCTTGATCGAAAAGCCTGCTAATTAAAAAATAAATAAATGAATGATTGAAAAAATTGGTGAACAAATAAATGGATAAACAAACTTTCTGAATAAGTGAACACGCTCGCTAAATGAGTGAACAAACTTGCTGAATGAGTGAACACAATCGCTGAATGCGTAAAGAGACTTGCTGAATGAGTGAATAAACTTGCTGAGTAAGTGAATACACTGACTGAATGACTGAACAGACTTGCTGAATGAGTAAACACGATCGCGGAATGAGTGACCACGCTCGCTGAATGAGTGAACAAACTAGTTGGATAAATGAAAACCAATACCAGTAGTTGAACAGTTATAAAACTGGTTGAATTAATGAAACAATTGTTGAATCAATAGATCGAAAATTAATAACCGAAAACTAATGCGATTATTTTAAATCTATAAATCAATCAAATTCATTTTTTTTATTATGCCTTTACAAAAATAGTTTTGAGGTAATGAATTTTAATTGGTTGCTTTTTTTACCTTCTTTGACTCGTACCAGCTCAAAAAACTTGTGTAATCGAATCAATTAAAGTTCACTCAACGAATCTGTGCCTGTTTTCTAGTCAAAAAGACAGATCACCATATCATAACAGCTTAGCTTGGAGATTAGTTCACGGAAATGGAAGTTGAGCAATCAGTTATTTCCTTTTGCAAAATAAATTGCTGCTTAGCCCCTTTATGGAAAACCTAATTTCATGACACTAACAGACTAAAACAGCACTTAGTTACCTAGCAGACAAAACAACAGCTTGTATAACATTTCTTTTAAGTCGATTTGCATAAAATTGTACTAAGTTATGATAATCTGAGGAACTTACACGACATTTTGATATAGGTTGCCTTTGTAAAGTCTCTTCCGAGAAGAGTCATTTCTACGACAGCTTTATATGATTCAACTAATAGGATTATGCCGACTACACAAAAGCTTAAAAATGTCGCACACTTTCAATCGTACATAATTGAATGAGCATGTGCAACTGCCGACTGTCTGTATAGATATAGAAGATATTATACAGCAAAGGATTCGTGTATCGTTGTTCCCTATGTCTCTCGCTCAATTGACCCAACCATGGGTGATTCGATTGCAATGCACATTTTGTCAGATCAGCGAATGGTGCGAGACGAGATGAAAAGCATTCGAAAGATCAGCAGTGCAGGGCCAGGGGTTCTGTGGCAGTAATTGAATAATTCGTTATACACCAAGACCGGACGGCTATACGACAGTGAATGTGTTTTTTCTGTTCATCTATCTTGAGGGTTCTGGAAGTGAAGTTAGTTCTGGGTTCTTTGGACGGTGGCGGTAATGGTTCGTTTCCTTTTTTCTTTTTTTTATTTCACTTTATGGAGAGTTGCCCTAAAAAAGAAACTCCAATAAATTGGTTACAGAGAATAATTTATTATGATGAGTTTGCATCAGGGCTGGATTGGCACTTTGTGTTTGGAAGGTTGTGGTAATGTACACAGGAGATTAATAACTGCGCCTCCTTCAACGGGAGTTTTTCACTTGGGGCGTGGATCTGCACATATTTGCGACACCAATTTTTTTATTTAAATGATTGATGATTGGAGGAAATTATTGGCCTTTCAAGCAACACCCATGGGATCGTTGTAAATGATTTATTGTCTTAAAAAGAATTTCTAAGACGACTTGCCACAAAAAATAAGATAAAATGAAAGGTCGAGCTGCGAGATCTTGTTACAGTTTTTCGAAAAGCAAAACAAACACTTGCAGGCAAAAAGCTGATCAAATATTGGGATTGAAAATGGTCATAAGCGCTAGCAGACCAACCGGCAAAGGCAACTGAGAAAGCGACAAGCAACAGACAAGGTGTTAAAAAGACATTATGACTTCCAAACCCAGCGACCAAAACATGCGATTAAAATACAAAGGAACCAACAGCCATACCATAAAATTAACGTTATGGTCAATAGATAAAAAATTAACAGTAGTGGCGACCAACAAACATGGCGTCTCAAAGGCAAATCGACAAATAGATAAACGACCATCAGAGTATAAGTATATCACTGACTAATTGAAAATTAAAATTGAAAAGGTGACCTAAAGACAAAACGACTAACAGGCATAGGTACCTACTAACATTTATAGCGAGCAGGAGAGTGAAGCCTTTTTGCTAGTCGCTGTACTTCAATAAGCCATGAAAACTAGCAGACACAGCTACCAACGGAAATGGCTATCAACAAAAACGGTATTCAACAGAGCGACAAAAAGACTGAACAACGAAAAACGACCACCAAAGTCAGTGAACATCAGAAATAGAGATCAGGACACATAGCAAACAACTGATAATGAAACTGACAGACATGGCGACTAAAAGGCATAGACTTATAGGCATCGCGACAACCGGCAACAGGCCTAGTGACCAACAGTTATAGAGACTAGCTCACGGAGACCTACAAAAATGGTGATACCTAAGCAGACACAGCAAGCAATAGATGGCGACCAAAAAGACTGATTTGGCGACTTACAGATATGGTGGCTTAGTGCCTGTCCAGACGGGTTATGCTGTTAACATTATGCTGTTAACACCTAGTGTCCAGACGTTGTTATAATTCCTCACACAAATTCTCCATTTGAGCATAACCCGCCTGGACACGCCAAGTGTACTGCTTAGGCAGATAAATCAAATTTCATTTTGCGAATCCAGCCTCTTTCTTCCTCAACCTTTTTGCCTAGAAACGACCGATATAACGTTATTGGAATAACACGTGTGGACAGGGACTTACAAAAATGGCGACAAAAAAAAAACATGGCGACTAACGAATGGCGGCTTAAAGACATGGCGATTAAAAGACATTGCGACTAAAAGACATGGCTACTAAAAAACTTGGCGACTAAAAGACTTGGCGACTAAATGACACGGCGACTAAAAGTCATGGCGACTAAAAGACATGACATGCCATGTTGGCAGGCGTTCAACAGAAGTGACGACTAACATACATGGCGACCAAAAAACAGAAAGCAGTGAATAGCGACCAACGAAAACAGATTACTACCAACATGGTGATTGACAGTCATGGCGACTAACAGACAAGATGACTAACAGAGAAGTCGACTAACAGAAGTTCAGGTAATCAGGGGCCCTACTCTGTATTTCGTTTCGAAAGTCGATCCTATGCGAAAGTGATTTTCGATCCGTGTATGAATTCGTACCCCGTAAAACTTTAGAATCGAACAGAAATGGCTTAGTACAATTTCCATTTACAGAATAGATTTTTGAAGTATTTTTCATATTTCTCATGAGATCTGTCAAATCAAACAAAGTAAAAAACATTTAAAAAAGTTGGAAGTTTCAATCAAGACATCAATTAGGTTTCAAACAAGGCATTATTATTATTTAATAAAAACTAAAATGTTTTCAGAATGCAAAAAACAGAAAAGAATGGGTTGAGCGGAAGTTTATACGCGATATATATGTATGCCAGCATTTTATGGGTGTCGAAGATTTATATCAGTTTTTAACTATTGTTCGTTCTTATGTTTTCAGTCCCACAGAATTATTGGAAGAGTTTACTTGACGTCCGAGGTGTTTAAAAGTTCCTCAGCTAAATTGGGTTGAGGAAACTCCACCATCTTTGAACTGCTTTTGTTATGTGTGAAAAAATTTTCCTAATTAATCACTGTGCACTGTGATAAAATTTTACATTTTATTTATTTATGGAATAAACATAACTTGGCTTGGACCTCCTAATAGTTCATTATACAATATATTGACTCATTGAAAATTGCAACCACTCAACACAACCAACAACCGTTGCTTTTACAGTGAGTGATTGAAATTCGTTAGCTACTTAGTTGTCGAAAGAAAATTTTCATTTTCGAATGGTTATGGCATTCGAAAACGCTTTGCACGGTGCCTAAAATCCGTTTTCGAATTTGCTTTTCCGAGTGTAGTAGATTCGAATCCGCTTTAGAAATAGTGAGTACAAAATATTCGTTTTCGGACATTTTTGCTTTCGAAACGAATTACAGAGTAGGGCCCCAGGGATGGCGACTAAAAAAATGGTGACAATAAACATGAAGTACCAACATGTTGCCTGACAGGCATGGCGACTAAAAGACATTGCAACTAAAAGACATGGCGGCTAACAGGTATGGCGACTAACAGACAATGTGACCAAAAAACAGTTAACAATAAATAGCGACCAACGAAAACCGAGTACCAAGATGGTGGCTGACAGGCATGGCGATTGGCGACTAACAGACATGGTGAATAGCAGACATAGTAGTCCTCATACATGGAGACTTTCAGACATGCTGACCTATATCAATATTAAAACAGACAAAGTGGCCAACAGACATAACTACCAACAAACATGGTAACGAAGAGACAAGCCGAATAACAGCCATAACGACCAACAGAAAGAGCAAACAACAGACTTAGCGGCCGCCCGTCACATCTTTGAATCGAAAATGTCATTTACCCGACTTGTTTTGAGCGTCGAAGAAACTGACAATGAGTAAGTACATCTATATAATAACATTCAAAACAGCAACGAGGAAAGCAGCATTAATCTTCACTGTAACATACAAGATTATTTTTATCACCCGCGTGAACTTATAAAACGCTATGGCCTTTATTTTAATTCTCTATGAATCAAGACCTTTTTGATAGTTTCTATCTGAAGTTTGATCTACATGAATGGTCCCATTGTTCGCGTGTATCTTCCAACTCAGCATTAAACTTTGCACTCTGGTGTTAATCTGACATTAATTACATGCCATCGTTTGTATTGAGGGCTTGTTTATAGACTTATTTCCTCTTTGACTTCACTTTTCAACCATGATACACCTTTCTGATTTTGTTTATGTCTTCTCGTCTTCCTATACTTTCCTATACACCCAACTGAGTTATAAATCTAGTTTTGTTAGCTTGATGCCGACGATTTATCAAAATGTCGATCAAAGCCATCTTCATTGATGAACTGATGGTGTACACCAACTTGGCATTTTTACCGTGTAATAAATTTGACTACAAGTTAAGTTTTTTAAGGAAGGACGAGTTGACTCTGGAATAAGTTGTTTTTTGTTTATCCGGTGAAAAGTAATATTTTACTACACTCAAATTGGGGTGAATGGCCCCATGAAAACATCGTAATTCTAAACCTAAAATGAAAGTGAAAAGGAGAATTTACATAAAACCCCAGAACCCAGTAACAAGTGAGGTACGACGCGCATGGTCTTAATTACGACGAGCTTATGTTTCTGCAAGATCGTAAAACCGTCTTTAACTGCTGTTGATTTAACTAAATTATTTTCATCTTTCTCCTTAAAAAGCCTCTTGAACAATGGTTTAGTGCAGAAGTAATTACTTGCAGTTATGAAATGCTTGCGCTATTAATCTCGTTCGTCGCCGTCGTTCCGCTGGGTGGCGTGACGTTGCGCCTGGTGGAAGTGAGAAGTGTTACACGACTAGAAGCAACATAAAAATAGCAACTTTTCCAGAAGGCCAAGTTGTAATGTTACCTACCAGTGACGAAGGTGTTTTGTTTGATAAATTGCCATGGTTTTTGTTGCTATAACGCAAAGGAGGTGGGATAATGCGAAGGAAACTCTTTTTTGAGAACGCAAATAGGTCGAAAATCGTTCCATCTGAATTCTTAATGATAAATAAAATTATTTTAATTCTTGCAAAACCCAATGTTACTGTCTGTTACGCGGGAGATTTGTGGTTCAAATCCCAACAGAAGCAAAAATGTTTTTCGACGGGTATCGCCTTTCCCAAGGATTTGGCAAGTCCTCCGATAATAAATTCACTGCCATGATTTTTCTTTCTATATAAGCCGTTCGAAGTCGGCAGAAAATTGTAGGTCCCCTCCATTACCTCACAAGGCATGGTTGTGAGAAATGCGCTAGGCCCTGGAGCTCCTCGCTCTGTTGCGCCACCCTTTTTATTTATTTACATATTTATTTTCGACCGAAATGTCAAGTGGCCCCGTAGCTAAAATTTGACTTTTTTTGTGGCTAACCGTGAAGGACCGATGATATACCAACAATTCGGAAGAAATTCAAGCTTCTAAGACAAATATTATCGAAACAAGACGCGAGCTATAGCCCGAAACCAACAAGGTCTTGGAAAATTGCAGTGACAGAATTCTCACATTAACGAATTCTATTAGCTACAGAATTGGGTGCTGTGAAGCTAGCGGAGGCCGACGCGTATAACCCCTCGCAACGGTCGATTATATCTCTTGAATTTCATCCAGTAGAATGAACATTGTTTCGAGTATAACCGTCGCGTTGTTGTAAACCAGTGCTGGAGTAAGATGCCATGAAAGAAAATAAAACAGTACCATTAACAGTCTAGCAACCAAAGATATTTAAGAAATTCGATCTAAAGCAGCTCCACAGCCGGACATAGCCCCAGACAAGACTCGGCGTCTTATCAAACGACTTCTATAGAAGTTGTATAGACCAAAAGGAATATAAGCAAACTGAATTAGGGATAGCTCTTCTTCAGTGGTCCAACTGTGTGCTGAATACACACTTTTACTGTCTCTATCGCTTAATAGAAAGTCCCAAATGGCTTTAATAATAGTTTACTCCCTCAAGCATCGCACCAAAACCACATGGAGACTAACCCATTGTTTCCATCAAATATATTTCAAAGCTTTAATAAAAAGCCAGCGTGTTTCTTTTTTGAAGTGAAACTTCTTAAACACCATGTGATTTGAAAATTTGATGAAACGAAAAAGCAACACCCAAAAAAAACAAAATTATTCTTAAGTAAGAAGCCTGTGAGGGAATGGGGTAGAATATAAGTAATTCTTCCTCTCCTCTTTCTTCAGGCTTTCGTAGTCGCTTTGTCTGTTCTGAAGTTTCACTTCTGCCGTGTTGGAATGGCGCACACGCCCTTTTTTTAAATATAGAGGAATTTTTTTTATTTGTTCCCTTTTCAGAGCTTAACAGAAACCATCTTTAATTGTGCGAAAAAGGGACACAGTCAAAGTTCTTCTTCACAACTAAAAGAAAATCTATCCATTCGCCATCTATTTTGCAATAATTGATTTTTCAATCATCAAATTTAGACGTTTCACAAAAATCGTGCAAAAAAATTAACTTCTTCAATCATTCAAACAATTCCAAATGAAAAAAAGTATTTCGAAGCCACTTAGTCAGAGAATCCAAGCACACAATCTAAGATACTCCTCCAAGTCATCCGTTCCCTTTTTCTTCTTCCTTTAGATTCTTTTCTAAGTTTCAATTGTTCTCATTTAGTTCTTCAAAAGTGAAAAAGAAAAACAAAAAACAAAATTAATCAGCTTTACTTTCATAAAATCTGACAGATCCCAACTCATAAAACTTAAGAAAACAAAATCACAAACCGTTAGAAAAATGAATGTCACTCGTTGTCCTTTTAGATACACTCTCACACGCACAGCTACGGATTTCCTCCAACCACACAACAAATCACAATTTGCGACCGTGTCATTGTCAATTCAAGAAAGGAATTTGTTGTGTTTTTGTTTTCATGTGCTACCCCCACACGCCCAATCTAAGAATTTCAAAGAACGAGTGAGACCAACCCATAAAAGCCAGCCACACCAAGAGTGATACAAGAAGACAAGAGGAACAACAAATATGATACAGAAGATCCAAATGTCAAAACAAAGTCTGATGCTGGCGGCAGCGGCGGAGACAGGAAAGAGACTCTGATGATTATTACGACGATGATGATGATGGCCTCTAAAGTTCTAGTCTGATAATCTTTGAAGGCGACCAGACACGCTCCAATCATACCTACCCACCTTCCATACCACCACAAAGTCGTGACAGACTTTAAACATTGGAAAATAGGGTTGACTTAGAAAATGAGTATCGTAGAACGAACCACAACTTGAACTTAACTATGTCAGAAGACGGGTGGCTTCCAAGTTCCAAATAACTATTGTGTTGTGTTGTGTTTTACGTACTGTTTAGGTTCTACTTGGGACGGAAGAGAGAGGGAGTTATCTTCTTTCTGTCTGACTGGTTGACGGTCGGTGCCCTGTTTGTACGTCTGGGCTGGGCCTATTAAACCACATTTTTGCTGCCTTTGCCTTCATCCGTCGTTGCACTGGCATCCAATGTTTTTGTCAGCTGCATTTTGTTATCTTTGGTTGCCTTGTTCTCAGGGCTTCATTTATGCATTCAAGTCGTATTTGTTTATATTTTTTGAACCTATAAACCTCTTACCAAGGCAACCTCTCCATCATCAAAGACACACCATCGACCCACCGAACAATCTTGATTCAGAAGAGGCAAATTTACCTCCTAATCGTTTCATTCTATACTCAGCCTTACGTAATATTTGTCTTGGATGTGAAGCTGTAGCAGAGGAAAATTTGTTATTCAAATTCATTTTCTCGGAGAAACCGTCGCGTCAACGGGTTTGTTGTTCATTGCTGATCCGACAATGATGGTGTGATGTGGCTGCGATGACTGTGATGACTTTTGATGTGTTTCTAGGATGTGGGAGTGACTTTTGTTACCTGACATAGAAAAGACACCGTCAGCACAGCTAGTGCAGTCAGGCTCTACACTATACGACGAACTACGAACACAGATTACGGAAAAATGTGGGAGAGAGTATGGTGCAGACAACCACACTATTTTGTTTTTACATCCAATCTACTCCAAGACTGAGGAACTGAAAGAATTAAGTAGAGTTTTTGATTGGATGTGGTTGCTTGTTTAGTTCTACTAATTGCGGGTTTCCTTCCGCTGCGTTGGCTGATTTGATGTCAGTGTTTTTGCTTAGTTGCAAAAATTTTCTCAAATTGAGGACACAATTTGTGATTTTTTTTTTTTTTTGCTGCTTTGGAGAGAAGGAGTACATAGTATTGGGAGTAAGATAGAGTGGTTTGGATTTATAGTAGGAATTGAGGAATGCGTTAAGGATAAGTTCGCTAATTTTGTAGGGTTGAAATGTAAATTTGATCAACAAATTGTCGATAGAAAAACCTTTGTGACCGAGCTGAAAGTAGTTGAATGTAGTTAAACTATGGTTACCCATTTGGTGGCCCTTACGTAATGTTAAACATCGAATGGGGTTTCCAATAGTATCGCTTATCGCGAGGAGCTGACAAGTCGTCCGAGAGTAATAACTCGCGCTTTGTAGCTCATCCGTTCGGAGTCGTTTGTTTTTCCCTTTGGTGTGGTTGAGGGTAATGTTTTAGGCCAAACTTGTTGGACTAATCACAATTATTTATTTTTCTTCAATTTTCTTTACTCTTTTCCTTGTCCTTTTGTTCACAATGTATCAAAGAGCACAACTATTTGACACTTGCAGAAATCTCATTGCTTGTTTCATTTCCTCGAGACTGAGTTGAATCATTTAGTCGTTTTTTTTTTATTATCAAAGGCAGTTCTAGTTCTAATGTATAGCCGAACTTCAGATCAGTAATTTCTGCTATGATGGACCTTTGATATTTCAATCTGATCGTTTTCGTCGACGAAACTGAACGAAAGCCCTTGTGGAAGATATCATCAGTAAGAAACTAAATGCGTCTCAAGGTGCGTTCACAATCAACCCTATCATAGAATTCCATCGTAATTGAAAATAGTCTAAGTTTCCCGATGTTACTATCACATAATCCATTCGGAGTGGAACGAATTTCGAAATTCGTAGTGGAATGAATGTAAATTCGTCGTCTTAATATACGAAAGAAGTTGTGTTTGCAGAAAAATGTGTGTGATCTTGCACATTTGGGGTAGAATATCTGATTTCGAAAACCAGCATGGCGGTTTTAACTGTGGCAACTGGCAATGCTTTCTTCGATTCCATTTGGATTTTATGAACACAAATTTTCGTAGTTCGTAACTTAGTTTTCCGTGTGAAAGTTTTCTACGATGAATTCTGCGATAGGGCTGAATAATCCGATCGCAATTGAATCCTATCGGTTTGAACTCGGGTCGGCTTTCTGTAAGTAGGAAAGTGGATCGGAACGTTCGCACTTTTTCGATACCGATTTATTGTGGATGTTCCGATCGGCCCCCTTCTTACCGAAAGTCGACCCGAATTTAAACCGAATGAAATGGATCCGATTGCCGGTCGGAATTGTTTGGACGCACCTTAAGATATTAAAAATGTATTCTCAAAATACTTAAAAGGGCACTGAGGCATCGTTATTCACGTCGCTATAGTTGGAATATTTACCACTTGTTTTATTGATTGTTTCAAGGTCTTGCACTAAAACTAGTATGTGTCTGAAGTAGAGTATTTTGCCTTCGAGCAGCAGGACTGACTGTAGTAAAGAGAAGCGGACTCAAGATGCTACCTTGGTTTACACCCACTGTTAATGTGACTTGGAGTGCTTCCCTAACTCCAACAGGTCATAAAGGCTTTGTCACTGGTCATTTGTAAATATCCTCCAACCATGCATGAAAATTGTAAAATTTTCTTTAATTTTTTTTTTAATTTTTCCCGTTGAATGTATGGATTTTTGAGTGCACCTATTCATAAGTTTTTTTTTTATTATTGTTTTGTTCATCTGTAAAAAATAAAGAAACTCTATGTTTATCAGGCATTTTCTGAAAAAAATGACCTCAAAGTCAAAGCCTTGTTTCGGGAAGAAAATTTGAACACCATTTATAAAATCTGGCAACCCTAAACCTATGGAAGCTCAACTTAAATACAGTCTTAAAGGTTGTTATTTCTACAAAAAATTAAGTATAAGATTAGGTCTCTATCATCAGTATTGACAGAGATATCGAATTTAACACAGGTCAGGGTACACCAAAGTTAGCCTTTTTTTAAATTGTTCAAAAGTGATATCAAAGTTGAGAAACGGAATTTACTGTAGAATAATTTTTTTCTTAGAATATGACCAAGAATCTCATCCCAAATTATGTAAAACGAATTGCGGGACACCCTGTACCTATATAATTTTTGAGTTTTTTGATAAAAGACTGAAGATCGATCTCATGAGTGAGAGAAATCGGGAGCAATTTTTTTGCTGGTTCAGGTCTCAGATAATACGAAAAAAAAGTTGGCAAAAGCTGGTTATCGTTAATCTAAAGGCCCTTTTAAAACCAATGGTTTTCTATGGATGTTCCGTTTGATTCACGTCTCAAATGGAAAGATTCTGATGTCTGCGTACCTTTCTTGGACTGCAAAGAGCGCCACAGTGGGAGTGAAAATATTAGTATCATTGTCTGATCCTTTACAACGGGGCTCAAGTAAACAGAATCGAAAATGTTATTATCAAACTGATTCGCGGTCACATTGCAAAAGCGTTGACATCGACAAATTGCCTGATATTTGAGTCCAACTACCCCAATATAGAATACGTGGTGCCGAATGATCTTCGATCCCGTATGTGAAGACAAAGAGCTGTGGAGAAGAAGATTCCCCAAACAGATTTATGAGCATTATCGCGAAATGGGCATAGTAAGAAGAGTACTTTCGGGACTACGGTGGCTAGGCCATGTAGAGCAGATGGTTGATGATCCGGTTCCACGAGTTTTCGAAAGCACATTGCAGGGAAATGAAGTGGATGGCTTCGTCTTAGTTTGCGGAATCAAGCGGAAGAAGACCTCAACAGACTGAAAGTGCTCTCCTCGAATCGAAATTGTCCGCGAAAGATGTTGTTTGAGGCCCTGGTTCATCCTGAACTGTGATGCCCACCTAAGAAAGAAGACACGAAGAGGGCTCCGGAATTGTTAGACCACTTACATCAACTTCGTCTACGTCTAACCAATCGGCATCCTCAGATGCTTCACTGCGGTGCACAATACAGCGAAACTCATTTGCTCTTCTGGCAGCAAGTCGTTGTCGCCGTACTCGTCTTTCCCAATGGTCGAGGCATTCCTGCAATGGACGTTACGACTGTGCGTTTGAACACTTTTGTGGGATGTAAAATAGATCCCACAGGTCGTACATGTTCTGTTAATGAGATCGTACTATACTGATGGGCAAAAGAAATCGTAAGGCATTTACTTAAACCCTTCTAGAGAAGGCGATATATCAGTAGACAATCTCATAAGAAGTGTTGAAAACTGGCATGATCCTTTGTCTAGCACGAGATTGCTTGGCGTTTGACGGATTGAACAGGGTGGCGGTAAGAAATGACGGATTTTAATGCGTTTATCGATGGGGAGCAGCAGCATTCGTATAATGTGATTCACGGACGTGAGCGTTGGTGGATCCTGCAAGCTTTCTTTAGACTTTCTATATTCTGCCGAAACATCGCAGTTGTCAATTCTCCTTATCGTGGCCTTCACCTTGAGCTCTTTTATAAGATCTTTTATATGTTCTGCAAACTCTTCTTTATTTTTTAGTTTTTCTTTAACCGTTTTCCAAATTTCATTGGCATGTTTTGGGCACAGTTGCACTGGAAAGCTATATGAAAACTTTTATATGCCAAGAACAGCATATGATGCAAATCTCCCTCTTTCGCTGACACCTCAACAGCTAAACAACACTGACAACAGGAGTGTGCTTCTGTGTCAACACTAACTAACTGACAACGAAAACAAAAAAAAAGTATAGGGATTCCCCGTAAAACATAAACGAAAGGAGTGATGAAAAAAGTAAAAAAAGCCCAGAAGCTCAAACATAAACAAAAAGAACTGCCAGCTATGAAAATTTTCATTCCCAAGTTTTTTTAAATAAAAAATGTTACGTAACGTGTTGCGGCAACAAACTTCCCCCCTTGTAACGCAGCTTTACGTTTTGAAAGAGCCCCTCCCCCCAATGGTATTACGTAATACTGGAACGCCCCTTAACTTAGTGTCTTAGTTAATCTACCACGTTCATAACCTCTGTATTAAACCTCCTTCTAGCTTCGAGGCTGAACAATTATTTCTGCCTGTGCCTAATTTTAGTTGAAAATTTATATTTTTTTATTGACTTCAAAAAAAATTCGTAAATTGCCGTAAATTAATTAATTAAAGACATATAAAATATAAAGAACCTCATTTTGAGAATTTAGTTTTAACTTGATTTTTTTTGTTTTGTCTTTGCAGGTGAGTAAACTTCAACTCTTTACTGATGCGTAGTTTGATTGTAAGTAAATTCATAACTAAAGAGTCTTCCTCAAAAACGTATAAAAGCTTCAGAACTAAAAACCATTGATGGAAGTTTAGTTGTTTATTTTATGAAACGATTAAAGACAAAGGAGTATTTATGTTTCAAAGTAATTCAAGCGAAAGGACTTACTTAGAAGAAGAACAAATAATATCTTCTCTTTAATTTTAGCCTTTTCAATTTAAATGTCGTTATAATATCCATGGTATATTTTTAAGTCTCTACCTACACTTTTCCAAGAACTCAAGCCATGCTATTTTCCAATTTAACTGCTTTCGTTTCATCTTAAATTTCTTATGCCATTTTGTGCTAAATTGGAATATCAAATGGCTTGAGTTCTTGGAAAAGTGTAGGTAGAGACTTAAAAAATATACCATCAAGTAAGTCTTCAGCCTAACCGTCTCCTAGGGGAATAAAAAGAATATCCTCTCTGCTGAGCTTAGGAGTCAGCTTTTATTTTGATTTTTTCGTTTATCGTTTCTTGTCAATCAGTATACGCAATTATTAAAACGAAGGGTAGGTACCTATGCGAGCTCACTTAAAATTATTTGCTTTTCATTTCTCTAAGTTAAATATTTGTACATTTTTCAAAGAAGTTTTGTGTGCAATTTTGAGACATGAAAAGGAGTTTTGAAATCGTCTCAGGTCGATGTGATTTCTATCTTCTTTGATTGAAATTCACTGAACATGATTATGACTAAAATCGTAAATCGAACTGATATTTTTTTGTAATTTAAAAAAAAAATCGTTTACAGCACTTTAACGCGAACACATTATAAGGCATGTTTTATATTGGCCCTTTCGAAGTACTGCCAAGTTCTTCTGGCTGTCATCAACATCAACTGCTTTTGGTTATTATTATTATTATATTATTATTAAAAGCTTTATTTGCCAATTAAAAAACAAAAATTGTTTGTACATATATAGTTAATGGTTTTGTTTACATTATTTAAATTAGTATAATTTTTAATCTGGCGTAAGCCTCCCCCATTGCTGCCCATAGATTTCTGTTCTTTCCGTCATTATATCAGTTGTTGTTGAATTGTTTAAGATCGTCTTCCCATCTCTTCTTTGGTCTATCTCTAGGTTTAATTTCGTCTGGTGGGGTCCATCTTGTTAAAATTTTTGTCCATCTGTTGTCTTGGATTCTCGAAATGTGACCGGCCCAGCTCCATTTAAGTTGTTTTATTCTTTGAGTTCCGTCTGTTATGTTAGTTCTTCTTCTTATTTCTTCGTTCTTAATTTTTTGAATAGTCCTTATATTAAGTAGTTTTTTTTCCATTTTACATTGACAGATTCTTAATTTTTCAATAGAATTCGATGTTAGTCCCATTGTTTGTAAACCGTATGTCATTACAGGAAGTATTGTTGAATCTATGATGTATTTTTGTGTGTCTTTTCCAATTTTTGCATCTAGAATCTGTTTAACGTTCCAAAATTGTTTCCAGCTATTAGATAATCTTCGATTTATTTCCTTTTCTTCCTGGTTATCAAATGATTTCAGTTGTCCTAAATAAATGTAGTCATCAGTATACTCTATTTTATTATTTTGAAGCAAGATTTCCTTTCTTATATGATTTGTCATGGCTTTAGTTTTGCTAAGATTTAATAAGAGTCCGTGGATTTTACATTCATCTGCAAGTTTGTTCACCATTTTTTCTAAGTCCTCTGGTTTGTCTGATAGAAGAACAATGTCTTCTGCAAATCTTAGATTGTTCAATTTCTCTCCCCATATATTTAATCCAAATTTATTTTTCCAGTCAAGTCGACAAAATATTTCTTCTAGTACCGCTGAGAAAAGTGGTGGAGAAATTGGGTCTCCTTGTCGTACTCCAAGGAGTTAAATTCTCGTCCCATTTTGTCAGTTTTAATTTTTGCAGTATTGTTGTTATAAATGTTTTTGATTGTCTGAACAAATATTGGATTGATATTTTGATTCGTCAGTGCTGCCCAAATGCTTTTATGTTCTATCGTATCAAAAGCTTTACTAAAGTCAACGAATAAAAGATAGAGAGGTTTCTTGTACTCATTAAATTTTTCTATTAGTTGGTTAATGGTCTGTAAGTGGTCAGTAGTTGAAAATCCTTCTCTAAATCCGGCTTGCTCTCTTGGCTGTTTGTCATTTAGTGATATTTTTAATTTTTTGTATAATGCTTTTGAGAAAAGTTTATACACTGTCGATATTAAGCTGATTGGTCAGTCATTATTTATATCTTCTTTGTCTTCTTTTTTATGTAATAATGTTATGATGCTTTGTTTCATTGTTTTGGTATCTGTTGAGTTTTAAGAATGGCGTTGAAAAGTTTTGTCAGAAATGTTGAGTTTGTTTTCCGAATTTTAAAATTTCTGCCTCGATACCATCACTGCCTGAACTTTTCTCTTGTCCCAATTCGTCGATGCAGTGTGTGATTTCCATTTCGTTGAAAAGTATCGAATCGTCATCAAAGTTGTTGTCAAGGAAAATGTTGTTGTTGTCTGCTTCATTGTTTGTTGATGAAAACAGGGATTCAAAGAAATCTGTAGCTGTTTTATTTATATCTATCCTTTTGGTGAGTCTTTTTGTATCATTTTTTATAGAAATGATCCATTCTTTTCCATCATCACACAAAAATTGTTTTGTCTTTTTTATTGATTTTGTATTTTCTAATATGTCTTTCACCTTCGATTCGTTGTAGTTTTGGATATCTGTTTTTGACTGTAATTTAATTGTTTTTCTTAATTCTTTCAGTTCTTGTGTTTCATGTGCTGTCAGATTGGTTTTTGCTCTCAATTCTTCTCTTTTGTTTATCATAATTTTTGTGTTCTGTGAGATTTTTTCGACTTTGGTGTTCTTTGGTTTTATTATAGTGTCCTTTGCTGAAGTTTTTATGATAGTTTCGAAGATATCATAAATGTTTTGAATATTTTCTGAAGTGTAAGTGGTGTTTATTATTATATTTATTTTTCTTCCAAGTTGTATGTTATACGTTGTTTGTTGCTCTGTAGTAATTTCTCGAGGTGTAAAATATTTCTGATGATTCCTGTTCATAGTTCTGTGGTTGATTTTGATTTTTGCGCGTATCATCCTATGGTCACTATCAAACTTTAGCGTGGTTATCGTTGAAACGTCCATGATTGTTTTTATTTTATTTGTCAGTACTAGATCAATTTCGTTTTTTGTTTTATTTATCTGGAGATATCCAAATCCATTTAAATTTGTCCTTTTTCTTAAAAAATGAGTTTGCAAGTTTGCTTTTGGTTATATGTTAAAGTAAATCACTGTTCCACTCATCATCTACTGCGAAGTAGACTTTAGTACTTCAAAGTCCAATGTAACACCGCTATGATAAATTCCTTGTTATTTAAAAAGAAAACTTTAATATTGCCTTTCACTGTCATAAATTTTGACTCTCAAACAATTATTCTTATTGGCTTTGATGTCAAAAGCCAACATGACCTCCAATCAATTAAGGATTTCCCATGCAGCATACAGCCCTAGCAGTGTTAAACTCAGTTGCTCATAGTTGCACAGTTTGCAGAACATTCCTTCTCCAATTAATTTGATATTTACAAACTGAACATGTACTCGTGTGTTGAATATAGAAATGCCACGCGAGTCACAGAACCCGTTGCAATTGGCAAATGAGAGAGTCACCCTCTTCGCGCCAACAACGCCAACCGTGTCTAGAAAAGCACACAATTTAGAATAAAAAAATATGAGGAAGACAAATGGCAAAATGTAAAGCAACACAAAAATAAAAACAAAAAAAAATTGTCTGCAAAGATAAAAAGTGCAGTTTTTGTGTCGCAAATTGCTGGTCAGTGGCCAAAAATATTTCGCCATTCAAATGAGCTCTGGTCCCAGAAAAATACACACACCAACATCGATGGTGATGAAGTGAAGAATTAAAAAAAGAAAAAATGTCATCATAATTATGACAACAACAAATTGTGGACCTGCTAGACGGTGAATTTTGTTTACTTGTATTTTCTTTTCTTTTTCTTATTTTCATTGTTATTTTATTACATATTATTATTTGCTGGGTTCGCGGAAGAGTTTGCCATAATTTAAAAATGTCGGCGCTTTGACAGGTGTCAACGAATTATGTTAAATGAGAAATCCAATGTGAGACACATTGTGTGGAAGGTAACACTTGCAGGGCAATCTTATTTGCTTTGGATCGAGAAAAATTAGTTTAGGTAGTGTTGAAAATGAAATTAATGTCTGTGTTTGACATTAACGTCAAGGTTATGAACATTAATTTTGGTTTCATGGGTGTCCCAGTGGGTTGAGGCTTGTGAAAGGTCATTCGATAAAATTTTACAAAAAGGTGGGGGAATAAGAACAATTTGGAGATGAGCAGCTGTGACGAAAAAGAAAGTTTCAAATTGTTCTACAGAGAAATTTCTAACCGTTCGTTGTCGACCAAGTCTTCAACTAATTTCGACATCTTCCGGTTGGAATTTTCTTCTGCTTTTATTAAATTGTTTTCTTTGATATTTTCATAGATTTTGTTTTTTATGTATTTTTCTTAATATGTAATTTGAAAATTCTGAACCTACCTACTACTTCGTTGATTCGAAAATATTAATCAGTAATGCATTACTTCAGCTCTTATCTAATTTCTTTGATGATATTCAGATTTATATCCGGTTTTCATCATAATTTCTTGTTCACGTATCCTAGACTAGGGTAGAGTTGTTATTATTCAACATTCAAGACTGTACCATTCTCTCAAAAGAAGATACAGACAAAAGTTCAATATTTGTTATGGTGCAAAGGAAGGAAAGAAAGTATGTAACTGATTGATTTGATATGATACTTCAAAAGTGTTATGAACGAATTGTTATACTGGATAAGTCCTTGTCGGATCATAAATACATTCATTTCCACACCCATATATGTTAAGGGATCAAAAAACTGAACAGTTTTCAAAGATGGGCTCGGTTATATCGTCAAAATAGGTTAGCTTGAAAGGGGGGCAGCCGCGAGTTTCAGCACCTCATTCCTTATTGCTCGTTATTGGATGATGAGATGGAAGTGATTGTTGGTGAACGGGATATTGGGCTTGAGTAACCTCACTGAGCTATTTGCAATACTGAATGAGCTTTAGAAGTATGTGCAGTCAATGGTTGGAGATGTCGCCCAGTTTATCGAAGATGTATTTTCCGAGGGTTTTTTTTTTCTTAGGCCGAGGCCACGCAGTCAGCGATAAGCGAGCGAGCGAGCGACTGAGCGACATGAAAAAATTAAAACAAATGAAATTGCATTGAACTGGCCATGCATTGAGCGAGCGATGAGCGATTTTTTTAAGCGACTGAGCGACGTCGCTCTGTCACCAAACTTGTTCTAATTTTTAGTTTGTCGCTTAGCGTCAAGAGCAACAGATAGAGAAGATACAACAAATATAAACGTAGGGCTCTTGACAACGGCATTTTAACAACTAATCGCTAAAGAAATGTCGCTCACGAAACGAGTGTCCCGTCGCTCGACTTTGTCGCTTAATCGCTGATCGTTCAATCGCTCGCTCGCTTATCGCTGACTGCGTGGCCTTAGCCTTAGAGTGGCATAAACTCAGGCACTTTCCGAGGAAGTGGAGTGACTCTTATCCTACCTCTGGTGTCGTGGCATTCCTTACATAAGTCGGATGTGCTTATGTCCATTCTCCTCATGTGGGTACCCAATGAGTTGTAACCCGTGAGAAAGCCAATTAACGGAAATGCCTGGCTATAGTTTTCTGGAAAACCACTAGTTTTTAAAGATGACACCAGTCATTTGTAGTTTTAAGTGGCTTGAATACAGAGGTGTGGAATATAATAGGGTGGCGCAACAAAATGAGGAGCCCCAGGGCCTATGGCCTTCTCACAACCATACCTTGTGAGGGAATGGAGGGAACCTACAATTTTCTGCCGGTTCCGAACGGCTAATCGACAAAGCACTTTTCATGGCAATGAATTTACTAGCGGAGGACTTGTTAATTCTTCGCGAAAGGTGATACCCCTGGGAAAACAGTTTTTCCTCTGTTGGTATTCGAACCATGAACCTCTGGGATAACAGGCGGACATGCTAACCATCACGCCACTAGTACCACAGAGGTGTTGGTCACGCTGAATTGGAGTAATGACCAGGTTTTGGATAGTTTATCCGTCATATTATTGCCATTTCCATTTATGACACGGTATCCTGGGACCCATGTTAAAGTAACGGTGTTATAGTTGTGCTTAACTTAAGTTACTGCGACAGCTTTCTAATTATTTGAACTTTGTGGCCATGGATGCTATGGCTTTTATATCCAATTGGCTGTCTATCAATATCTCGATGTTTATGTTGAACTCTTTTTGCGTATCGAAATGTTACTGTCTGTATTTGTGCTTGAAAGACACTGCAAAATCCTGGCAGGATAATCTTAGATGAGTTTTGGAGATATGACTTAACTTTATAACCTTTCCAGCATTCCTTTGTCGGGTTGTTAGTTATTGGCACTGGGTTGAAATCAATGTGCGGTGTTGTGTCATCTGTTCATTATAGGTCTGTGGCCTTATATGCCTGCTTTACAATTATTACATTGTTTGAGCCCTTGCTCTTTTTACCATAATCTCTTTGGGGGCTTTTCAATATTACTTAGTGCGATTTGAGGGAAAGGGGTCTTGTAAAAACGGTGCGTTACAAAGTGGGAGAGGTTTTTAGAACAAAGCGTATTGTAACATTTTTTATTTGAATAAAAAACTAGTGAATTAATTTTCCTCAAGCTGGCAATTCGTACAGAAAGTGATTTTTAACGTTTTTTTTTCATTTATTATTACCTTAATCGCGATCACGTCATAACTAAAGCCTTTTCGGTTTTTTTTGGCAATATAATTGTAACTTTTAGGTGAATAATATGGTAACGTAACATTTACGTAACGTTAAGCTAGGGTAGGTTTTTTTTTATAACTGAATCGCACATCAATAGGTTATGATTTCCCTTATAATGTTTAGAACATAGTTCGAGAAAAGGAGAGGATTCAATAGGAGACACCGATGCACGTTGCTTTTGAATTTGTGTGAATCGTTTCGTAATGCAAGGTAAAAACAGAGTCTGGTAAAGCTTTCCATATACAGGTAGTGCGATTATAATATATATCTCCATACTTTACTGTTCATCCGAAGTTGGTAGAATTGATGAGAATTTCTAGTAAGGCGGTGTTGCGGCTAAATTCTTTCGGGGGAAATAAAAAAAGAAAGGAAAAAAGCGGTAAAAAAGGGTGAGACAAGTAACGTTTTGACGATGTTCAAGTGAATCAACCTATTCTATCATGAAACTATCACCTATCAGTTTCAACGCTCGGTTCTTGTACCCTACCAAGTAGTCGCAAAAATGTTTGAGGAGCATCTGACCAGATGTGAGAGATATACTCCACTTTTGGGCGGATTCTTGACTTGACTTAGGTGGGCATTACAGTTCGGGGTGAACCTGGGCCTCAACCAACATCCCTCTATAACGACTTCGATTTCGGGCGCTCTCTCTCCAGTTTAGCACTCCAAGTCGGTTGAGGTCTTCATCCACTTGATTGCGCCACCTAAGACGAGGTCTTCCCCTTCCGCGATTTCCCGGCAATGTGCTTTCGAACACCCGACGAGCCGGAGCGTTTGGGTCCATCCGCTCTACATGGCCCAACCATCGTAGCCTGGCGATGCGTACTCTTCTGGCTATGCCCATGTCGCGGTACAGCTCATACAGCTCGTTTTTGTATCTTCTTCTCCACACATTGTCTTCGCATACGGGACCAAAGATCATTCGGAGAATTTTTCTTTCGAAGCGATTAAGGGTTTCCTCATCCGCTTTCGATAAAGTCCATGCTTCCGCGCCGTAAAGCAGGACTGGGATGATCAAGGTCTTATACAAGGTCACCTTGGTTTTTCTAGAGAGGGTTTTTTTGTTTCTCAGTTGCCTTCTTAACCCAAAGAAGCAACGGTTGGCAAGAGTTATCCTTCGTTTGATCTCCGCACAGATGTTGTTGTCCGTGTCTACAGCGGATCCTAGGTAGACGAAGTCCTGTAGTACCTCGAAGTTATGTCTGTCTATTGTGACGATTTGCCCAATTCGTCGATGTTCTGTGTCCTTGTTTGATGACAACATATACTTCGTTTTGCCCTCATTAACCATCAAACCCATTTTTGCCGCTTCTGTTTCAATACTCGCAAAAGCACCTATGACATCACGCTTTCTTCTTCCCATTACGTCAATATCGTTTGCATAGGCGAGTAATTGCACAGACTTTTGAAAGATTGTTCCTCTGGTGTTGACGTTTGAGTTTCTTACAATCTGTTCAAGTATGATGTTGAAGAAATCGCATGACAGCTTGTCGCCTTGCCTAAAGCCTTTTTCGACATCAAAGGTCTCGGTGAGTTCTTTACCGACCTTGACGGAGCAGGGTGAATTCTCCAAAGTCATTCTGCATAGTCGTACGAGTTTTGCAGGGATGCTGAAACTAGACATGGCTCTGTACAGCTCGTCTCTGTAAATGCTGTCATACGCGGCCTTGAAATCGATAAAAAGATGGTGAATATCGATATTACGTTCTCGGGTTTTTTCCAAGATCTGCCGTAATGTGGAAATTTGGTCTATCAAGTTGTTGACGTGGGGTTTCAGACGTTCACATATTACAGCAGACAAGATCTTATAAGCGACGTTGAGGAGGCTTATCCCTCTATAATTGGCGCAATTGTGAGGGTCTCCCTTCATTAGGGCGGATTCAGGCCTTATAAATTGAAGCCTGTTTAGAAGGAGTGAAGAATTTCCTGCATCATCTTAGGAAACCTAAACATTTTGCTCAATTTTTGGCGACTTCGAATATGTTATTCCAACGAAGGTCGTCGTCGTAGACACGGTGCGTTGGGGAGGGTTTGTTGAGAGCTGACTGTGGAAGGTTACAAAGAGTTGCTGAGAATTCCAAAAAAGCAAAGAGCAAAATGTGCCTGCAAAATAGTCCTAGCTCCCTTGGTATGTGTATCAAAAGTTTTTACACTAAAACAAAATATGCCAGCGTCACATGGCAGTGAATTCATATGCCTTTTTGTGTATGAACAGATCTTGAAGAATTTTTAATTATCTTTTGAAAATAAGAAACTAAATTTCATAAGGTGTGTGCTGTCTGTGTTTATCGATCTCCTCTTTTGTTTGAAGTGAGGAAAACTGCGCGTCGAAAATACTCGATTATCGATTGAAACAACTTCATGTAATGGATATGCTAGCACTGTGAATGTTTGACTTTAATGACAACTAATTAAAAAGAAAAAAAATAATTTACCTTCCCTGATCTGATCTGATGTGTTACCCGTGGCGTGACGCGTGATAGTTAGCATGTCTGCCTGTTAACCGGAAGGTTCGTGGTTCGAGTCGAAGAAGAATTATTTTTCACAGGTATCGCCTTTCGCGGGGAATAGGCAAGTTCCGCGTTAGTAAATTCATTGCCATGAAAAGCGCTTTCTCTATTAGCCGTTCGGAACTGGCGGAAAATCATAGGTCCCCTCCATTCTATTACAAGGAATGGTTGTGAGAAATGCGCTAGTCCCTGGGGCTCCTCGCTCTGTTTCGCCACCCTGTTTATTTTTTTATTTGTTCTGATCTGATAATGTTCATTGGAAAGAGGACATTGTGAACGAATCAATGCCAAGATATTGCAATTGTACCTAAGATGTTGCATGAGGAGATTTAAGTTTAATTTTTTCCATAAGTTCTTTATTAACAATCTTAAAAAATTAATACAAGTTTGGAAAGTTTTGATGATACATATTTCAGAAGAAACTAAAACAAGCTTTGTTGCAGATCAAAAAGCTAATGGAGCCATCCCGCACCAGCGCAGCGACATAACTTCACTGTTGTCAATGCATGAAAACTATCGTGATTATTTACTAAGGCCACAATAAAACCATTCTGAGAGAATCCTCTGATATCTGAACTCGACTAACGCGCAAGTTTTCCTCAAAGTACAACAATGGCAATCAATTTTTTTTTTTCTTTTTTTTACAAAAATGGAGGAAGGGAAACTTAAACTCCTAAAAAACCCACTTTATTTTTGCTCGATGAGCACTCGTTTGACACGTGTTTCCTTTTTTACACTCCTAGTCCTTAACACGTAGTCGCCATAGGCAACAATTTACCTACATAACCTTTTCACATTTGTTTCTTTTGCCTTTTGTTATTTTTACAATGACAAATCACAGGATACCCGCAACAGGTAGATTATCCCTATTTTCTCATCTCAAGCCAAGTCTTATTGCGCATTTTATTTGTATATTCAACCTCACATTGTAGTCCCTTCCTTACAATTATTCGTTTTGCGAACTTCCAACTGTGTTGTGCGTATATCTCATTTTTATCTTCACAATTAAGTGTCGGCAATATTTGAAACGTTTGTTTAATCCTTCTATACCGCGAACAAAATGTCCTTATCTGCCACAGAAGAATGCCGCACAATTAAAGCCTAAACAGCGTGAACTGCGAAATGCTCCATTCTTTTGCGTCGCAAATTAATTACCGTCATTTGCGTGGCTCTTCTTTTATTGGGTTCGTTGCTTATTCGTATCGTGAAAGAATCTTTTGCTATACAAGGTTGTCCTTGTTGCCTATTTGTCTATCAAGAAGCCGCACGTTGTGAGTTCTTTGAGCA
This sequence comes from Melanostoma scalare, assembly GCA_949752695.1. NCBI lineage: Eukaryota > Metazoa > Arthropoda > Insecta > Diptera > Syrphidae > Melanostoma > Melanostoma scalare. The sequence goes on along the minus strand of OX456984.1, from coordinate 165,467,818 downwards.
TCTACAAAACAAAGAAAAAAAAAACAGAAAAAAATCAAGAAACTTCCCATGGCACGGCACGCAGTGTGAATTGATCCGAATGATAGCCACTCTTCCGTCTGATGGTCCATTGAATGCAAATCTCTTGGCTGAAAAATAATTTCGTTTCGACGACGACGGCGACACACGATGAGATGCATACTAAGCATTAATCTGTGCAAAAGATTCACGGATAAGGCAGGTCGATCAGAAAAAAAAGAACAACAAAAATCCAACAGCACCAAAAAATATGAGAAAGAGGACAAATAGCTCGGAGGAGCTGAGACTCGATTAAAATGCAACCTGGTGGATCCTAAAAGCCATCGAAGTGCATTAAAGTGCCAGCGTATGCCCGGCAGCAAAATACCACTGCTAAAGCAACATTGCCAGACTCTTGCTTGCGTTATTTCATTTTATCTCACCTTGATCACGTACGCAGTGTTTAACTTTAAGAACGGCTACATTCGACGACGACGCAGGTTGTTGAGTCAAAGATACGACACCGATAGGTTGGTATACTGAAGATGAACACTTCTTTTTATTTTAGAAGTTCTCATTGGTGTGCGTGTTTGTGGATAAAAAAAAGCAAAAACCTTACCTACTCTGTATAGCACAGGTATACCGACCAGAAGAATTATAATTATTTGCAAAGGTTATGTGGATTTTTGCAAAGCTGGTGATTTTTCTTCTTCTTTTTCAAATTGAATTTACTGCACAGCGGGAAGTGGTTGGTAATCTTTCTTGAGGATTTTCTAGAGACCACCGCTCTAACTAAACTGGCCAGAGATGAGCAGGTTATTTTATTAAGAAAACAATAATTGGTCACGCTGGCGACGGTAGAATTAAGGAAATCGTATAATTCTAGGAATATTGCTTGGGTTTTGGAAAATAAATAAACAGGGCGTTCTACAGTTTTATCTGAGCGACACTTAATAGGGAATGAGATGTTTCATTGACCTGGTTTTAAATTTAACAAAGGTCGTGTAATCTGCATAACTGTGATTGAGAATCTGTGGGTGTTTATTGTCAATATGAGAGTCAAGATATTAGGTCGGAATACAATTATAATGCCATTAATCCATACGTAAGATAATAAGGGGATATGGAGACACAGTGCTTATCGTTCTTGTGCTCTTAATTAAAACAAGGTTTTTAAATATTCAATTTCCTGATCCTAAAAGGACCTGGCCCTCCAAGTTGGGAGTTGTGCGTGGTTCCGAAACAACCAACAGCCTCGGATAACGATAATGATTTCAAAGTTGACGCCCCAAGCAAACATAAAAAGGACAAAGACCTACGGATCTGCACGTGTAACGTAATTTTACTATAGATTATAAGAAAAAACGTATGAGAATAAATATAGTTTTACAAATATTTATTAGTTCTTATTTTAGTTTAATGTTACAACTTTAATTTGTTAGTAGTAATAAGCGACGCGTTTCGGAGTTACTTCTCCATCATCGGGCGGAATACTTCTGTTGCTAATGTTGTTGGTTGTTTGTTTCATCTTGACTTGGGCTTAGTTCTTCTATTGTTGTTGTTGGTTGTTTTAGTTAATCTTTGTTTAGGTATTTTGGTGGTGTGTTGCTTTCTTCTTCTTTTTCTATTTTTCTATTGTTAAACTTTTGTTTTGGTATTTTGGTGGTGTGTTGCTTTCTTCTTCTTTTTCTATTTTTCTATTGTTGTTGTTGTTGTTTATTGTTTATTTATTTAGTTGGAGCTTAATTTGTAATGTGTTGTCTTTTTCTTTCTTTTATTGTTTGTGTTCAAATTGTATTGCTGTCTCATATAGTGCGTTAGGTTTAATAGTTAGTTTGTCATTTAATATTTTGTCTTGTTCTTGTCTGTATGCTTTATATATTTCGTATTCTTCTATTGCGTCAAGTAGTCTGCTTTTTCTGCATATATGCAATGTCTGTAAATTTGTCTCGATGTCTGTGTAATTGTGATTGTTGTCTATTAAATGTAAAGCAAATGTGGATTTGGTGTTTGGTTTGGGTTTGTGTTCTTTGAATCTCTCTTCAAAGGTTCTACCTGTTTGGCCAATGTAAAACTTGTTGCAATCATTGCATTTAAGTTTATATACTCCGGAATTTAATTTAGTTTCTTGTTTAACGTAAGATCACTTAATGGATTACGTGCAGCTCAAGAATTTGCGGACGCCCTGGACTGCTGCAAAGCAGACATAACCGCCATCCAAGAAGTGCGATGGAGTGGACCGCGCATTAAGAAGATGAAAAACTGTGACATACTAAGGCGACTGCTACAGACAACAGAAACAGCTCTTATTTGGTTGCGGATTTGTCGTTAGAGGAAGACTCAAGGATATGGTGATTAGCCAATATCCAGTTAATGAGCGTATAATGAACATCCGCATCAGAGCTAAGTTCGCCAACATTAGCCTGATATGCGTCCACGCCCTCACAGAAGAGAAAGACGACGATTCCAAAGACTGTTTCTACGAGCTCCTCGAAGAAACATATTAGCAGTGCCCTCGACACGACGTGAAAATCGTTCTTGGCGATTTTAACGCAAAACTAGGGAAGGAGGACATCTTTGGAAATACAATCGGAAAGCATAGCCTCCACGACAAAACCTCCGAAAACGGACTGAGACTAATCGATTTCGCTGCGGGGCTAAATCTTGTTGTAAGTAGTACACGCTTCCCGCATCTCAAAATTCATAAAGGTACATGGCGATCCCCAGATCAATCAACCGTCAACCAAATTGACCATGTTGCGATCGACGCAAGGCACTCTTCCAGTGTGTTAGGTGTCCGAACTTTCCGAGGGGCCAACTTTGACTCGGACCACTACCTTGTTGTAGCCAAGGCACGAATGAGGATATCTTGTTCACGATTCGAGTGTCCCTTCAATTATCCTTGAATCCCATGCCACCAGCATTAAGCATTAAAGACCAGTGGCAGCAATGCCAAGGAGCCATCAAAACAGCTGCCTCTGAGGTTCTGGGTTTCACCCCCAAAAGGAAACCCATGGTTCGATGAAAAATGCAGCTGTTTGGCACGACAAATGTTGATCCAAAAGAGGACAAGAACTGCGTTCGACCAGTATACTGAAATTTACTAGGAGAAAAGAAGGGAGGAACACCGAATTCTCAAAAATAAAAGAAGCAACATGAGAAGCGCTGGTTTGAGGAAATTGAGAGATGCCGTGACAGGAATGAGGTTCGGAAGTCTTACCAAAAGGTAAAAAGATCCTGCTAGAGTGGCATGTCCCGGACTCAAGCCTGTACCAGCAGGGAAACATAGTTGTAGAATCACAATCGCTACTGAGGATCTGGAAAGACCACTTGCAGATTGCTTGCTTATCGGCGATGAAGACACTAGTTCCGCTGCCAGGCAGAATGCCCCATTCAAATTGGACGGTGATCAAGAATGCCGTCCTCCCGACCTAGAAAAAGTTAAGCTTACTATATGCAAACTTAAGTCAAATAAGACTGCAGGTGCAGATGGCCGAACTTTTCAAAGCCGCCGAAGATCAGTTGAAAAGGAGCATGCACCAGCTGATCTGCATTACATGGTCGGAAGAGAGCATGCCCGGTGAACGGAACCTCATGGCAATTTCCATTGGACGAAAAGAACCGCCCAGGAGCGTCCAGAAGCATTCTCAAACCGTTCCTTTGGTGCAAAAAGATCGCTTCTCATGATTCTGAGGAGTGACAGCCGCTTCTCGATTTGAAATGAGAATCGACTCAAGAAGCACTAACACATGTTACTCAAATGTCAAAAAGAAAATTTTCTTCAAGGAATATTTTTTAAGAGCCATAGGTGTTTCACTCACACAAAGGCAATTACGTTAAACTGAACAGAAATTATTTTGGGTGTTCCATTGGTTTTTAAAATGAGTGGAAAGTGCCATCAGTATCGTATGCCCGATCCTAAAGAAGGGAGACCCTCACAATTGCGCCAATTACAGAGGGATAAGCCTCCTTAATCTCGCTTATAAGATCTTGTCTGCTGTAATATGTGAACGTCTGAAACCCCACGTCAACAACTTGATAGGTCCTTATAAATGTGGTTTTAGACCATAGAAGTCCACAATAGACCAAATTTTCACATTACGGCAGATCTTGAAAAAAACCCGAGAACATAATATCGATATTCACCATCTCTTTATCGATTTAAGGCCGCATATGACAGTATTTACAGAGACGAACTGTACAGTGCCAGGTCTAGTTTGGGCATCCCTGCAAAACTCGCATGAATGTGCAGGGTGACTTGGAGAGTTCACGCTGCTCCGTTAAGGTCGTTAAAGAACTCACCGATACATTTGATGTTGAAAAAGACTTTCGACAAAGCGACAAACTGTCATGCGATTTTTTTAAACATCATACTTGAAAATATTGTCGGTTCATATCATAACTAAAACGTCAACCCAGATGAATAATCTTTCAAAAGTCTGTACAATTACTCGCTTACGCAGATAATATTGATGTAATGGGAAGAGGCAGGTGTGAACTTTTTGATTTTTTAAAATACTTGACTAGAACTTGGAGTAGCTCCTAAACCAGTAGTTCCTAGTATATCGCTATTAACCTTAGTCCCTACCAAACTATTTGACCACCAATTGCTTTAAATTACTGCACCAGTCAATAAATTGATCGGTAGTTCCAATAAGTAAAAAGGTGTTGCAAATAATTAAGTTTTCATTAAAGACTTGTAAGTTCTTGATCAGTGATTTAAGTACCTACTTAGCCCATATTTTGAGGTGTACTCTAACAGAGGAGATTTTTAACTACGTGACTAGTACTTTAAGTTCTTCACCATTGAATATATTTGATTACTTTTTGGTTGTGACGTTACATTCTGGTGCATGAATAGTTAGTTCAATTGCTTAGCCATGCCAATTTTTTTTTTTCAAGTACTTATCTAGTCTTCTTAACTTTTCCATCACAACCTCAAGCCCTAGCGATAACTTTTGATTCAGAACCATCAATCAGTTTACCAGCTACTTCATCACTACTTCTCTTGTGTAAAGTGACACTTCTTTTTTCACTTTGGCATTTCTTCTTGATTTTTATTTGACAAGAAAATGACATGTAAAAGTCCTTTAATATAAAATACTTGTTAATCATGTCTCAACTATATTAGAAAATTCCATAAAACATTAACATCGGAACACTCTTTATGAATCCTACACCCTTGATGATTAAAAAGGAACTCTATCAAGTATCCCAACCCTGCTCTCTTTCACCTTCGTTATTATTCATAGTGCCATTGTGTATAGCACGTTTTGTAGAACTCATATTTATTACGAACAAGAGCAAAATAGATCCTTTATCATATTTTTCAAACTCCCTAAAGGTTTTCGGAAACAATTCCCGAAACCAATGGAAACCAACAAGGATCACCAAAGAAGAGCGGAGCATATTAAATAACAACATATCTATCACAATACGAGTGTTTCAATGCCCACACTCAAATGAAACTACACCTCATTTATTTTTCATGTTCCCGGTCACGTAAACATTTTACCTTTCCACATGAAACCTTCAAAGGGAACCTCTCGAGAAATGAAAAATAACATAGCAAATGCATAGTAAGTTGAAACTAGGAAAACCATTTTTATTTCCCGCAGCCAAAAAAACTCATATAAATCTTCATTAGGGTTTCGTTTAGCAAACTCATCTCAAATGCATGTATGGCGTTTATTTTCTTGGTCTACTCGTCCATCACCGAGGACATTTTTCTTTCTTTTTTCTGTACTGTCAGTTGACCAATGATTCTGTAAATAGTTAATCAAATATCCGGTGAGGAAAGTTCTGCCTAAAGTTGTTTACATTGCAACTTCCTTCCCCAATCGCGTATCTCTTTATCTAAAGACAAGGCAAAAAATCCACTTGGAATTGTATTTTTGTGTGAATCGCGATCGAAATGCTATTGAGTTTGTTATCTTTGGCGTATTCATCAGACAGATGCTCCCTTCGTTGTTCGTTTTTGTCTGCATCGTTGATTTCGGCGCAAGTGTTCCGCGAAGGAGCTAGCCCCCGATGGTAGGACAATGCACTCTCTGTTTTTAAAAATGATGAAGGACCACCGACCTACAAAAAAAATGTTTCTCTGAGATACGCTATTAAACATGCTCAACACACGCCACCAGGCGCAGATGTTTTTTTCCTCGAAAAAGGAGTTGACAGGTACCCGAATTATATTTTGTGTTTTTCTTCTTCTTTTTTTTTGTCTAAGTTGTTTTGAAAACTGGTTTAGGTCGTTTAGTTTTCTTTATTTTGGGAACCTTCTCACAAAATCGAAGCACCTCTCGAAAATGAATTAAGGGTGCGATAGTGTTTCGTGTTTTTGCTCATGTTGTTTTCAAAAAAAGAATGAATTTGTTCTTAATGTGGTGTTACAGTACAAACGCTCTTGGTTTTGAGGATTCAGCTTTGCCTTATCTAAAATTCAACAGCTTCATAAATTGCTCACGGGTGAAGATGTTAAATCTTCTGTTGTGAAACGAATGTTATCTGTTGCACTCATTTTTCAAAACTAGACATTGTAAGCACATCAAACATTTCTGTGTAGATTTTTTGTCTTCTCCCTTTGTGTTTCCATTGAAATTCCTTAAATTCCATTCTACATCCTTTGCACTCTAGTAATGTTTTTATTGCTTAAGAGTAAAGTTATGATTACATTGTTACAATTGCTGCATTGTGAACTACACTTGTTGTAATTGCAAAGAAAATTATGCTTAAGAACTTTTCTGGTGCAGGCGGAAGCAGAGTATAGATTGGCTCCAGTAGATTGTCAGTTTCCTTCCTACGCCATTTTGCTTAAGTCCAGGGGCTAGATTCCGCAAGAGTGAATTTTAAATGTGTACACGAAAAATTGTGCACACACTCTAATTTGGATTCCGCAAGGGTGAAGTGGAGTTTTTTTTGACAGAAGACGTGTACACTATCTTTCAAATTTACTCACGGTCTTTTAGAGCGTGAGTTTTCAGAGGGCCGTGAGTGTGAGTTTTTTATATTCACTCTTGCGGAATCTAGCCCCAGGGGTCACATCAATAAAGGACGGATTCTTTTCAACTCAAAGCGTTGGAAGTAATTATCTGACCTACAATGCTAGTCTGAGCTTTTGTACGAAACATACAATTTTTGCGCACCCGTAATTCACGGGGGCTTTTTGAAATCATTAGTGTGGTATCCCTTATGTGTCAGTAAATGGTCTGCTTGTTGTTGTAAACTTTTGCATGGGTACCCTTATTTTTTTGGGCTAATCTGACCGAGTCGGCTTTCGTCGTTTTGAATCTGCTCAATTTCATTTTTCGTTCTGTCTCAGTGAAGTCGCGAGCACTTTGCCGAATGTTCCTCAGTTCTTTCTGGAACGATACAAATTAACTGCCAGATGCCAAAATGTTTTCTTTATTTTCCTACAAACAGAAAATTAAATTTCTTTGAATTCTTTGTGAAGAAGCTGCGAGCCTGAGCGATCAAAAATCCGGTATTAAGACCATTATGCCCTAGATCTTTAATACTGACTTGTTAAACTATAGTCCTGAGCTGTGAAACCACAAAAGTTACAATGCCGACATAAGAAACTCAGAATTCTGGCTTTAACAGCCACCACGGCTTGAAAATCTGCATTCGTAGCTTGAGGTATCACAATCTTTCTTGAGCCACTGCAATCTTGTATTTGAAAACATAGGATATTGGCTATGTAAAAACCACAATCCTGTCTTGAATACCAATTATAATGATTTATCTACAAACTTGCCTTGAAGCACTACAATCGTATCGTTCGTTACAAAAATCTTGGCTTGAATTAATGCCATCGTTGCTTCAACTATCGCATTTCTGCCTTGAGCTGACTCAACCATAGTTTAAAATGCCATAGTCATGTATACAAAAAGCACTTAGTTATCGCCGGAGAAACCTAATTCTCGAATTGACTCACCATTGTAGTACTGGATATAAAAACTACAATGCTGGGTTGAAACACCAAAATCTTTGCTCAAAAACCTAGAGCGCATTGGCTAGGTTAGGTTGAGGTGGCTGCAGGGTAAAACCACCGACGCACTTGGACAAATAAAAGTTCCATTGTTATACAACATCCAAATTTGAGTAACTGACTCATACTGTTTTATTCATTTTGAGCTTTCTATAAAGCGATAAAGACTAAGAACGTTTTTTTTTTTTTTCGTAAAATCACTTGAATAGTTGAAAAAGAGCTCTCTCAAATGCACTTTTAGTGAGGACAGGGTATGTGCAGAGAAGTTGTGAAACGGTTTTCTCTCCCTCTTCGACCATGCTGCTTCCGCAGAAGTCATTTAATTGGACATAGAGCCTTGTGGGTTGTGGCACACCTACTTATGACGCGGTCTTCGATTAATACTACACCGATAAGGAGCTAAGGTGCATTCTGCTTGGAAGTTAGAGAAAACAAACTTATCAAAACGATCTGTTTCCCTCTGGTGTGTAATTAGCCGAGTACAAACTATACAATTAGTTGGACAGACTTCGTTTGACAGATGTTGGATGGTCGGATGTAGTTAGCGTTCAGACTATCAAGCTTGTCGTCCAACTTTATGTCATATGTTCCTCGGCTCCATCTAACTTCAAAGTTTTCAAAAATATTTGAAAATCTTCCAATAAGTTGGTCAAGCGGTCGTCTGAGGGTTCACATTGTCAAGCATTGGTCGTTCAAGCCAAAGTCTGTCCAACTAATTGTACAGTGTGAACGGCTCTATTGGAGTAAAGAGAAAGGCCGAGAACTGCTTGGATTGTAGAAAATTAATCTCAGTTAAGTGCACCATCTTGGTTACATCTGAGCAGACTATCCAGCCGCCACTGTCTGGTTTAGGTTGTCTTAGGACTCATTAAAGTTGATGTTCACTGAGATCGTTTTCTGACAAAGGGTCATTAGTTTCATTGCCTTGGTTGGTATCCACTTCAGATGTTGAGCGGGACTTTGCTATAGATGAAGTCAATGCTTTCAGCAATTTCTTCCACTATTGACATTTTTGAGGTGCGTTTGCGCTTGCGATCGCTCACCTAAACCTAATCTTACATTGGACCCTCGCAATAAGAGGGTCGGCGAGTCCTAGTTGATCACTGCAATAGTAGATCAGTAGGGACTGATCTATTTGTAGAAGAGTTCGGCTGAGTTCTGAGTTCTTGCACCAGGCCAAATTCCCTCTAGGCAGCTACCGGCAAGTTTATACAGATTACACGATCTCTTTCCATCAAAGGCGATTATTTTGACTTGCTTGGTACCATCCTTCATTCTCGAAGGTAGAAGGCTTCCGAGGAAACTATATCATAAGAGTTCAGTAGGAGCTCTAGAGCTTGTTCAGAGCAATCGCGCACTGATCAAAAGAGTTTTAGCCATCCGAAGTGCTTCTGTCAACTGTAGCCATGAAATTTTTGTTTTTAATACCCGTCCCGACGCGACGTGAGTCAGAACAGACATAGCTTGGAAAGGACTCTCTGTACACTTCACAGTTTCACCGTTACTTACTGAAGTTAGTTTCACCGAGGTTGGAAGACGTTTACTGTTAGCGGGCTAGTGCCTCTTTTTGTAGTAGATTTTAGTTTTGAAGTAGTGTCACGTTCCACAGATGGTTTTCAGCTTTTCCTTCCCTTTAAGTGGTCGACTAACAATGTGTACCGCTTTTTACCTTTCCTTTATATCATCGATTATAGCATAGGTCACTGGCGACTTATCCTCTTTCGAGACCAAGCCATTGTATCGCCGGCAGCTCCAACTTCTGCCGACTTTTGGACGTATTTCCCCGTCCTATTATTTTCTCTAAAAAACTCAAAAGCTAAAAAAACACTGCCTTAACTCATGTTTAACATACCGGAAGAATGAATTCAAATCACAATTTAAATTTTACCAAATTTCGCGAATGAAATTCTACTTGCCAAAATTTGGAAAAATCTAATTTAAAATAATTTAATAGTAAGAAAATTTCATTGGAAAGCGGAGTCTTAAAATTAAAAGCTTTAAAAGTTTTATTTCAAGCAAATAGTCCAGGTATAAATTTTTTTGACTCGACACAATTTGGTAAAATCTGCAGTTTTTCGTAGCTACGATCCTTTTGTTCTTTCACAAATTTTTATGTGAGAATCTTTAACTTTTTTTGTCCATATTAAATTTCGCATTTTCATTTTTTTTTTTTAGTTTTGTCATAAAACCAATACAAGTCCTAAGATTATTTAATAATTTTTCAAAGACATTTTCGTCTACGTTCTCCTACGCCTCTGAAAACGAGTCCTTCAACAAAAAGTAAAAGTATTTTCTTCTCTTAGGTCTCATAAGAGACTTGCAACCAAAGATGAGCTAGAGCGAGAAGATGTATCCCTTCGAACGCAGGAGAAAAGAAAACTACAACAGCTGTTGTTAAGATTACTGTTCAAAAATTCATCGAAACTTTCGAACGTACAAAGGATCAATGCAATCCTCTTGCACAGTCGGTTGTTGTACTTCGTTCGGTATACTCGTCCTCCTTATCGGCGCAGCGTTGCGTGTTTCGGTTCTCTGCTTAAATTTTTTAAGAATCCATTCAAATCTCAGCATTTCAAGATTCCCATTTTTTTTTGATCAAGTGATATGGTTACATATCGGGAACGTTTAATAGATGGACAATTGCGTCTCACACGGGTTCGGGTTACGTATTTGTCATCAATGATGGAATACAACACATCCATGAATGGATCCTACACAAAAACTACAACCAATAATACACAGTCACCATCAAGGAAGTGTTGTTCACCATCATCGTCATCATCACGGTGAGTTTGGTTTGCGAGGGTGGAGAAGGACACTTATTTAAGCTTGTGAATATTAATGACTTACGTGTGGGATATTCTGTTAAGAGCAGGTGGCGAAGGATGTTTAAATTAAAAGCAAAAAAAAAAAGAATCGATTAACAAGGGAATAATTGGAAATTGGGAACCGTTCGATGACATCGGATTCAATTGAGTGCATAATTTTATTTCACTTTTTTTTTGTTTTCACACCCTCTACTTTTTTGGGTATAAATTGGGTAGGTAGGTGTATGCATATGCGAGCTGGTGGAATAATTATTCAAGTGGCAAATTGATGGGAATTCGATTTTTATATTAATCTATGTGGATGACTTAAGTGTTGTTGGTTGGTTTCAATTAGTCGTACTATCGTTATAAGTGAAACTGGGGTTTTTGTTGTTGGTATTTGAATTTTGGTTTTTAATCTCCAGCAGACTTGTGTATGCATGCGTTTGTGTATATCTAGTAAAGGACACAACGTCATTGAACCTGAAACTTAATTTAAACTATTTTCGGCATCTTTTAATGAATTATGTCTCCTTCATTTGATCTTGATTTTGGAATTTTGTGAAAAGTGAAAACTGAAAAAAGAGTCGTTGAACTTCCTTTGTTTTGGAGCAAATTGAAAGGATAAGTGTGAATTCCTTGATTTATCTTTCAGGGTTCAGAAAGAAGAGAAGTTGTTGATATTATTTTTCTTTTTTTCGGTTGACGGCGCTTTAAGCTTTAAGCATTATGGCCTCAAGGCAATGAAAGCTTTCTGTTTTTTTTCTGTTTCACACTAGTGATCCGCCTGTTGAGTAGGTACTTCGCGTGAAGGCTTCGGCAAGCCTCCGGGCTAAGAATTCTTCAATGCATAACTTTTTGCTGGTGTATTCTTATTTGATCATGTTATTGTCCGTTTTCGATGAATATTAGTGCGAAGCAATTAAAGAAACCCTAATTCATTGCTTTTTCAGGAAAGTGAGTAGACTCACGCTCCTTTGAGTGACACATCGTATAGGCCACTTCTGTGTTCTAAAGGAGCTGCCGCTTTCCCAACTTACAGCAAAGTAAGACTCCGATTGAACAAATCCGCTTAAAATCGTCTTCTCTATGTATTCTTTGCTGGGCTGAAATACGTACCGTTGGTCAAACCATTAAAATAGTAGAAAGCAGCTTTTGTTCTCCGACTCTGGTGTTCTGTGAAATCCAAGACAGGTACGAAGACACTGAGAGAGATCAAACACCCCGATCTTTTCCATCTGAGACTCTGTAACATTGAACGGACACCCATAGACAATCGTTGATTTTATAAAGGCTATGTCGCAAATTACTTTTATCCTGCTATCAAGTTGATTGCTGAAAACATTCGCTTTCCATACATTTGCTAACATTTCCTTAGAACCGAGCTCAGCCCCATGGAGACAGGGAGTTCTCTATTGAGAACCTTCTCGAATATCTTGCTGATGCTCGGAAGAATACTTATTGACCGACCGGAAATTTGGTCGATTGGATCTTTTCCTCTTTTAAGGAGAGTATAGACCATTGCCGTCTTTCAAAGCAGAAAATATTTTTGCATTGTTTAACAACTTGGTGTAAAGTTGTTTCCGATGAGAGTCTTTGTTACACAATATTGAGTTAGCCGTCGATTCCTGATGATTTCTTTTTCTTTTGAAAGATGCATTCAAGGTCCATCTTGGACACGAACAGAGTGTTATGCCCGTTGCGATTGTCGGTGACTGCATTTCATTGATCTTGATGAAACCAGGGGCCGAATTACAGCTCACGTTATGGCATGAGTGAGTTGTTTCAGTGACTGAGTGAGTGAGTAACCATTTTGGGATGACAGCATACGTGATCTCACGTATCGTATATCTATTTAAAATGTTACTAGTAAAATTGAATATATGTATTCACTGGTATATTTCGAGTCGCTATCAACTGACAGAAGTCTCTTTAAGCTTATTTCATTTTTTTTGTTTGCGAAACTTTGTAAAAAAAGGACAATGCGAGTTTCAGAAACAAAGACATTAAATGCAAAAAGTGGTCATCATCCAAAATGGCGTCATCCGAATCGATTCCTATTGTCAAAAGTAAGTTTTTGTTCTCTGTCTTCCTTTGGAGTATAATACACTGAAGGTCATTTTGATCTTTTTTCCTAGGTTAGGCTCGATTAGATTTAAATGGCTGTCAGGAAAACGACTGAGGATATCCCTTTTTTTTAGCTACGATATGACCTTTGATCGCCATAATTTCCGCTTGGTACATTCTACGCGCTACAGTGGTTTGGAAGGCTGAATGAGAGACTTATGTTAAGTCTGTCTGAGTACACCCCTCAACCGACAACTTCCTCGATTTTTGAACCGTCTGTATAGAAATAAATCGAATCATATATCAAAAATTCTTTGTTTTCCCAGAAAGTTCTCGGTTTGATTGAAAAATTTGTTTTCAAAAACCAATTGGGGGATGGCATAGTCGAAGTGACATGGGATTGATCTGAACAAGTTTAGAATCGTAGCGTGACCAATTTATTAGTCAATTGGCAGATAGCTCACTGGCGCCCATTTGTATACTGAAAATATCTAATTTTGTGAGATTAAGGGGTATGTTAAGGGCACCTGAGGGTGTTGATCGCTGTGCTCCGCTTATACCCATACAGGCTGATCGTTGGGCCTTGCTTATGTTAGGTTTCCACTTGCCATTTTTCAAATGACAAATGACCTAATTTTCTGTCATTGAGAAAAATGACAAGTGGAAATTGAAAAAATTGACGGTTATTGAACTGACGGACAGCGTCGGTAAATTTTTGGCAGTAAATTTGAATGACAAGTGCAAATTGGTTGATTGACAAACGAAATGGCACTTCACCATTCACTGACATCGACATTTGTTTTGGCATCGTGTTGAATCTTTTGTCAGTGAAATGACAAGTAATAACACGAGGCCACATAAATAAATAATACTAATTATTAGGTATGAAAAAAATTCAAGGGAAAAAAAATCAACGACGGAGTGCAGAGTTGAATCCTCCATAAAACTTATAAGCAACGTGGAGGTATTTGTAAACCTTTGGAACTCCAACAGCAAGTTCTATAAGAACCGGGACATAAATAATAATTCATGGGAAAGCATTTCTCTGGCTCTGCTTCCTCTTCGACATTATTTAATTTATTAATAAAAAAAGATGAAAACCTTTAAACTCAGAACAAAAATTCGATGAAGCAATGAGACAAATAATTTTCAGTGACAATCCACTGGCAGTTCAGAAATGACAGCACAAGTGGAAATAGCGTTCATTGAGTTGACAAAACATTTTGTCAAACTTTCTTCATCAATGAAATGACAACCAATTTTTTGACAGTAAATGACACAAGTGGAAATGAACTGTCAATTGTATCAATTTATTGACAAGACTTTGATCTGTCAAACTATGCCATTTTAGTGACATGTGAAAACCCAGCATTAGACTGTCGCAGTAGGTCTTTTAATTAAGAGCGGTCAACTACCACTACTCCGTGTGAGTATTGGTCTGATGACCGCGGTATAGGGCCAGTGGGTGATTTTGGGGCAGAAACCCCATTTATTACGAATAGCTTTTTTTACAGGAAAAGAGGGCTACTGTAAATTTCCTGATTCTTTCCATTGGATTGTCCAGTTTTGCTTTTTGTCAATTATATATTACTAGCTGTGCCCGCGACTTCGTCCGCGTGGAATAGTGACTTTCGGCATCATTTTAAATTTTTTAGGCTACTTATTTTACAAATAAGACACATTCATGCGTTTTAGTAAACTATTGTTATATTTTATTTAAGTACATTTTTGCACACGACGTTCTTACTTTTTTCATCTTTTGTCAAATAAAAAGGTTTTGCGAGTTTGATACACTCTTTTAAACTAAAATGACAAATCAGTGGGAATTAAAAATATACAGGGAATCAATAGTTTTCTCCTTTCGCTGTTCCAGTCATTATTAAAACTTTTATAATGCCGCATCCCAGATGTGTAACTTGTAGCTGTGTACAATTCTAGATTACTCATTATTGGCACTGGAACACCAACTTGCAGCCACTCCTGATAATCCTAAGAAATTGAGAAACTCTATTGGGTATGATGTGACTTGCTAAGTCATTATTGGCACTGGAACACCAACTTGCAGCCACTCCTGATAATCCTAAGAAATTGAGAAACTCTATTGGGTATGATGTGACTTGCTAAGTGTCCATAATATTGTCTACTGATAGACATTCGACAACATTCCCCACCAGGTCTGATATAATTTATTAGATTACATTGTTAACTATCTCATTAGTCGGCGCCGAAATCGACCTTTCGCACAGCCGTTCCCGATTGCCAATATTTATTTGAAGATCAAGATAGATACTTCTTTTCAGATCAACTGTGTTATCGACAATTTGACAGAAATCACCTCACGGGGAAAGAACTTTTGAAATCGGTCCAGTAGCTTCAAGGTTCCCGTTTATGTTGCCGTTCCCGCAGGAATATTGGGATAACAAATACAGCCCATGTCCTTCTTCAGGCTCAAGACTATTTCTGCACCAAAATTCATACAAATAGGTTCAATAGTTTGGGCGGTAGATGGTTACAAAGAAAAATAGACAGACGGAGTTGATATCGGATCTATTATGTTAGTAATTACTTCCGTTCTCATGGGAATATGAGGATAAATTAAAGTTAATTTTACTTTGAGATAGTGTAGCATTCTAACGGGGAAATAATTCTTGAAATCAGTTCAGTAGTTTCTAGGGTCCAGTTTACGTTTGCGTTCTTGTGGGAATACAGTGATAACATATATAGCCTATGTCCATCTTTAGGCTCAAGACTATGTCTCTGTACCTACCAAAATTCATATAAATGGGTTTGATAGTTTGGGCGGTTTTTGATAACAAATAAAAATAGACAAACAGATTTCATTTCAGACTTATGATATTAGTAAAGACGCCCATTCCCGTGGGAATATGGTGACCGTTCCCGTAGGAATACGGGGATGGCTTACAGTTTATGTTACTCAGGGAGAGTTTAGCATTCTAACGGTGGAAGAATTTTTGAAATCGGTGCTATAATGTCAAAGTTCCCGTATGCTTTCTCGTTCCCGTGGAAATATAGGGATAAAATGTATAGCCTATGTCCTTTCTAAAATTTTAGACTATCTCTGTACAAAATTTCGTTTAAATCTGTTCATTAGTTTGGGCGGGAGATGGTAACATAGAAAGGCGAAAAGACAGTGCTACTTTTGCATTTATAACATTAGTGAGGACCGGTTCCCGTGGGAATATTCGAATAAAATGTATCCTATGTCTTTCTTCAGGTTCTAGATAATCTCTGTATAAAATTTCATTTAAATCGGTTCTGTAGCTTGGGCGAGAGATGGTAACGAACAGACACAGCTTCTTTAAGGAAGGTAAGGACTCCCGTTCCCGTAGGAATATGGGGATGAATTAAAGTTTATGTTACTCGGGGATAGTGTAGCATTCTAACGGTGGAAGAACTTTCGAAATCGGTACTGTAGCTTCTAAGTTCCCGTATACGTTCCTGTTCCCGTGGGAATTAAGGGATAAAATAAATAGCCTATGTCCTTTCTTAGGTTCCAGACTATCTCTGTACAAAATTTCATATCAATCAGTTCAGTAATTTGGGCGGGAGACGGTAACATAGAAAGTCGGATAGACAGAGGGACTTTCACATTTATAATATTAGTAAGGATTTGTCAATTGCTTCAGCTCTATAAGGACGTGAGCTTCTAAGGGGCCGTTCATAAATTACGTAAGGGATTTTGAGGAATGATTTGGCCCCCTCCCCCCCCCACTGTAAGACATCATAAGATTGAAACTACTCCCTCCTCCCCCTTAGTAAGAATTTTCGTAAGAAAAATTGATTAGAACTCCGATTATTACAAAAATATCTTTTATTACATTTTTTTTTACACCAAGTATCATGTATTACAAAAGTATCATTACTTACTGCAATAACAAAAAGAGTCAGTCATTCCAGTAATTGAATCAATATCAGACTGGTTAATACTTATTAATCTATCACAGTTTTGACTAGAATCAACAGAACAGCCTACAAGGTGATTTAAGCATACATTTATCGAAATTTAAAATAAAAGTTTCCACCATTGACTTTACACATAATCTCACTACTACCACTTTGAGTACAGCTTCCACCACTGATTCATAAACTATTTGTGAAAAACAAATGGAATTAGTGCGACAAGAGAAGTAAACTGGTGTAGAGGCATTGACAGCATATGATTTTCATCAGTTAAAGAGATGAAGTACAGATGGCGTTATTCAATAACGTCAATTCTTAGTGCGAGTGGTAAAATTTAAAATTTAATATCTTACGTAATGTCAGGTTTTTAGTTGGGATAAGAACAAAATGATTTTATGTCCTTTTTCCCTAAGTTAGCAAGAAGTCACTATTCCAAGCCACAAAAGCTTATTTTTATCTAAAGACGTTGTTGCCAAAGTAAATTTTCATAGTTTCTTTGTCAGTGGTTCTTAATTAGAAAACTTTTTTTTAATCATGCAAAAAACTTTCCTTAATTGCATAGAAAGAGCAAATGCGATTTAAAATTTTTTAGAACTTGCTTTTACTACAGCAATTAAAGAAAGGTTTTTTTTTCAAAAATGCCTGCCTGTTTTTTTTTTATCTGAAATATTAACCAGCAGAAGAAAAAGATAAAACCAAGAATCCACGTTCGGTTGCTATAGTTCTCATTTCTCATTTATTTTTGTGTAAAAAGTTCCGTCTTCCTGAATCATTGAATAGGACACAATTAGACGTCACTCTTTCTAGTGTTAAAAACGGCGCAGGGACATAAGTCCCCGGGACATAAGTCCCAAATTTTATTTTTGGGACTTATGTCCCATCTAAGTGAGACATAAGTCCCAACTTCGATTTGGGAGTTATGTCCCACGCCATCGGGACATAAGTGCCAACTTTTTTCCGTTGAAGATGGGACATAAGTCCCAACTTTTCAGGAATAGAGCTTAGTAAATCGTTGTACATTTCTACTAGGCAACCAAACAATTTTTGCTTGCCATAAAGTTGTTGGTCCTTGACACCTTTCTCTCAAGTGATTTTAGGCAATGGAACCAATAACTTCTAGATAATCTCAGAATCGTTATATACTCTTTGAATACCGATTCGAAGGCTCTGTTCGAAATATTATATTCCATCCAGCGGGCGATGGAAAATGTTTACTTTAATTATAGCTGAGGTATTTGCACATATAGTTCCTCCGACTTTCTACTCATTAGAAAGTAGAGATATGGTTTTCCGGAATTAGGAGATAATATTTTACTTGTAGAAGTTAGTAAGATTTTTTTAATTTAAAAAAGAAACTTAAAAACTTAGAGTTTTTGAGTATTTGAGAAAATAAAATTAAAAAATCGCGCGATTTTTTAATTTTATTTTCTCAAATACTCAAAAACTCTAAGTTTTTAAGTTTCTTTTTTAAATTAAAAAAATCTTACTAACTTCTACAAGTAAAATATTATCTCCTAATTCCGGAAAACCATATCTCTACTTTCTAATGAGTAGAAAGTCGGAGGAACTATATGTGCAAATACCTCAGCTATAATTAAAGTAAACATTTTCCATCGCCCGCTGCCCTTACAACATATTTCAAACAGAGCCTTCGAAACGGAAATCAAAATTTTTTAAGTTTCTTTTTTAAACTAAAATTTTTTTACTAAATTCTAAAAGTAAAATAACGTCTCCTAATTCCGGAAAACCATATCTCTACTTTCTAATGAGTAGTAAGTTTGCTTTTTGAAAAAAGAAGCTTCAAGAATTTGAGAAAAACACAGACAATTTTTCAGAAGGGCTTCTGAAAAAAATGTCTTAGCTTGTAAAAGTATATTCGGAGGGACAAAAGTCCCAACTTTTATTTTTGGGACTTATGTCTCATCTTAGTGAGACATAACTCCCAAATCGAAGTAGGGACTTATGTCTCACTTAGATGGGACATAAGTCCCAAAAATAAAATTTGGGACTTATGTCCCGGGGACTTATGTCCCTGCGCCGTTAAAAACAACATGTTGATGGATTCACCATCCATGTGCCTGTTTATTTTTTCATCATTCAATCTCTGTCATCGATTCCTTTCATTCTATTCTCGAACGACAACACATTCTTATTTGAGTCTCAGTTCAGTGATAAGAATAGAAAAGCAATTACCATTTTCCTCCACCACGAGTGTGTGGCACGTTTAGGTGGGAAATTCGAAGAAAATTGACATGTAGAATTTCCCAAAAACTAGTTCCTTCACATTTTACCGAATGCCAATTTAACTTTTTACCTTTTTTGCTTTGCTTACCTTACTTCCAAAGTCCTTAAAGGTTAAACCCGAAAAACCAAGAATGAAATTCAAACTGAATCTCAGTCTTGCCTGTGTCGTCGTTTCTCAGAAGAACCAGTCCTTTATTTTTTGGCAAATAAAATTTCATTACTCACAAATTTGTGCAATTCATCATATCTTAAACCCAAACAAATATACCTCAGGAAGTTTTTATGACTTCGTTGTTTTTCCTCTAAAGGGTTCTCCTGTTGTTTGAACATGTTTTATTATTTTTGCTGAGGTGAAAATGTGGGAAAACAAATAAATTTTATTTTACTTTTTTCCTTATTATTGGCAGTCATAACTTAGCATTCGTTTCTTTCTTTTGTAGATTCGAAACAACGACAACGAATGACGGTGTAAGCGTCATTGGAATCAGTGGCAGCAATGATGATAAGCGGGATTTATTTTCTAGTAATTTGGTAAGTACCTACATCCTACATATACCTAAGTTTATTGCATTTTTTTTTTCATTAAGAACCGAAGGGAAAACAAACCATTAATAATAATTAAATAAGAGCAAGTCGTGCAGAACACATCAACTCAGGTAGAACGTATGGTGTGCGATTTATTTAGTTTAGGTATTGGTAGGTATACCATATACTCGTATATGTACATAAATCTAAACCACTCCTTAAGAAAATGTTGCTACAGTTACTGCGCTGTTGTGTGATGGCAAAATTAATACTCTTCCGTGAAATGTTCACTGTAGCGTTGATGAAATAACAATTAAAAAAATCAATATCAAGCCCACTACCCGTTGGGCTATTTTGAAATTTATGCACATTAATTAAAGTTTACAATTCAGGTGCAACTGTAAACAGTTGCAATAATTTGACGATGTGGCTTAAACTTAATTTATGTACATATTTTGCAATCACACGGCAGTCTTACCGTTTTGTTCAGTTGCAAGAATTGAGATAATTAGATGATTGTTTGATTGCTGATCAGATAGCACTTCAATAGAATATGGTTTAAAACATTAGAGTGGCCTGTGATGGAGATCCTCTCGCTTTTAAAATGAAACACATTTTTGCTTGCAGCGAGCCATCTACACGATGGAGCTTTAGGAATACGTTCTAGTTTCGCGATTTGTAGGGTCAGTTTTTCGGTATCGCCCCTATAACATCATTTGGCCGCAAGTGACATATTTCACCAAAACGAAATTTGCAACCACAAATTTGTGCCTGTAATTTGTAACAAGTAACAAGTTTGTAATCTACTTCTTGTTTCACCAACTACAAGTTTTTAATTCACAAACTTGTGATGGAAGCGGACGAGAATGTACAAAAAAAGTACTCTGAGTCACTGGCCTATTTCACCGATTTAGAAATTTGTAATTACAAGCGTTTCTTTTAACAAAGCTTGTGAGTTTTTGCATAAATGGTGCTTCACGAAACGTTGTTAATTACGCAATATTGCACTTGTATTTTACAAAAGGTCATTTGTGGGAAAATTTCCTTTTCGATTTCTCCAAAAACAAAATGAAAGTTGTACTTTGCATGGAACAAACTTGTTAACATAACACTAATTTGTGAATTTCCATTTCACAAAAGAAAATAAATTTACAAACTTTGATCGGTTTGTAAGGATATTCTACAGGGAAATGTTGACATGTAATTTTTGTTACAAATCTGTTCTTCTTTACTTTTATTACAAAAATGTCTTTGTGACGAAGGCATAGCAACAGCGATAGCAGCCAAAGGTATGATAACTTGATATTAAAAACAGAAGTTTTTTGGCCGTTTATAAGCGGGTTCTATATTTTAGTTGTTTCACATTAATGAAAAAATTCTTCCCAGTCGATGCAAGGCAGAGAAAATAATTTCTAAATATTATTACACCACAAATAGGCAACTCAACTGAAAAAAAAACTGTGCTTTAACAAACACCAAGTCAGCAGTTTCTAACAGCTTTGCGTTGGCTGTGGAATGAAGGACAACATCAAGGAGTTACGACGAATTTGTGGTTGTGACTTTCATTTTGGTGAAATTGGCCACAGGAATAACTTGTAATTCACATCTGTTTTTCGCAAAACGTATGCCCATTTGTTCCGATATTGTTGAACGTAAAGTGGGCAGATTAATTTATGAACTTCTCGAACAGGTAAATTTTTTTCCAAATTAAATTTCCTTTGAAACGTTGTTCGGGGTTAAACATCTCGTGATGAATAGCCAATCCTTACTGAAAAGAAATGTCAATACAGTTTGACAATCTCAACTCTCAAAACATAGTCAGAAGCCATCGAAACTTCTCATGCTATTAAAAGATGACACTTTTACAAAGAATTGAAAATGATTTAATGAATTAAAAAAAGGCCTTGGCAATTTTTTTGCAAATGCTTAATGTTGGTCATCTCGAGGCTAAGCAGTTTCCAATTCCAATTTCAGTTTGCAATTATGTACTATCATGGAACTTTTTAATTAATCGTGAAAGTGTTTCTGGGATTCGAGTCTGGAACTCTCACGTAACAAACAGATAACCATTGCGTCACGGTCCCTATTTGGTTTAATCTTTAGTAATCGATCATTGCTTCTACGATATGTTTTACTATTTTTAACTAAATTTTCGGCGGTTGGTTTTAATTGTGAAAGGCTTTTTTAGACAATCAGTAGGCAGTTCAGTTATCAGTTCAGTAAAAAAGAGAAACTTTATAGTCTACGGTCAGTTCTCAGTTCAATTTTCAGTTCAATTAAAAAAAGTCTGTGTAAATAAACGTCAGTACGATGTTCAGTTAAGCTTTTATTTTATTTGTGAAAAATCAAAATCAGAAATAAAACTGAGAACTGAACTGTAAACTTATGGCAATTCCATCAGTTTTAGTTAAGTTTCAGTTAAACGCTTCAGTTTTTGGCATTTAGACATGAGTTTAATTGAAAGCTTAACTGATACCTCAACTGAAACTGAAATCATCGTCTAAAAGGGCCTTTGGACTTCAGTCCGGTGTTCAGCTTTCATTTTACTTGTCAGCAGTCGAAAGTAATTTTATTCAATAACTGAACTAACAGCTTATGGGAATCCCATCAGTTTTAGTTTCAGTTAAAAGCTTCAGACTTTGCATCTGATGTCTAATCAGTTTAACTGAAACTGAAATGATCGTTTATAAGGGTCTAAAAGCTAAACCTTTGAGTTTGGAAACTGCTGTCACTTGTCAATGTAAATAGATTCATTCAAGATTCACTTAGACAGCTATTGTTTTTTTAATTTAATTTTATTCGTCATACCAATTATTTTTTAGTTCACTTTGAACCATAAAGTTTTCTTTAATGAATGAAGCTTGCTTAGTATGAAGTTGAAACCACATTTCCTGCAATTAAAGAGTGAAGCGCAGATTGTTTTTTTTTTGTGATTATTGCTAGAAGCGATGTTTATTTAGCCAGAGCTATTCTAATTAAAAAAATAAAGAAGCAAGTTTGTTGCTTGACATCATTGAAAGAATTCAAGGATAGGTACAAAGAAAATATCAAGAACCCCCTATCCTGGTTTCTTGGCTGACTTTCTTGCTCTCGCTCAAAACAGAATAATGCTTTGCATTCTTACAGCAAAGAAAATATATACATGCTCATGCTCAGGTAGCTCTTGTTCCCCATAGTTTCAAAGACAATTGTTTCTACCCTCTCTAAACTCTAGTGGAGAGCAATTGAATTAAGTTTTATATTTTCTAAAGGACTTTCTTGTCCTACTTTCATGTTGCTGTATGTGATGTGAGCTTATATCAAGCAAGTTGGGAGAGTGTACATTTTTCTTAAACAATATTTCCAGAGGTGCAAAAAATAAAAATTGGGAACGACGATTGATGCAGGACATGCTATTAGAGGTAGAAAATAAAGCATGGCATGGTGGTGCTGCACTCGGATATAAATTTTAATTCGTAAAACGAACCAAAACTAGACTGTTGATTGCACGATATGTTTGTTTTATCACCAAGCTGCTGGACATAACAACAGGACTATATAAATTGGACCGTTAAATTTTGAGCATTAATTACAAGGATGCTTGAATTTTGTTCTGTGAAATAAGAAACAAGTAATTGGAAGCATCGTTGCTGAATTTATTTTTGCATACAATTTTTATAGAATGTTGATGATGGAAAGGAAGCTGCATAGTTGTGAATAGTTTCTGGGAAGTAGTTAAAAAAAAATAATATCTCTTCTTCAGAAAAGCTTATACAACTGAAAGCAAAACTATATTTAGAAAATCATGTAATTGTACTGAATTCGAATAAAATAAATTTAGACCCGATTCTTCAGTGACGTTACGCTGTTTTTGAATATTTAAAAACCTCCTTTCCCGTGTAGCAAAAGCACTGCAGCGTTTTTCTGTATCCCTCCTAATTGTAAGGTTAGGTTAGGTAGAATGGGCTGACGGTTGATCTTATTTCCGTCACACTTAGATCAATGTGGATCCATTGTGAAATTGTGATACCCTGGAGTATTGTAACGTCCTTGAAACCTATGAGTTTATGTTTGGTCAGTTTTTAACCATTTTGTGGCCTTAATGAAGTTCAACAGGCTGTTTCTTGGAGTGTCTGATAATTCTTCTAGTTCATTGAAAAAGTAATTGCCTAGAAATTTTTTCCTGGTGTGGCAGATTGCTGGGCAGTGACAAAGGAAGTGAGTGGTATCCTTATGTTCATCTTCGTCATTGCATCCTCTGCACAGGTCATCGGTGCAAAGACCCATTTTCTATTTGTGGTAACCTAGTAGGTTTTGTCCAGTTATGATACTGATAAGCGATCGTAATGAAGGCCTATTCAATGATAGTAGCTTTTCAGATCCGTTCTTATCATATTTCGGCCATAGTTTCCTGGAAGTAACACAGGAATCTATAGGCATTCCCATCTTTCATTGAATTTTCGCATTAGTTTGGTACCAATGATCTGCTTCACTTCACAGGGTGGGACCCTGATTGATTGATCAATGAGAGAAGGGTCAAGTGCTGATCCTTTTCTCACTAGTTCGTCCGCTTTTTCGTTTCTCGGTATACCCTCCTCATTGTTACGTAACGTCTAAGTGAACATTTTTATTTTAAAGTCACAATTATGTTGCGAAACGTGCCGGAAAGCTTTTAATAAACCTTAGTTGTTGTTTTGATCGGCTTAGAATTAATCATAGTCGAGAGATTCTCCGTAAAATTTAAGTGCGGACAGGGTTACGAATTGGGAAGAGCAAAAATAAAAATAACGTACAGAGTACAATAGAATTGGCGGGTTCCCCTCGAAACATAAGCGAATAGAGTTGCCAACTTGTGGGATTTTTACTCCCTTCTTTTTTTATTAAAATATAGAAATACTACGTTACGCGTTATTCCAATACCCCTTCCACACCTTGACGTTACGTAACGTTTTATAAGATCTCTCTGCACCAAGTTGCGTTACGTTATCCTTGAACTCATACAAATTGTAAATTTGATGTACTTTTTCGAGTTGCTGAGTGAACGTGCCAAAATTACTGTGCAAATTTATAATTTAGTCTAGTTGATGAATTAATTTACCAAAGTTGCGTATTGTCAAGATTTTGTATGTATATCTGGAAGTAATTTTTGAAGACCGAATGGAGTCGCACTGTAAGAATTGGCCATGGTGTTGACTCAGGACTTATGCTTGAAACTTGAATCACAATCACGTTTCGGCTTAATCTTCGACCCTTTATGTGCGAGTGTCATGTGTTCCGCTATAAATTGATTTTATGATTTTGTTGTTTTTTACTGTTAAAGCGAGCCAAAGTTCAACTGAACTTAACGTTTTGCTTTGAGTTGGAGTCACGTTATGTCGGCATTTTCCTATACATCAACCAACGTAACATCGAATTCAAAGCAACAGTGAACTCATAAACGTCAAACGAAACCGAGCTTTAGCGGTATAGTTATTCAGGCATTAGTTTTTCGGTAAGACAGTTATCTGATTTTAAGAACTTGCTGAGCTAAACTCAGAAAATAGTTCATCTGTAAAGACTAGAATGAGCTAGGCCCGTATGAAATTAATTTAAGTAAAGTTCTTCAGTGCAAAAGTATTTTTGAATTCGCCAAAGATGTTGAGAAAACGTACTAAAGTTGCTGAATCAAGTCAGAACTCCCCCAAAGCTGCTGAAAAGCACATCAAATTTGCTGATTTAACTCAAGATTAACTCTAGATTTTAGAAACAACTCGAAATCTTGAATGACTTCTTACTGAAAGTTGCGTTAGATCAGGAATTAACTCAACAAAGTTGCAAAGTTAACGAATTTAAGTTACTGGGTAAGTAACTCTCAGAGTTAAGTTCCTAAAGCCCTTCAGTGAAAAAATCACTGTGAATTAGCTCCTAAAAATTGATCGAAAGTTAACTCATCAAAAGTTTTGAGAATACGAACTAAAGTTGCTCGGTCAAGTCAAAGTTACCCTAACAGCACATCAAAGTTAACTTAGGTTAAGATTAAAAAAAAAAAAAAAAATCGAAGTTTGGCCTGAAATTTGAACGACTTCGTACTTATTAAAAATAAGCCTTAGATCAGGAGTTAACTAATTAAGCTGCTGAGCTAGCGAGCTAAAGTAAGCCCAGAGTCTACAGTTTTGTTGAACTAGCTTGACGAAGTTGCTAAGTTGAAGTCAGATCATTAAACGGTGCTTCTGTAAAGACGAGATTAGCTAACTTTTTGTAAAATTGATGCAAACTAAGTTCTTTATTACAAAGATAACTTTGAATTCATTCGCTTCAATTGATTCGAAATCAGCCAACCTAATTTGCAAAGTTAAGTCAGAGTTTCGACCTCAATTTTGGTGGTTTGACCTAACAAAATTGAGTATTTAACTCAAAATTCTGAAGAACCGTAGTAAGCCCAGAAACACAAATGATTTTGCACTCACAAAATTGGCCTAAAAGTCAACTGGCCTAAATGTACAGCTCATGTAATAGGCTGTAAAGATAAGAGGTTCGTGTGATAGTGTGTCATCTTTCACAAGCATCCACCGCCGTCGTGATCTCCTGTTTGGTCTCTATCATCGAATTGATGAATAAGCATTTTTCTGGTGTTAACTTGAGTTAAATCCAACACTTAGGTGATTTCGCACTGGAAGAGCAAAATCAATCTATCATTTTTTGGTTCAATTAACAACTCTTAAGACAAAGTGTCTCCTTCAAAAACTCACATCACATTCATCACGAGAATGACAAGTTGCCAATTGAAATTCAGAAACATAGAAACTTCACAAAAAGGTGCTTGGGTGTCTCTCTAAAAAGGCTTGAATTAGCCTTGAAATTGTATTCGTTCTCTTTCAATGAGTTAATTTTATGTCATTCACTCCAGATGCATAATAATGAGTTTGTATTTCGATCAGCTAATGTCGGTACGGCATGCTACTGTTATGAAATTGTTCAAAGATTCCTGTCATTAAATGCAAATTTATTGCATAGAGCTTAAGAAACTCTAAAAACAAATAAATCAAGAATACTGGGCCATGCCAGTGACTTAATTCATGGGGATTATATACAAGTGTATATTGTAAGTAGGCCATAACCACCTTCTAGGCTCACTCAACCCACCTGACCAGATGCTCACTTTCGATTTCGTTTAAAATTCGTTCACCTTTTATTGAAACTGGATTTTAAAGAAAAGAAAGAAAAAAAAAGAAGAATGTGCACCCAGACGGACAGACGGATTTTTCAGAGTTGCAACGTTCTTCTAGTCTGTGGCACATTCCATGTAGTAGAAGTATACTACACCGACAAACCCACCACTGCTGCTGTCTTGGACTACTACTTAAAGGCAAAATGCCGTGAGTAATTGTATCTTGAACTGAATCCATCTTGTGCTACAATTTAATTTGTCGGTACTTTTTTTTAACTTCATTAAATACCGATGAATCGTGGGTATAAAGAGCTGCGGTTTTGTGAAGACAACAACAAAAAAAACTCGTTCCGCTCATACAGTTGTTAAAAAAATGGACAGCAGGGTAGTGGAATGGACTTAAAGTGCCTCTTAAGTGATTGAGATAGGTTTAATATTTTTTTACTGGATTCGTGAACGATATGAAAATGGATTGTGGGCGTTTATAAGCATCGGGCGTGTAAGCGAGCGAATAAGTCTTGCTAATTGCTATATATTCCAGCACATTAAAGTTGATTGCTGGTTCACTTGATTGGATCAGCACATGTCCATATGAATCCTTTAATAGTGGGTTTGGTGGTGGGATTTAATTGTGATCGCAGTCAATACCCATACATTACTTAAGTAAAGCTTTTAGTAATGCATACTTTGTAGTAGCCAGCATAATTCCTGAGATTGAAATGTGTTTTTGATAACAGAAGCAGAACATAGTTGGCTTTGAAAACTGTTTCTAATCGCGTTATTAAAGATTATCGTTTGAACTGTAAGACAGCTATGGTGTTGTCCTCTGATAAGCTGTTCTATATCTTTCGGCTGGCATAACATGGACTTAATACGAGATCCATTCAGGCATTCATACACTTCTATTTCAACTTTCGCCAAAGATCTAACCAAAAATTCAATACGATCATTTCGACGTTCCATTTATAGTTTCGGATCATTCCCTACCTTTTCTCGTGTTGTACGTTTTCTGTCGTTGAAAGTTTGTAAAAAAAAAATTGACGTATCAGCTTAGCCATTTCAGTTAAATGCTATAATACAACAATTACTGTAAACGATTGGTCTTCCTAAATGGCTCATCAATATTTCCAATAAGAGGTTCTATTGTGTATTGCCCGCTATTTCTGTAGCTGTGATTTTGTAATTTTTTGACATTTGACAAGTAGAAGCTACGCCATCAATAAAAACGGAACGATACACTCTTCAACAATACATAGAAATTATTAAAAAGATTTATAAAAAAAAAACTATTGACTTGAAGAATGGCGAAAATTTGGCAGAAACGGTTTAAACATTAAACATTTTTGAGTCGTCGTGAAGCACCTTGTCGGACTCCAATGCGGAATTATGTGGAAATATTCTAGCTGTTGGGACAAGTTAGTGATGTGAAGTATAAAACCCATACACGTCGCTCAAGAAAAACTTTTTTCAAGCCAAAAGTGTGTTCATTTCTCGTCGTTCTCGGAAATGGACATTACACCGGGCTTTGCATTTGGTTTTAAGACTTATAAAGTTCACTTAGCACAGAAACTCAAGCCGGCCGATCATCAACAACATCGCGTCCGTAGTGATTAGGTCCTTGAATTGCGGAATTTTATCGAAATAGTAAAATCATCTTGACTGATGGGACCCATATCCATTTCGATGGCTACTACGTCAACTAGCAATCTGGAACTCGGATAACCCAAGATTTATTGTTGAAAAGTATCTCCATCCTCAATATGTAACCGTTGCGTTAGTGCGGTTTAGGGACCGACGCCGACGGGGTCATTGCACCTTACTTTTTCAAAAATGAGGCTGGAGTAACAGTTACGGTGAATGGATTGCGCTATCGAGAGATGATTTATAATCTTTTATGGCCGGAATTGGATGGTATTGATCTGGACAACGTTTACTTTCAAGAGGACGGTACTATGTGCCACACAAACAACGAAACCATTGATCTATTATGGGAAAAGTTCCCAGTGATCGCGAAGACTCGATCACAATTGGCTATCGAGATTTTGCGATTTAATACCTTGTGACCTCTTTCTTTGGGACCACGTGAAAGATAAGGTCTACAGCTCAGCGTTGGTTCAAGACCTCAAAGATGGAAATTGTGAAACTATTGAGGGCATACAGCCGCTTTGCTATTTGGTCATGGAAAATTTCATGTCGATTTCATGTCGATTTCATGTCGATTTCATGTCAAATTCTACTTGACTGCGCCACCTAAGACCTCTTCCTCTATTTCCCTCCAGTGTGCCTTCGAAATCTCGTCAACCCAGCCTGAACGTTTGAGTCCATCGTGTTGACATGTTCCAGAAATCATAGTCTCGCGATGCGTGAACTTCTAGTTTTGCTCATCTCGCACTATCGGAATGGTTAATTGAATATTCACGAAAAAAATGTTTAGTTTCAACTTTCAAGGTAACGAGTCTTGTCGTATGTTTATTTCTTCAGCCAATCTTGAGTAATCTTTGGCATTCCTCAAGAACTACTTCAAGACATCCTTCTTTTCTCCATCATAACGATGCGATAAACTAAAGAACGTAAAATATTACCTGCAATCATTTCTCAGGCTAAGTACTATTTGTCTTACTTTGTAAGAATGTTTATCTATACAGAAAAACCGCCACACTCTCATAACTCATCTCTTAATCTCACCGTTAAAATGTCAGTACGCGCATTATTCGCACACTTATATACCAGCGAGCGACGCGACGACGAAGAAAGATTCCTGAAATGACTTCGGTCTTGTTTTGCATGAGCGCCTCTCTACGCCTATATCGAAAGAGAATTTCTAAGACTTCTATTTTTAAGATGCAAATATATCACCAGCACCAAGTGCATCACATATTTCCTTTTGCATCATCTTTAGCAAAAGAACTTGGCAAATAAAACAGATTTCCCTTGTCACCTGCATCAGACGCTCTACTTGTGATCCACGCGGCAGGAAATTCAAAAGAAGATGTCGAGAGGATGTACCCAAAAAGTCTGTGAATGGAATGGAAAGGAAATTGCTGTGTGTGCTGATTCATAGGATGCTATTTTAAGTTTCTATTTTTGGCAGCAACAACAACAAAAGCACCAACAATTGCGAGATGTGGATTGACTGTATGTGAGCCAGACACGTATATGCTGTTGTTTTCTTATCTCTTCGAAAATAGACAAACACGGTTCATAGAGAACTCCTTTCAAAATGAAATCCCTGAAGATGAACGAACGAAAGAACGAACAATCTATGAACAACAACGCGACGATAGCAGCTGAGCACAGAATGTGTTGTATGTTAACTCTGACCTGATTTACTAAGAGTCTCGCAATGCAGAGCGCACAAACCAACACCAGAAGAAGAAGACAGTTTTCTTCTAAACGAAGTGATTGTGTCATTGATGGAATCCTCCTCACAGCCAGCTGAAGGCACACACGCTTCTTTATTTCTAAATTTGGTAGTTACAACACCAAAATGTCTGTTCAATGTTCAGTATCGATGACATTTGATATTTTTTTCTTTCAATTTTTGTTCGTGTTAATGCCTTCTGTAGCGCCAGCTAGGATTGGAGGTTGGGACAGCATCACATCACGTCTCATATTATTTGATTAAGTAGTTCCTTGTTGGTGTCCTTATTCAAGTACCTACTCTAGTTTGAGAATGCACACTGAATTTTTTCGTATTGTTTTCTATTTTTGAGTAAGGGTGAACGGCAAGCAGCACGAAAGATCTTTGATTAGTTTTTCAGGTCAACGGAAGAGATTCAGTTTCAAAAAAAAAAAAAGGTTTTCTAAAAAGATATCAATGGAAGGGGGATTAGTTTGGAGAAATGGTACATTTATTGCGCTAGGAACAGCTGCTGCTTTTTTTGTGGGTAGGTCATGAAAAAATTAATGAGGAACCAATTTTCTTCAAGATTATTTTTAGAAATCCCCCATACCGGTTGTTCACGGCTGCTTAACTCCTACGAGTAAAAAGGGTGCTTTGTAGGGTTGATCCAGAGTGACAATTGTCTATATGTATCATATTGAGGGCCCTAAAAGAATGTAATGATTATAAGATGTGTGCATTGTAGTCAAAGACAAAATAATTTCAATCGATGACTAAGAAAGCCACCAACTGAAAATAACTCAGTAGTCGTTATTAAATCTAAGTAATGCTTTAAATCTTTCCGCAAGGTAAAAAATATGCAGTTTCGTAATGTATGTTGATGTATTGTTTTCGCCTAGAGAGCTGGTAAATCTTTCAATTGAGCGGTTCCCGCCTAAACAAAATCTGTGTTTCCACGACGAGGCAATAAGCAAGGGATTGCACAAGAATCACGTTAAGAGGGCGAACAAAGGAAATCCAGCTGCTCCTAAACTTTAAAAATTTAATTCTTGATAACGAGCATGAAAAGGATATTGATGTCTTATAGGAACGAAGTTCGAAAGCTCTACCAAAAGGTTAAAAAAACCAGCAGAACCTGACAGGGAATTGTGTCCTTATCAATTATTACATTATGGCAGATCTTTCAAACGCTTTTCTTGCTACTCAGTCAAGGTCGGTTTAGAACGCACCAAGACCTTTAGTTTCGAAAAGGAAATTCGACATTGCAACACGAAGATAAAGAAATTTGAGCTTACCACCTGGTGGCATTATCAGGTCTTTTTTTCCTTCGAAATGAGAAAGTAGCCGACTTTACTGTTGCGGTGAATATCGAGCCATGCTCACTGATTTCTTGTTTCGACGAAATTTGGTTCCATCAAGTACATAAGTGCAAAATTTCCCCATTTATTTTAAGGGACAATTCTTGAAGCGTTGGAAGCCAATATTTAAGCCACCATTGACGACATACTGCCAGATTTGTATTGGAAGTTGAGTGAAGTGAAACGTTGGACTGATCGAATGGTGCTGTTGTGTTCTTATTTCCTCGAAAAATACAAGCATTTAAACCGAAAATATCTCAGCTAATGTGTGTAGTACATTGACTCCATAGATTTTGCGAGATTATTAGAAGACAACTTTCGGACGAAAGAAGTTCTTTAATGATGTAATATATAGAAACTGACTTGGTGTTGAAGCTTTTTTTTTATAAATCCAAAGTTGAAATCAAATGGTTTTCAGCTTTCTGCTAACACTCAAATAGTTAAAGGTACGAACATAAATGATTTCATTCGTGGTGCCTCAAAGTCGCCTTGTGTTAATTTTTAATAACTTCAACTCGCTTGATGTCAAAACTAGTCGTTTTTCAGCTCTGTGTTTTCTCGGCTTGGAAAAAAAGAGGAAGCTTATGCTAATCCGGAGCACTCTAACCTAATTTTTCGGTACATTGTACTACCAGGGAAAGCAGTAGAAAGAAACAAGGTGGTTGTAATTTCACATAAACAAACCTCAAGGGCGGAGCCCGGATGAAACTGGGAGGCTGAAAGAAAAGTAGATCCCTTGAACGGGATTCGAACCTACGCGTTTGGTCTAGAATAGCACTAGGTGTTTGTATGGTTGAATTGAATTACCGAACTGCGATGTCAAATGGCATGTTGACTGCCACCCAAAAGTTTGAGTGCACTCTAATTTTTGGAAAGGAAGCCAAAAAAGAGGCAGAAAAATAATTTTATTTAGATCTCATCAGAAAGGAATGTATTCAAATGTAAATAGGAATCCTGATTTTTTTTCGAAAAAGTTTTTTTTTACAATTCTTGACATTCTAGCTTAAGGCTGTTTTTAAGACGTGCGGCTTTCAAGTCTTATTATAAAGATAAGGGTTTGCCATTATGTTTTACAGACGGTTTCGGGCAAGTCGCCTCAGCGGCTGGTTTGAATAAATTCCAACCGAGAGGTCCAATTTTCGACGACTTTTAACAGCATTTGGCGGTATGTCAGCAATACTGCGCGGAATATTATTTTCCGTGGTGTCAATGGTCTCGGGCTCTCCAAACGACTTCACATAACCCAACAAAACATAACTCACAGACTACTAGTTTAAAACTTGAAATTAAGTAAGAATCGGCGTCAACAGCGATTTCGTTTCGAGACAATTTAGCGAACGTACGCAATTCCCAGTGGTCAATTCAATTCTTTTATGACGATGGCAACCCAAATTGAGAATAAATCAAAGTGACAGCTGTCAAAAAGACCAACTCCGAAAAAAAAGTATTGTCGGATTGAAAACCATCCTTTATAAGTTTATGACGTGCTTTACTTGGCATATTATTCCACCTAGCAGTCTTATCTGAAATTCCAATGAAAGGCATTAATTCAGAATCCTTTTCTATCTAGCTCATTCCACAACAACTATATAGGGTTCATAACGGGTGATACGTGAATGTCATGACTTCTGTTCTAATATTTGTTCGACTTTTATCTGTTTGAGATAATCCTGACAAAATCCGGAAGGGTGTTTACTGTTTAGGTCAATCAAACAATCTTAGTCTAGCAATCATTTTTCCAATAACTCGACACTCGAGTCAACTCTCAAACTCAACTTAAAGAGAAACAACCCCAGACAATAACAGAACCTAGTACATGTTCGACAATTTAAGCCTTACAGTCAGGCAGCATGTTTTATTCAGCGCTCCTCGAACGAAAGCATTCCGTTTTGTGCCCAACGAACGCCTAGAACTTGGATTAGTCGCTCCATGAAATTGCTGCAATTTTTTCCATTTTGAAAAAGCTGTTGAAGCTAGGATCCTTCGTCGTATCGTGTATTTCAACAATGAAAACCAGGTCTACACATTTTTGGGTTTGAAATTCTTTTTAATTTGCAGAGTCATAAAAAAAATTCTAAATCCAAGAAGACAATTCGTAAAAGCTTTTAGCTATGAAAACCCCAAATTCTTCTCATTTTTCACATTTTTCAACAAAACGAATCTTTTTTAAAAATCTGGATCAAAAACCTGTTTTATCTACCACCTGGTCATGTTGAGTTTTGTTCTTTGAGTAGTTAACCCAGTATTCCTTTCATAAAACCGATTAGCAGGCGTAAATGAAGTCAGTTGATTCCGTTGTACTCAAACTTTTGGTCGTCAGTGTATTCTTCTTCAAGTTACAAACACTTTTGGATTTTCTGTGGTTTCGCAATTGAGCTTTTTTTAGAACTGACAAGCACAGCTTTTTGACTACTAATTGGACTGTCTAGGAGACCTGTGTTGGGACGTGTAAAGTTCAACTAACTTCAAGACCATTGACCATAAAATCGACAAGGACAAAAGTTTTTTGAGCATAAAACAACTTTTCACCTATTTCAATCGCTATGTAGGGGTTCTTTCTAGAACATATTATCAAGCGTGTCCTATTAATAAGCGCGTCAAATGGGAAAGATAACGGTTGACTTAAATGAACTAAAAAGAAATTCACCCTTATTACAATAAGCGTTTCACTTAAACGCCCGAAAAATTACGGAGCTCCAGACGAAATTGCAGCTAAGCTTTTTCTTTGCTCGTTATTGTTCTTATACCGTTATTTCGAAAGGTAAATCCCAATTGTGGAATCTATAGCTGTGTTTTTTTACTGGCGTTTTACTAAAACGCCTATTGTAATAAGGGTGATTGTTTTTTATTGACCGGAATAACTCGGAATTGCCCATCAGCATCTAAGTTCATGTAAACCCTGTTCTGGTTACCACAAAAAAAAAACCTAATGCAAAAATTCAAATTTAAAACAACAACACCCAAGCCACAAAAATTCCAATAATGTAAATTCCAAGTCCAAAAGAATTTCTCTCCTCTCGATAGAATTTTATTTGCCACTAAATGTCGTAAGGTTTCATTCCATTGATGTAATATAAGACTATCAAGAGTATTGTTTTGGTATTTCTTTGATGAATGAAAAAAGAAGGGAAGAAGCGCTGGCTGGCTCCCCACATGCCCGGTTAACCGAGAAACCACATTCGATCTCCTATAAGTTGAATGCATCTAAGTTTATTTGCCCTGAGTAACCTGAAATGCTTGCGTGCACCCTATAGAGAGACCATCAATGGAATTTATTTCTTAATAAAAGGTAATTCGATCAATGAAGGAGCTCATCGAATCTCATCATTCAACACCTTACAGTGGTGAGATGTCAATGGGATTGAATTGATAAAAGAGAAAAAGAGTTAATGACATTGAGAGGGATTAAATTAGCATAAACTTGTATGAGGGACAACGTCTATACGAAGCTTTCTTTTCTTCTCCTATAAAGTTCAACGAACATTTCAATCAACAAACCATATCAAGGAAGAGCCAATGGTATCAATTTAAAAGGTCTCGGTTACGTGAGTGTTTCGCATGGCCGCATAGTGCCATCTAAGACATGAAATGAATTACGTTGTACGCTATCGGAGTAAAATGAATAAAGCAGTGGAAGTGCAACTTTGAGTGAAGACCCAATTGGTTTTTCTTAGGAATATATCTTTGAGTAGGGTGTTTGTACTGCAGGGTTAAAAAAAAAACGTTAACCCCGTATCCCGCAGGGCTTTAAGGCGAAGAAGCATGATTGAAAAGGCCTATCTGCACATTGCCACGGTTGTGTCTTTGGTTCTGAAAGATGAAAACAAATGTGAGGTATTTATAGCATTCCCAGTTCAAAAATAACCTTCCGTCTTTCTGTCGTGACATTAGAACGTGTGTATGTTACACTGGCAGATAAGTCGCAGTTTATTTATACAGCTTAGCTTCAAATAAATACCAAACAACGCCCCATTTCTTATGAAATACAACTATAGCTTGACTCCTAAGCGGCTCGTAAATTCTAATCGAAACGCAATGAGCTTTTAAATGTTTCATCTTTTGTACGTAGCTACCGCCGCACCAAAGTCTTTTGATAAGATTCATTTAATTGTTTTTGGGAACTTTTCTGTGTTAACAGCATGCCAGTTTTTTGTTTTTTAATTTTGCTTGTCAGTTTCGTGTTATCAGTTGAACTAATGAGGCACAACTTTCGGTGCCCAAAAATTGTTAATTTGATTTACGTTTCAACCTCGGTGCAAAAATTAATCGCCAAAGGTGAATCAATTCGCTAGACAAAGTACAGCCATGTCGGTCTCACTTGGAGTTGACACTTATGGATACCTAAGATTTCTGGAATTCGATAATACCACTGTTGAGGTACATACAGACCTATGAATAATTCTTAAAATCTACGAAACTTAAAGTCAAGTGCTTTTTAATTCGGCGAACAAAGTTCGGGAGTTCCTTATCATCTACAACGTGGTTAGATATAGTATCTAAGTTTATTTGGTGTTGTTGTCGTTAACCAAAAGCATTAAGCTCAGTGAGATGAGTGTTATGGTGGAATTTTTTTTTTTGAGAAAGTAGTGTTGTGGTTTGTAATGTTTTGTATTTTTATTGGTGCAAAATCAGTTTAGGCAATGTTTGATTAAAGTTGCAAACGTTTTGGGTTTTCTGGTAACATTGAACAGTAAACAAAGTGAGCTTTAGAGAATTAAGTCAATAAATCATAAAATGACATGTTTGTATCGACAAACATGCTCATATTAAAAATACGTATTTTCATCGAAAAGTGTGTAATTTAGTCGACTCCTTGGTTGCCGCATTTGTAATTTTCGACCTATCTCGTTTGTCGTTTTGTCCCTCGTGTTGTAATTATATCAGACGTTTTTTCGGAATCCATGACGCTTGGGACCGTTGCCAAGAGGTAGCCATCGGCCCTTTCAATTTGCTCATGTGGCCACTTTCTCCTACCGATTTCCGATGATTTTGCAAAACTAACTCTGGAAGTGTTGTTTTGTATTTGAAATTTGATCGATCTGTTTCGTTTTGATTGGCTGGTAGATGGTACCTAATGAGCAGTAAATTTGATCGATGACTACAGCTCTCAAAACATATGCTGCTTACCTCTATCATAGAATGTGATTTTGTAAATATCAGACCAACAAAAGGCATGTATCCTTATGCCCTCTGCATACTCAACTGTCAATGTTTCTGACTTTACAGGTAGCTACAGCAAAGGCTATGAGAATTATTCAAAAACGGTGTGAATGTGCATAGAACCTCTTCTTCATTTATGAAGTGAGTCAATAAGATGTACCCAAGTCGTTTCTCATGGTTTGGTAACAAAGTAACTTTTTTTTCCAGCGATTATTGGTAAAATAGAATGTTGATTGTTGACGGTGTCGCAGAAAAAGCTGAGCATAAAGAACAGCACATACACAGCTCATCCTGTACTACCTCGAAAACATAGCTTCGAGGTAGTCTTCGTTTACCTTAAAACCGTAATAGATACGGAAAATAACATCTGTGCGAAGATCAAACGGAAAATTACTATTTCTAATCGTCGAAGGCCATTGAAAAGTGAAACCCTCTCTAGAATAACGAAGCAACCTTTTTTGAGACTCTAATCAACCCAGTTCTTCTATAGGGAGCGGAAATATGGACTTTATCTAAAGCTGATGAAGTCATTGGTAGTTTCGAAAGAAAAATACTTCGAGTGATCTTTGGTCCCATATGTGAACAACGAACTTTATGTGAACCGTGACATGAGCAAAGCTAGAAAATTATGCACCGCGAGACTGCGATGGCCGTGCCATGTAGAGAGGAAGTGTAATGATCTTTCCTCTGCCTCTTCGTCCTGGCATCCTCTACATAAATCGAATGTGATAATACCCATTCTTATTATGTGGATATCCAATGAGTTGTGACCCTTGAGAATGCCAATCAACAGAGAAGTCGAAGCCTACTGGCTTGAGCAGACTTTTTTTCTAGGAAATATCTGGCGTAACCCGTGGCGTGATGGGTAGCATGTCTGCCTGTTAACTGGGAAGTGCATGGTTCGAATCCCAACAGAAGCCAAAAATGTTTCTCCACGGGTATCGCCTTTGTCGAGAAATTGGCAAGTCCTCCGATAGTAAATTCATGGTCATTAAAAGCGCTTGGAGGTTCCCTCCATTTCCTCACAAAGGCAATGGTTGTGAGAAGCGCGCTAGGCTCCGGGGCTTCTCGCTTTGTTACGCCCTATTTATTTATTTATTTCCTCGAATGATCTGCCTCTTCGTCTTGTCATGAGTGTGACTTGTGAGAATCCCAAACAACAGAGATAGATAGTCAAGGCTGGAGCAGAAAGCCTTTTTTCTGGGAAATAACTGGCCATAGGGTTCTGAAAACCCGTCATGTTTCTAAAGATGACCACCTGTCATTGGCGGTTTTTAGAAAAATTTGTTGGATTCTGTTTTTTTCTTGCTTTAGTGGCTTGAGGACTGAGGTGTTCTTTTCGCTGTATTCGAGTGCTAATCTGGTTTTGACCAGCTTTTCTGCCATTTCATTACTGGTGAGATTGCTGTGTCCTGGAACCCAAATTAAAGTTACAGTGTTCGTTGAGCTGAGCAGTCTAAGATTACTGCGACAGCATTCTACCAATTAGGATATTGTGACAATAGATGAGATAGCTTTAATAGTCGTCTGGCTGTCTATGAATATGTCAATGTTTTTGTTGATCAATTTTTGCGTAGTCTGATGTTTTGCGGCTTCACAGACTGCAAGAACTTCTGCTTTGAAAACACTGCAAAATCGAGGAAATTAATTGATCTATTCATAGGAGGGAAGATGCCTGACCCTACCTACCAAAACCGCGAAGTTTGCCGATCTTATGTACCTCACGGGCGGGTCACTGGGATAGTTGTGATTCTTTCCAGGTCACGATGTTTTTAACACCGAAAAAGAAGAGTTAGAAGAATTTTGCATATAAAGCTCATGTCCTGAAGCAAATCAAACTCAAAACTCAAACTTTTCACGATGTAGTTTTATAGCCTCTGAAGTCATCGTAAAGCATTTTTCGAGAACCCTAACTTGTTCCTAAAGTCAAACCCCGTTTTTTAGCCCTGTCTTTCCCTTCAACTATTTATACGAACTAAAGCATTTCTACATTTTTGCAGAAGTGTTCAAATGACAAAGAAAACTTGTAGAACGTGCTATGCATTTCCCCGTTGAATCACAGCCACATGTTCTAGGTTCGATGTTGAGCATTTTTGAAGGACTGAAAAAGCCAGATTTTGTCAGCATCCTTCAAAGCTAATGAGAACCCCCTTCTCATTAATTTGAAAGGCTTAAAAGTTAGCCATAAATTATTGTCATTGATATTAGTGTTGCAAAGTAATCTGGTGCTTTCTTAAACATACATACATATACATATGTACATAGTTTTTAATTTGAATAGATTTGTACGCTTATTAATTATTATTCCATAAGAAATAGTCCTTCCAAAATGTTCAAATGCATAGGCTGAGTTGAGTATGCATACGCAAATCTTAGAGTGCTTAAGAAGGTACTCTAATAACGCAAAATATAAAACCATTCTTGTGGTTTGCAATCGCCTTCAAGTATTGCGCAGTTGTTATTTCCATCGTAACCACACTCATCTTTTCATTCCACAATTGTTGTTCAACAAATCTCTAGAGTTACCTCCATGTGTTTACGTAATGTTTTCAATCAAAGAAACAAAGTCATTCTCTTTACTCACACACAAAACACAATACTCCTAAAGCTGTTTGAAGGAAGAAAAAGTTGATAATAATTTATTATTTATAGCAGTCGTTCTAGGATACAAGCCTAGCCAACCTATTGCCACACAAATTGGCAAGTGAAACCCAGTCATCGATTAGTTTTTTTTTTTTTTTGCTACAAGCTACAAATGGGACACTTTTGTATGTAAAGTGCAGCAAAAACAACTGGCAAAAGTACGACTAAGCATTAAAACAAACCTTGTCCTTTTGTGTATGTATATTAGTTTCCAATGCCATGTGCAGCAGCACCTTAAACTTATATCACCAAAGATTCTCAAGGACTATGAAGGCGCCAACATCTTTCTGATACAATTTGTTCGTAGGAACGCAAGCATCCGTTCATATACCTTTGGGTGTCAAGACAAAGCTTTGCTTTCAAAGTTGGATAGGTGCTTTAAAGTAATTTTTGTGATTGTTATGTAAATAAAGAATTTTTGGCTTGCCCCTTTGTCGGAAGGAAACCTAAAGAAATTCGCTGGCGGAACAGCGAAACTGCACAAGTTTTCAGCTGAAAACGAATAAATTACTCCAAAACAAAAAAAAAAAAGCAAATACACCGTTGAATTCTAAAGCTTAATTTACTGTGCTTTTTACAATCATACATCCCATTGTCATTGGAAAAAGTCCATTAAAATCGTAAATAAAACCACCTTTCCCTCTCTTTTAACTTTTTTTTTTATAGCAAAACCAAATACGTGCAGTCTCTAGTCCTTCACTCTCTGACCACCCACTGGATGCCAATCCAAGAAACAACAACCACAATGAGTACAATAGCAACAAGGATGCCTCCCACCACCTGACATCGTCGTCGTCGACAACGACTACAAATACAAACCTTGTGAATGGCCATCGTGGAGGAAATACAACATCCAATGGATCATCTGCAGGAGTTCTACAGAAATTCAAAAGGACTTTTTCGAATTTCAATAAACAGTCGAACGGTGGCAGCAATAGTAGCAGCAACTCATCCGCAACGAATACTTTAACAGCACAGAGTCAATTATTGCAACAAATTCCTGTTCCAGTTTTAGAAATGGGCGAAAATACTGCAAAGTATCGTTTTGGGCCGCTTATTTGGCGCTCAAGCAAAGAACGTCGAAAGACCAAATACAATAGACGCGATAAATGCAATAGCGGAGATTCTGGAATACAAATTGAACTGGAGAATGATGAGACTTTTGCCGGAGTGGTAAGTTTGTGTGCAGTTTGTTAATTAATTCAAAACTAAAACAAAAAAAAAAACAATTTATCACCCGACAGGAAATAAATGGAGCTTCTTTGACTTCCACTCCAAAGTCTAGAATACGCCGTGCAAATTCAGCCAAGGCAACCAGCTCACCCACATCAGCACTGACGGCCAAGGCCAAGGCATTGAAGAAAATGGAAAGCTATGACAGTCGGATGGCGCCGACTTCGTTGCCCGCAAGGAGGTCACTAAGTCAGCCAAGTGGGTTGGATCGAGTCACGCGAACTGGTAAGAGATTTTTTGCTTCGACTGAAAGTGCATCAAGTAAATAATTTTTTTGTTTTTCTTTACACAGATCTTGATGAGAGTGACACGGACAGTGTGTCATCGCACCCTGACTGCCATGAAGGTAAGACAGTTTTTTTATTTTATGTTTTGTGGTTGTAACTTTTAAAACAAATGCAAAATGAGGTGGTCATGGACTTATGTTCGGATAATGAGGTTAAATGGCAATTGACCTCACTTACATTGCTTTTGTTTACACATTTCTGCCCACCTAAGAGCATTAAAGCTTAAGATTCAATTCCTAAATGAAATTAGTGAGTGTTCTAAACTGCAAATGAATCGAAGAGAAACTACCAATTAAATTGCAATACCTAACCAAAAAACCCCACTCTACAGTTAAATTTTCCTCATTTCAGTTCAACACCGTCCAATGTACGCCGAGGTCATGCACAATTTTTCTCCGGCCAGTCAGCAAGAGCTAGCTCTCGTTCGTGGCAATCTAGTCGAAATCCTACGAAAAGAAGTCGGTCCTTGGTGGTATGGTCGAATAAAAAGCGACGCTGTAGTCGAAACTCTATTCGAACCCCAACTTGGTTGGTTTCCCAAAGATTTTGTCCGGCCCATTCAATTTCCCGAATCCGATGGAACATTTTTCTATCGGCAACGCAAACTAACCTCCCCGTCACTTGACGAAACTCTAGTTGCGGCCACATGTAGTATAAGTCCAAATAATGTGACCACAATAGTTGTGGATCATCCATCGCCCGATGCCAGTCCAAAGAAAATTCAATTAGAAACTGCCTGCCTAAGAAATAATGCTGTCAAAGAACTTCTCGAAACTGAGATTAATTATGTGAATCTGCTAAATTCACTCTGTAATGGGTGAGTATTTAAGTGAAAAAAAGTTTGAATGGTAAGATTAAGACTTTCTTTTTTTCTGTTTGCAGTTACCTTCCGGCGATGAGGAAACGTATTGATATCTTCTCAACTGAAAGTCTGAATTTGATATTTTCAAATATCGAAAACATTTTGAAGTTCCAACAGAACTTTTTGGAATCCCTGAGGCGAGGCATTGAATTGAATCGCATTGCACAGGTGTTTTTACGACACGTAAGTCTTCTTTTATTGTCTCTTCTTTCTTAACAAAAATCTTATGAATATTTCTCTCATTTTCAATTAGCAATCTGGATTTTTGGTCTATTCAACGTATTGCAACTCATACCCACGTGCACTGATAGAGCTAGAGACTTATTCACGCAGCAAGGAGGCTAAAATTGTCCTTGAAAAGTAAGTCCATTGTGAGAGCCAATATCAATCAACATCTAATAATTGTTTTTTGTTTCTTTTTTTAGCTGTCGCCAGGCTGAGAACCTTGCTGAACTACCTTTGTCCGCCCATTTACTTGCTCCCATTCAAAGAATATGCCGTTACCCACTCCACCTGGCAGAACTCATTAAGAACTCCTACAGCAATGCCAATGAGAATGGTGATTCAATCGATGAAATCGATGCTAGTCTCTTGGATATCGTTGATTCGAAAGAAATGTTAGATGCAGCCCTCAAGGCCATGAAAAAAGTAACCGAGGCTGTCAATGAAGGTGAGGATTAAATGCATCTACTGTTTTGTGCAATTTTACTTAAAGTTTCTTTGTTTTTAGGCAAACGGCATAGTGAAAACTTGGCACGGCACCAGTCTAGCTTTGAGAATTTTACTGGGCCACCTTTGCATTTCCACAGTACGCGGTATTTCACCCAAATCGATGCAACTCGCGTATCACCGAATCTCTGGAACAATACTTACACTCTCTTCCTTTTCGATCATCAACTGATCTATTGTAAAAAAGATATTCTCAAGCGTAACCACTTCATCTACAAGGGTCGGATATTCCTCGACAACTGTCGTATCCTTAACCTACCCGATGGAAAGATCTTCGGAGCAACGGTCAAGAATGCCCTGCGAATATATTGTGAATCTCGAAACAAATGGTTTGATTTTAGTTTTCGAAGTGCCAATCGTAAGAAGCGGTTTTTGAGTACTCTGGCTTTGGAAAGGCAGTTTTGTGGAAAGAATCTCTTCATATCCGAGTTGGCTGGCGAAGATGAAGATAACTTGTCCGATCGGGAGTATCACAGTGACTATGAGGCTATGACGGCGACAACACTTTTAACGCCGACCGGAGAGAATAACTACAACAACGTTCAACTTAATTGGAAGGAGAACATATACGATGAGAAATCACCTGAATCTCCAGCAAAACTGCAAAAATATAGTGACACTCTGCCAAAAAAGTCTAGACAAATAAACACGAAAGAAGGTTATGAATATAATACTGGGTCTCTGGGTCGCCGTCGAATAGGCAACTGGTTCCGTAAGTCGAAGAGTACTAATTCCACACCCAATCAATCACCCACCCACAATCCAAGTGTAATTATCTTCAATTCTGACAGCTCTTCACAGAGTAGCCCAGCTTTGGGTAAAACTAAAGCAAAAGACTCTTCCGGATCTTCATCGTGAAGGAATTCAACTCTTCAACAAAATGAATTGAAATACGAGTCGAACTCGATTTCAGTCCACTGGTAGCATTATACATATTTGAAAATTAGAAATTTTGTGTCAATTAAGAGAGAAAAGAAATACAAAATATTATGTTAGTTGTATAATTCATGTGTTATAAATATATATTACATTGTTATTTACTTAAGCACAAAAACAAAGCAGCAAAACAAACAAACAAATGATTTCCTTTCCCTTTCCTTCTTTTTTCCAAATTTTAAATGTGTGTTTTTTTTAATTTTTGATGTTTTATTTATTTTATTTTGTATAGATGTAAAGTTTATAGTTTCTTTTTATCCTTCGATGTAATATTTTGTTTAAGACATAAAAATTTTGTTATTTTGTAGGCTTCTAAAGATAATGAGATAGAATTCATTCAAATTTATTGGGTACGTAATTAATTTATTTTTTTTAAGGAAACATGATCCATGAAAAATGTTTTTTTTTGTAGTTTCAAGAATAAGAAATTTTAGTTTTGTTGTTAGATTAAGGATAACCTGGAGAATATTTTATTTAATGTTAATTTTATTTAAAAACAAAAAAAACACTACAAATAAACTTAAATTTAATTTTGTAAACCTCGGT
This sequence comes from Melanostoma scalare, assembly GCA_949752695.1. Taxonomy (NCBI): domain Eukaryota; kingdom Metazoa; phylum Arthropoda; class Insecta; order Diptera; family Syrphidae; genus Melanostoma; species Melanostoma scalare. The sequence goes on along the minus strand of OX456984.1, from coordinate 165,424,047 downwards.
TTTTTATTTTTTTTTTTATTTTTCATTCACTTTTTTTGAGTTCACTTAGGGCTCGAATTTATTGGCCCTTATTGCAGTAGGCATTTCACTTAAACAACTGGAAAATGATAAAGCCAGACACTCTGATTTGGGTTTAAATAAATTATGTAGCCGTCAATCTCTTTATAATTGTTCTAACTATCATTTCATGAAAAATGTAAGTAATATTATTTTAACGCCAATTGTTAGACTGGCGTCTTACTAAAATCGTGCCTGGCTTAATATTTCTGTCGGTAAATTATCATATTCGACACGTCTCTTGTTTCCCTACTGTCTACTATTTAGTCTTTTGCCGTTGAAATTGTTGTCTTCCTCTTCGTTTCGAAACGAAATCGCTTTCTTCTTGCTTGAAAATTTACCCAGTTTAGATCTCAACTCAACTCCGTGATTTATAAAAAAAACTGAGTTTTCCGTTTCTCAAAAATCACTTATGGCACTTTCCATTGGTTTCACTCGGGGAAGCACTCATTTTAAAAACCAATGACCCAAAATAATTTCTGTTCAGTTTAACGTAGTTGCCTTTGTGTGAGTGAAACACCTATGGCTCTTAAAAAATATTCCTTGAAGAAAATTTTCTTTTTGACATTTGAGTAACATGTGTTAGTGCTTCTTGAACCGATTCTCATTTCAAATCGAGAAGCGGCTGTCACTCCTCAGAATCATGAGAAGCGATATTTTTGCACCAATGGAACGGTTTGAGAATGCTTCTGGACGCTCCTGCACGGTTCTTTTCGTCCAATGGAAAGTGCCATTAATCACCAAATATACTTGTCACTGATAAAGTTCTGTTCGTTGTCTGAATTCGTCCTAGCAAACATGAAGTGCTTCTTTATGTCAAGTTGAGGTGAGCTCATAAAACACTCAGTTTTGTATCTTAGCTATAGAAATGGCCGCTAAAAGCAATAATAGAAAGCAGGCCTATCAGTGGCCCTAACAAAAAACAAACATCCCGACAAAGGGAATGCTACAGGTTCCTAAAAGCAATTCATGTCTTCACAGACGGTTTCAAAACGAACGAAGGAGTAGAGTCAGCCATCTTCTCAGGCTGTCCTCCCATAAATAGATCGATAATGCTCCCAGACTTTTGCAGTGTCTTCCAAGCAGAAGTAAATGCAGTCTGCAAAGCTGCAATATGTCTCGCTGCACCAAAACTGATCAACAGAAAAATTGACATCTTCTTAGATAGCCAGGTGGCCTGGCCATAAAAGCCAGCGTCCATAGTCATTAAATCCTAACTAGTAGAAAACCGTCGCAGCAATTTAAGACTGCAGAGCACACTGATAACTAACTTCAATTTTCGTCCCAGGTCACCGTGACAAAACTAATAATGAAATGACGGGCAAACTGGCCAAAACCAATACCTCTTTACTTAAGCCACTAGAGCAAACAGAATCCAGCAAAGCTTTTTAATGACAGCAAATGCCAGGTTGTAATCTTTAGAAACTTGTCGGTTTTCCAGAAATCTGAGGTCACTGGCAAGAAAAGAACGTAATTTCTACTCTAGCTTACCATGCCTTGACTCTCTCCGTTGATTGACATTCACACGGGTTACAACTTGTTGGGTAACCACATGATTAGAATGGGCACTAGCTCATCCGACTTATGTTGAGGATAATATACTTCTTCGACGAACTGGTCGACATCTCCCATCGTTTTCACGGTTTCAAATTGTTCAGTGAGGTTTCTCAATCTAATAGCTTAGTAACCAACAATAACCCCAGACCCCACTACTTCTCACCTTTCCTTTTTATTATTGCAATTATATTTCCTGTTATTTATTCTCGATGGTAACCACACTGCATTCCCTTACTTCACTGAAAAAGCGGCTAGGGTCCGGGGCTTCCAGAGCTCTGTTGCGCAAACCTATTTATTATTATTATAATTTTTTAATCAAAATCAACAACCCTTATTCAATGTTTCTGTTAATTTGTATGTTAAAGTTTTGTTTGCTTTTGTTATACTTTCTGTGAAGTGAGCCTTTAAGGTCTCGCCTTCAGTCTAAAACCAAATACATCAATCTCCATATTCAAATACATACTTGAGCCGTGCTCCACTAAACTTTAGTCATTTTAAAACGAGTAAAATTCAAAAAGTCTTAATAGACATTTGATAAGAAACCCACAACTTTCAAATTTTGTCTGTATAAGAAAACATTTGTAGAGAAACTGTCCTACAAAAGTTTCATAAAGAAATTCACCTAAACCAATTTTTAATTTCAAAGTGTCGCCTAAAATTTTTAAAGCCCACTTATGAAACTTAAACATAAAGTAAATTAAAAAATAAACTAAATGTCTATCTTTTAACACAAATGTGTCAAAAATATTTTTCTAACTCCTTTAACTTCTTCAAAATGTTATTAAAAATAAAAAAACAAACAATTTATTCTGTCTTTTGATAAAAATGAAAAAAATATGAAAGCAAAGTTAAATATAAAAATAACTGCCTGTAATTGAAGCGCAACACTTTACCACTTCTATATACAAATTATAAGATGTAGTTACCACTTAAAATTATACACTCATCGTAACTATACAAATTAAAAACTAATTGAGTATACCTAAAGTTGTGTAGGAAGGACTACACAAATATCCCTTAAATGCAAAATAACAATAAGATAAAGAAAACACTTGTTTTAAAAATAATATGTAATTGAATAGTGCTTGTAAAATCTACAATAAACGATAGAGATAGTTGATTGATAACGACAATGCTTTTAAAGCATTATCCCCCATTAGATGATATACCTACCTACATAAGTGTAAATACAGTCTTATTTATATTTCGTAAGCAAAGAAAATTAAACGGCAATAAACTAATGAGTTAAAAAGAAAATAGGATTAGAGAGAAATGAAATTTTGAAACAAGACACTAAATAAGAAAAAAAAAATTAAGAACGGTTGGTTTCCAGTCAATTTTACATAAACTGTTTAGTTGCCAAAAGATACACAGCAATTGCCAAATAAATTAGCCATTTCTCATGTTCAACCATAGAAAACAGTAGAAAACAAAGTAATAAATTGTTTATTTAATTTTCAAATGTGATCCTGTTCCATGTAATTGTTCGAAGGATGAAGAAGCATTTGACCAAAAACTATTTAGTACTATCGAATTTATTGCAAATCCCTTTCTCCTTGTCTTGACAAAGGATAATACCCTTTTTGTGTTTCCTAATCACAATGTTCATTCAGAAAATAGAAGAAAAAAACAGTTAAATATCAACTAACAAAAATAGTAGGATGATTTAAAATTAAGAAAAATAAATCTAACATAAAAAATAGAAACATATAGGTGTATGTTATAATCGACATTATATTATATACGACTGAAACAAGAAATATAATGAATTTAAATTAAAAAGAAAAGTTAGTTTTTTTTTATAGTAAAAATATTCATCTAATGAACATTTTTTGGGGGACATTTAACTATTTAAAAGTGAAAACAACATCAATGTACAATTTGAATCAAATTAATTCAAGCCTGGACTGGAAAATTCTTAAAGTAAAACTTCAATCGTCAAAAGCAAACGGGATTGCGAAAATTTCACAAAAATAACTTTCTAGAGATTTTTTCATAGCAAAGTCAGGATCCGGATCACCGCTCATTTTCTGTGGAGTAAAGGAGAGCCATCAAGAACGAAATTAGAAAATCGGTGGAAGACAATAGGGTAAAGCACTGGAATGAACTACCGAAAATGCGTCAAGCCAAGTTTATAGATACTTTTCACGTTCAACATAAAACATTAAAAAAAACAGGTTATAAACCTAAGTAGGAACAATGTAAAAATGTTACCTGGTTTCCTAACTGGACATTACAGGCTAAGGAAACGACTGAAAATACTAAACATAGAGGTCGATAACCATGATGCAGTGTTACGAAGAAGAAGAATCTTTGGAACATCTTTTAGGAGAATGTCAAGTTCTCATACACCAAAGGGAAAAGTGCCTGGGGCTAGAATCATAATTTATAGAAAAGCAGAAACTAAAATACCTGAACGTAACCCAGTTTCATTAAGGATACTAATCTGGATGAAGTACTATAATGAAGGAATACCAGTTAGGAAGCAGGGGCACAGTAGATACACAAGGTCGAAGTGCATTACTAAACCCCAAAGGCCCAAACCATTCATTCATTCATCCATTACAGTTCTATTTTCCTACTTATTCGAAAGGATTTTTCAAAGTTAATGGCCAGTTAGAGCGACCAAGAAAAGAAGTGTCTATGCACCCACGGTTTGGGTCGTGTTACAATCTTATTTGAGGTATCTCTTTCGAAAAGGGTTCCTATGATCAATCTCAAATGAAATTTTTGCAGTCGTTTGAACAGAAAATCTCATGATTCTAGGAGTTTATAGCTGTTTATTGGTTTTGTCATGGAAATGAAAATTTGAAATAATTTTTGCTCGAATTTGAAGCCATTATTTTTCTTGCTTCAAGCTCTGTAAAATTCAATCAAGGTTATTAAAGTCGCAGAACTTGCAGCTAGGAAAGAAATGCCTTTAAATTAAATCCCAAGTAAATTAATTTGTTATAAAATTAAATTTTTTAAACTTCAATGACAAAATTATAGTTACATCTTGAAATTTGAATGAAAAAGTAGGAGATTTTTAACTCAAGAGACTGCAATGAGCTCATTTTAGATTGACCTACAGGAAACTTTTTAATCAGAAATAACTGAGTGGATTCGTTTTAAACGAACCAACACTGTGGTCACTTAAATTACCAGTGATACATTTTTTTCAACTTTTGCCCCTAAAACTGCGCGTGAAGGCTGTTGTTGGGTGCATATTCACTTAGACACTTCCACCAGGAAAACGAATCAGGAAAATTTTTCAAATAGATTAATAATAACGTTTTTGTTAGAAATGAATAAGAGATATGTATTGTACAAATTGTCTGTTAAAATTGTATTTTTCTAGTTTCCTGATGCAATTTCGTTTTTCGTGTCAGCTGAAAAGTTGAGACAAATGGAAACATGAATTTTTTCCTGATGGGCGTTTATATCGAAAAGGAAAAATATGTCAGTTGCCAGTCTTTCTACCCTTTGCTGCCACAACAGCAACTTGGTTTCCTAGGGGCCAGTTATAGCGAGATAAAGAAAACGAATATGGAAAAATTTTCAAATGGAATAAAATCTAGTTTTTCTTTCGATTTGAAAGACAATTGTTTGATCAATCGATTGCAAATCACTCAAAGAATTTTTTGGGGCCAGAAAATGTATAATTGAACAAATATTTTCTGTAAGAGATTGTATTTTTCTAGTTTCCTGGTGGAATCTATTTTTTCTTGTCAGCTGATTGAATTTTCAGCCAAAATGGAACAAATCGTTCCAGTTACATAGCCGTGTTTTATTGGGAATTATTTACTTCAGCAAAACATCGCTCATGGAAAAACAACAACTCAAAAGCGAATAGCGTAAGTGGACAAAAATAACTCACTTGCCGAAGTGAACAACAGAGATGGCTGGTAAATGGCGTTTATTGGAAAGTGAACTTGGTAAGTGAATATAGCCAAAAAAGCGTTTTATTGAGACTCGCAAGTGAAGTGAATATAGAAATTACCAATAGGCGCGTTTTATCGAAATTCTATGTGAAGTTATGTTCATTTCAGTAAAACATCGCTCATGGAAAAACAACAACTCCTTATGTCAATAGCCTAAATGAATATAAATATCGCAGTTAGCTAACTGCACAACAGGGATGGTTGGTTAAATTTCTTTTTTGGCACCCAGAGGTTGGCAGTCTTTGGGTTGTGTTCGTTCATATTTTCTGATTTTCGACAACAGATTGAATAAGTCTGTTTCTTTACTTTTTGTGCACAGAAATTTTTTTTTTAAGGAATGGTTGTAAAATTTTTTCAGAAACTCTCTGAAAGAGCGTATTTGTCTTAAAAGTAAAGAAACGCCTTGAACAAAACATTCGCAGCAACGCAACGCTTGGAAAAACGTCTGTTTGACAGTTGTGGTATTTGTTTTGGCTGTGCACGATTTCTGTCCACAGAAATTTTGGTGGCGGAAATTCGCATGGTGGGGAAATTTTTTTATTCTCTCGAGAGCACTCTCTTTTTTGTGCACTGCTACGAAAAATTGGAACGGGATTAGACTGACTTTCGCCGAATTTCGGTGCATTTCGTGCGAATTTTCAGTAAAGAAACACACCTAATAGCTAATAGAAGAGTCAGGTGGTGACTTGGTGGGGACATAAATAGACACGCAGTTACTAACACACACACACACGCACACACAAGGAAAGTTTCGCAATCGGTCAGAAAAAAAGAACATCAGACAGAACACATAAGAACATCAGAACCAAGGCAACCAAAAACTTGAGTCACAAAATGAATCTAATTGAACACAGCCATTGCGAAAAAAAATTAAAGTGACATTTGTTTTGTTTACATCGAAAGTAAAAAGTTGAAATGCGGCAAATAAATTGAGAATCGAGAATTAAATAGAGAAAAATAGAAATGGAAAATAAAAGGTATGCATTTATATCCTTCTGAATGCAAATTTTTAATGGTTCTTATCCTTAGAACAAGTGCAAAGGGTACCAACTTTGAAAGTGAAAATTGAAAGTGACGTGCTAAATGAATATAAACCAAAAAATCGTTTTATTCTAAATGAACATAACTGAATATAGAAAATTCCCAATAAAACGCGGCTAATAAAACACAGCTATATTTGGATTCTATTTTCATCTGATAGACTCACAGCGGATTTTTTTGTGTGCATTGCATATGGAAAACCAGTTGCTAGTGTGTGGCTGCGAAGGGTTGAGATCCTGGCAACTGACATATTTTTCCTGTTCGCCATAAACGCTCATCAGGAAAAAATTCATGTTTCTTCCTGGAAAAGTTGATACAAGTCGAGTTTCATTGAGATCTGCATTCACTTCAATAAAACATCGCAAAACATCGCCCATGGGAAAACAACAACTCCAACTACCAGCCATCCCTGTTGTTCACTTCTGCAAAGTGACTTATTTTTGTCCACTAATCGTTGTTCACTTTGAGTTGTTGTTTTACCATGGGCGATGTTTTACGATGTTTTGCTGAAGTGAATACAGTGCCCCTGTTCTGTAACTATCGCCTCGATAAAAGCAGGCGATAAACGGTGGAAAATGGAACGAAATCCTACTAAATTCATAGAATTTCGTTTCATTTTCCACCGTTTATCGCCAAGGCGATAGTTACAGAACAGGGGAACAGCACTGGTAACTCAAATTGCTCAAAAATATGGTGTTAAACGAACCTTTTTTCGACTTTTGTCCCTTAAATTGTCGTGAAGGCATTGTGAAGGCTGAAGGCTGTTGTTGGCTGCATATTGACACTTCCGCCAGGAAAACGAATCAGGAAAATTTTTCAAATAGATTGATAGTTACGTTTCCGTTAGAAATTAATAAGACATATTGTACAAATTGTCTGTTGAAATTGTATTTTTCTAGTTTCCTGATGCAATTTCGTTTTTCGTGTCAGCTGATTGATGTTTCAGCCAAAATGGAAAACAAAAACATCGTTCCAATTATTTGAATTCCATTTTCATTGACACACTCTCAGCGGATTTTTTTGTGTGCATTGCATAAGGAAAACTAGTTTCTAGTGTGTGGCTGCGAAGGGTTGAGAGCATAGGGGAATAAAGAACAAGAGGGAAAACCATTACTTCTCTTACCCCGCAACTTCCATTTGTTTACATTGTTGCTTTTGTAACACGAGATCTATCTGTGATACACGTATTCAGCTGAATATAAAGTTGTGTCAGTGAAATTACTAACACCTCTTTATTTCCGGATTTCAAACTGGTTTTAAGATCTGATCTATGTGTGTGTGTGGTTTGTCCTCTTGTTGTACATATCTCCTCTGTGGTTGAGAGCCTGGCAACTGACATTTTTTTCCTGTTCGTTATAAACATCTATCGGGAAAATTCATGTTTCCAGTCGCCTCAACTTTTCCTGATGGTTTTTTCAAAAACTTGGTTTCCTTATGCAATGCACACGAAAAAAATCCGCTGTGAATCTGTCAGTGGGAATACATGGAAAATAGAGTCGAACTAAATGAAACGATTTGTTCCATTTTGGCTGTAATTTCAATCAGCTGACCCAAAAAAAACTGTGTTTCTTTGCAAAAAATTCCATGACTTTTTGCCATATTTGATGCGTTTTTGTAACAACTCAGCAAACCGTTTATCAGCTCAGCAATGAATTCTACTTCTGAGCACAAAAAACAAAACAGTATTGAGCCCCTTTAACTCTGTTTGCTTTGTTTTTGTGTTTAGTGTTAAGGTGCATTACTGAGCTGATAATAGCCGAGTTTTATTGAAAATTTTTATATTCACTTCACTTTAGGCGCTCAATGAAACGCTGTACTCACTTATACAAGTTCATTCCATAAACTTCGTTTACCAGCCATCCCTGTTGTTCACTTCTGCAAGTGATTTATTTTAATCCACTTATCGTTGTTCACTTTAGAGTTGTTGTTTTCCCATGTGCGATGTCTTGCGATGTTTTGCTGAAGTGAATATGAATTCCCAATGAAACTCGACTTATAATAGGCGCGTTTTATCGAAATTCTATGTGCACTTATGTACACTTCAGTAAAACATCGCTCATGGGAAAACAACAACTCCTTATGTCAATAGCCTAAGTGCACATAAATATCGCAGTAAGCTAACTGCACACAGGGATGGTTGGTAAATTTCTTTTTTTGGCACCCAGAGGTTGGCAGTCTTTGGGTTGTGTTCGTTCATATTTCTGATTTTCGACAACAGATTGAATAAGTCTGTTTCTTTACTTTTTGTGCACAGACATTTTTTTTTTAAGGAGTGGTTGTAAAATTCTTTCAGAAACTCTCTGAAAGAGCGTAATTGTCTTAAAAGTAAAGAAACGCCTTGAACAAAACATTCGCAGCAACGCAACGCTTGGAAAAACGTCTGTTTGACAGTTGTGGTATTTGTTTTGGCTGTGCACGATTTCTGTCCACAGAAATTTTGGTGGCGGAAATTCGCAGGACGGGGAAATTTTTTCATTCTCTCGAGAGCACTCTCTTTTTTGTGCACTGCTATGAAAAATCGTAACGGGATTAGACTGACTTTCGCCGAATTTCGTGCGAATTTTCAGTAAAGAAACACACCTAATGGCTAATAGAAGAGTCAGGTGGTGACTTAGTGGGGACATAAATAGACACGCAGTTACTAACACACACACACACACACACACACAAGGGAAGTTTCGCAATCGGTCAGAAAAAAAGAACATCAGACAGAACACATAAGAACATCAGAACCAAGGCAACCAAAAACATGAGTCACAAAATGAATCTAATTGAACACAGCCATTGCGAAAAAAAATTAAAGTGACATTTGTTTGTTTACCTCGAAAGTAAAAAGTTGAAATGCGGCAAATAAATTGAGAATAGAGAATTAAATAGAGAAAAATACAAATGGAAAGTAAAAGGTATGCATTTATATCCTTAGAATGCAAATTTTTAATGTTTCTTATCCTTAGAACAATTGCAAAGGGTGCCAACACTGAAAGTGAAAATTGAAAGTGACGTCCGAAGTGAATATAAACCAAAAAATCGTTTTATTGAAAGTGTACATAAGTGCACATAGAAAATTTTCAATAAAACGCGGCTAATAAGATTGCTGAGTCGCGACCATAGCGCACCTACCAAAATATTGTGCGTGTTAAGTATATACCTGTTTCTATGCCAACCATGTCTTCATATTCTTCTTGTTTTCTTTTAAATGTTTTTTAAGTTTCAATAATTATCAGCACGTAAAAAAATTGTTTTCGCAAAAAGTTCAAATAAATGTTCAAACCAAATTTATGCTTTTATTTCGCGGTCTCAAACAAACAGTACCCTAAAAAATTTCTAATTCAAACAGCTCTACCGACTTTTTTATCACATACACAAACCCCAAACACGAGCGTCCGCCATTGCAACGGGAAACGTCAAAATAAACATTTCAGTAAAAAAAAATTTCATTTAACAAGAGTGTATTCGATTAGTGGTACTTCTCGCCAGACAGCATAAATTTATCATCCGAAACTGTAAGTAAAGTCTTGGCAAAACTATACAAATTTTATATTGAAATCAATAGAAAAATGTGAACTTTTATTTGGTTCCACAACATCTTAAAGATATTCGTGCTTAATTTTGCAATAAACAATTTTACTGACTTCCGTTTTGTTATAAAGGCGGAACTGGAAAGCACCAGCTCTTCCATTGTTTGTATTTTTAAGCGCAGGATTTTTCCTTCATCTTTGGAGGAAACTTCTTTCACGATAAAAGCAGTTGAATATTTTCATAAAAATGAAAAAATGTGGATTGTTTTCTAGCATTTCCATTAACAAAATACTATTGAATACAAAATAAATTAAAAGCAAAAATAGCACTTTTATTTCTTTATTTTTTTTTTTTGCAATTTGCTTGCAAAAGGTTTCCGCTGGTTTTTGACATCTCTCAGACACAAACGTCAAACGAAATGTCAGGCACTGCACGGATTCGGAATTGTTTTTATTTCAATTTGATGTATTTCCTATTTTTTACCTGATTTTGGTTTATATTTTTCATTGAAAACAACCACAACTTGGTTAAAGAAGCAAAGCAACTCAATGCTTGCTAACAGAAACAGAGTTATAGCGTCCATTCGAGCGGACTGCCGAGTTTATCCGAGTACTACTCTTAGTACTGGCGGCCCAGCATCAAGTGTCCTAAACACAAATGGCCAACTTGCAAAAGGTGTCAATGCTAAAGTGGTTCGTATTCTCGTCTGGATACTGTTTATATAGAAACCTAACCATTCAATTCTTTCAGCGCTCCCAATTTCTTACCGCCCAACAAAGTGAAGGCGAAATTTCAGATATTCTCATGACCAACAATCGTCTCCAAGCTTCTGTTATGGACTTGGGGAAGAAACTTTTGCAATATGCCCGGGAAAATGATATTAGCGGTGTCGAAGGAATGATGACTAAAGGAGCGCCATTTGCTTCGGATTGGGTAAGTTTTTTGGCCTATGTGTTGCTTGTTGGGCTTTCTCATAAATTGCTTCCGTTTTAGTTGGGAATGACGGCAATTCACTTTGCTGCTATGAACAACCGATATGATATTTGCAAACTTCTCTGCACATCCGGAATCAACAAAGATGCTCGAACGAAGGTCGACCGAACGCCGTTGCATTTGGCGGCTTTCTATGGACACGAACGAATTGTTCAACTTTTGATTGAGCATCAGTGCTCATTAAACCCCAGAGACATGGTAGGACAAGAAAATCTTTAAAAATCATATCTAATGTAACTTTTTTAGCTCCGGATGACACCACTCCACTGGGCAGTTGAGAAAAAACACAAGGAAATTGTTCGTATTCTACTGAAACATAACGCCGATGTGACGGCTATATCCAAATTTGGAAAAACACCAATCGCTTTAGCCGTACTCACAGAGCAGGCTGATATACTAGAAGAACTAGAAAATGCCCGTCAGTTGCAACAGAGCAAGAAGTACAATGAGCAGAATGAGGTGAGTTAATGTTATTCGCCTGCTTTTGGTTCTTTCTTTATTGATAAATCTTGTTTGTTTATTTTTTGTGAATTTTGCTCCAAAACCATTTTACGATGAAGCAGACACATTGGATTAAACTTGTACGTAACAAATGCAAAAGAAAACTAACTACACTTTTGTTTTGAAAAAAATTGGTTTATATCCATGTTTTTGAAGTCTTATAATTTTTCCGATTGTTAAAAAATTGGATTTTCTTTGCACACGTAGTTGGAAGAGTTTTGTCGTAATTTGAATGACTCTAAAAAAAATTAGATCCCCATAAACTTCTTCTCCGAAAATTAAATATTAGTTGGTAATTTGACTTATTTTGTTTCATACTGGAGGCGTGGACAACAAACGGGTCACTAGTGTGAAGCATATAAGTAGGTAGGCTTCGACCACTTAAGAATCACAATGTTCATAGTATAAGATCCTTAAACTTGAAAAGAAACTATTATTAAACTTGAATGCAACCGATATAAAGTTTCATAGTTGGCAACCCAATTGGTAGCTTGTTGCTTCCACCGTGATTGTCAATGTTTGTTTAGATTGGATTTAGCGTCCTTGATGTAGCTGATCGTAAATAGTTCCATTCAGTCGCCTTCTGCACCGCCTAGCCGACACAAGCTTACTGATTTTGAAATACTTTTTCTATCTCGCTTTTTTCTCGTTGAAGATGAAGAGATTTAGAAATTTTTCGTGGGTCACTTACGCATGTATGTCTTTGGTTAGGATGAGATTTTCCCTGAAATTGGAAAACTCATCAAAGTTCATCAAAAACATATATTAGTTGGTGTGTTCTACAGAATGTATGCGAAATAAAATTCTCCTTCCTTTTCTTTTTTCGGATTCACAAGCTTCTCCTCTCCCACTTATCTGTTTCACACTAGTGATATCACCGTGGACTACACCGCATTGATCTCAGAAAGCGTCGCCTAGCCTCCCGGTCTTAGATTGTTCCTTATCTGAGAAAAAGTTAAATAAAGTCCAAATGACTCTCATACTTTTTCTGTTGTCCAACATTGTGAACCGTATTTGATGTGAAGTACAGCCGTAAAGTCTTCGATTCAGCTTTGCGGGGATTTTTCTGTAAGACAAAATGGTAGAGTTTTTTGCCACTTCATCCTCCCTACGTTTACTTGACGATCGATGTCGTCATCACAAGTTGCTTCACTATTGATTATAGATCCCAGATATTTAAACTTTTGACAATTTGGGCAGCACATTTCCATTTAAATAAATATCTGGAATAGAGATGGGGCAATACTAGTACTCGATCTTTTTTTAAATAGTATGTTACCCATTGCCTTCTTAAACTTTAAATCACACGTCAAGTGCTTCATGCAGAAAGAGCTGTTGAGGTTTTTTTTCTGTTAGAGGTTTTTAAAATAGCAACTGGAGCACTCAGACCTAATTTTCTTCTTTTGTTATAGCTTTCCAGATGTTCGTAGAAAAGCCAAAATAAGCTGCCATGATAAGGAGCCTAAGTTACCAGCTCTCACCATTTCTGCGCCGAGTATCTGTGACTTCAGAGAAAAAAAGCAGAACATTCACAGAGGAAGTGCTCTGCGGTGTCTTCATCTTCTCCACAAGATTCACAGAGTGTGGTATCACTTAAGCTTAACACGTTTAAGTGCTTGGTAAAAGAAAAGTGCCCGCTGGCAACGCCAATAAGCTTTCTACAGCTTTTTCTGCTTCGGGATAGCAAAAATGTTGCAGTCTTCTTATTAACGTTGGGGAGCATACGTTTGGTCTGTCTGCATCCAATGGAGGCATGCCATCTACGGTTGTGCTCTTCACAGATCCAATCGTTGATTGAAGCCCTCACTGAGGACTCTGGCAGACCAAGCGACGGTTCAGGTCCTGAAATAGCTGTCTGAGATCCTTGCCTCGGAAGTTCATCGGCGATCTCATTTCCAGTTATGTCGTGATGGCTTGGAACCCAAACGAGACTATAAGAATATAGTCTTCCTACCGCATTCAGAGAGCTCTTGCATTCCTGGATCACTTTCGAAGTAGCTAGAGGGTTGAGAAGGGCCTTAAGCACAACTTGGCTGTCGCTGCAAACACACAGATACTTCTCCCGATCCAGCTATTGTTCGTAATGTGGCTTAAAGCTATTTGAATAGCATACGCCTCCGCTTGGAAAACGGATGCGTATGATCCTAAAGAGGCGTGCAGTTTTATGTCGTCGTTCTCCATAAAGGCACCAGCTGTGAAGATTCGATAACAGTTCTTTCCAGGCTCAGATTCTGGGTGGACCAGTCCTGAACCGAAGGAAAGTTGACTGAGTATTTTTGACGTAGTTTGAAGCAGTTGAAGTACTTTTACGCTCTATACTTTATCTTCCATCAGGTATAGTCAAGTACTGAAGTAAAGAGCAGATAACAAAGTGATTCCTTGGTATACACCTACCATGACTTGGATTGCTTCAGTGACATTGGAGCTTATTTGCTTCTGGATCAACAATTATGTTTTTTGTTCGACTGCATTTACCTGTCTGTATTCTTCATAGAACCATGGGTTTAATTTTGGAGGTTGAATGAAACCCAGAACATCAGAGGTTGCGTTTCTGATGACTTGTTAGCATTGCTGCCACTAGTCTTCAATTCTAAATGCTGGCGGTACGGGATTCAAGTAAAGTTGGAGAGGCACTCGATTAGAAAAGGGATTTGGTCATCTGTTTCGATTGTACTTTCCGCCTTCATTTATCGTTTCATATCGCTCTGTGTGTCTTTGCGGATCTCGTAGAAACAGTCTTTAGTGGGCAAGGCTAGTGTTTAAAAATTTAGCTCTAATGCGGATTTTCACTAAACGGATCTTGGCTGATAACCTTATCCCCGAGTCTACCTCTAGCGATAGATCCGCACCTAAACAAATGTTGTTTCTGTTGTGTGTAGCAGTAGCCCTAGCAGATGTCGCGTCTTTTTATATTCTGTATGCCAGGTCTATTCCATCGCTGTTCTTGGATGGCGGTTATGTCCGCCTTGCAACAGTCAGGTGAGTCCGCTAATTCTCCGACTGTAGGCAATCCGATAAGGGATGTAAAGTTCCACGATCTTTGCATGTGCCTTGTGACCTGCCAGCAACAGAATTCAAAATTCGTCCCATGTCCGACAAAACTTTTCCGATACCTTGATATCTCATTTGCACATCTACTAAATTTTTTTTTTTATCTTTACTTTAGAAAGAAACAAATGAAGCTGTAAACTCAATCATGGGGGAATCAAAGCATGACGATGAACCAGCAGGAAAGAAGTTTAAAAGAAATTCTGAAGGTGACAAACCCATTAAAAATAATTTTAGAATATCTGCTGACCCCTTAAGCACATTAGACGACAGCAGAGGTAAATTACATACTCGTTACACTACACCCCATTTTACTTAAAATAAAATATTTGTTCTCAAAGAAACGAAAGTCCACAACAGTTCGGCCGTTAATCTTTTAAAAAGCCATGGCATCACCATAATGAAAGATGATGAGGACACATCTAACAAACTCCTTACCACCGCCCTCCAAAACGGTAGACAACTAGTTCTATCCGAAGGTGGAAAGCTACTTCTAAACGAGGCTAAAAAAATGGGAGGTAATCAAGTGTCTGAAGCAGTCAAAGTTGTCCCCAGTCAGCAAACGACCACGGTGACATCAGTTAAAATAAAAACCGAACCTCAAATTACTAAATTTCGGCCTACCATCATGCCAAAGCAGAAAAATGTCACACCAGCGAAAGATGTTTCAGCAAAGGTTTGTAGAGTTTCCGTCGTTCAAAATTTCAAAACTAATATGAATTTCATTACAGAACATTCGAATAATTTCATTGAATGACTTCAAGAAGATATACGGCAATGGCAACCTGAAAACCATGCAAAACTCCTTAAACAAGTGAGAAAACAACGACAATGCTTTAGACAAAGTTGTTAATTTGATTATCTTTCTTTCAGATCGGAAGTGGTTAAAATAAAAAGCAATAGCAAAACCTATTCCCCGAAAATTTCAATTGAAGAGTACAAACAAGAGCCCTCAGAAATCGTCTACCAAGAAGAATCTGTGTTTCCTTTCGAAGAAGAAGAATCTGACTTGCCACCGAATATAATCAAAGTCTCAACAGAAAGTGAACAAGAAGATTCGTCTGATTTTGAAGCCATGCAAACGGCAATTATTCATCCTCCAGCGCAGTTATCAACAGCACCACAAATCCAACCGCCATCTATCTCGAATACCACCCGAATAACTTACACAAGGTCACCCAACAAAGCAAATACATTGCAAGATCGCACGCCGGTGATTCCTTTGCTGACGATACCAGAAATTTGTCGACAACTTCTCGAATTACGAAAACAAAACGAAGAACTGCGAAGAAAATATGAAATTGCCCAAAAGGAGAAGGAAGACTTTCGCAACCGATTGGAGCGGTTGGAGTCTCTGCTGGTAGAGGAACAAAATGTTATAGACTACTCAGAGATATAGCAAAACTTTTACATTTTTCACTGCCCAGTTATTTGTTGTGTACATAGTAAGGGTTTTCTTCGTTTCATTTAAATCATCCACATCCTCCGTTGTGAGAATTCCATTACATGTATTTACTTTATTTGAAGCAAAGCTTTTTCTATGGAAGATTTTGTAATAGTTTATATGTTTATACATATATATATTTTCATACAAATCCATATTAGAGTTAAATCCTCGTGAAACTTTCGTTACAAAACGAAGTTCATTGTTACTGGAGTTAAGAGTCTAAATACAATTTCTTCTTATTTTTTTTTAACATAGTTTATACTGTACGATCGATTATAGTTATTGAAGTAATGTTAATTTCCTTTTTTAAGTTAATTTCACTTTTTTTTTTATATCGGACATATTTAAAGCGAGTAAATATGTAGAAGAAATAAATATACTTTTTTTTATTTAAGATAAAATTTGGTATTTCGCTTGCACGGAGACTTACACAAAGGTGTAAGGAGTTTGGTATCTCTCAGAGAGGTATCCAGAAGGAACATGGTTCCAATAGACTTAGGAAGTCCTCTATTTTCCTTGCCCTCTCTTTTCTCTTGTTTCATGAGCCGTGTTTTCTTATACTGGTTGACCAATAAGTTGATCGTAGAAATACATTTATTGCATCAAAATTCACCCCCATCAAAAGCTACGTCTAAAGCTCAGAGTAAATAATTCTAGTTCTACTCTGTGTAATAAAGTCTTGAGCCTAGTACGCTGCTGATTTGAATCGTAATTTTTCGTTGGTTTCTACATCCACGACCAAATCTTGAACGAAAACACTGCTGACAATATCTACATATGTTGAATCTTATCATCTACCCAGAGGAAAAGGTTCTCCCAAACTAAAGTGCTTTTCCAGTTGCGGTAGAAACGCCGCTGACAGGATTCTGTCGACAGCAAGTGTATGAAAATTCGGCTTTAATTTTGTCGCTTCAGTGTAGGCCACATATGGAATTAATTTGACAGCCGAAATTGTCCCTGCCTGGAAAAGCTCTTTGGTTCAATTGAGCCTTTAGTTTGGGAAACCTTTGATTCAAATTATTCAAGGTAGCGAATTGTCCAGTTTCGAAAATTTTTATTTATTTATTTTTTTACAGCAGACGCGCCCTTAGACTGCACTTTTAAACAGCCTTACCGACGCTCACCTCTGTCAGTTGAATCAACCTCATCTACATACCTGGTGTAGAGAATTGTCATAATTTGAAGTTTGTCAACACGTGCGAGTCTGCGAGTTGCATTTTTCGTTTAGGATCGCAGTAAAAATTGTAATAAATTGAAAAACTGTGATAAATAAATCTGTTGAAATGGTTAGCAAGTAGCAACAAATATAATAAACTCTTATTCCTCTCACGTCCCTATTAATCTCCCAATTTAATTTAGAAAAAACCAAAAAATGACGAGATCCCTGGCTTTCCGTCGATGGATGGTGGCAACAAAGATTCCGACATCAAACCTATCAAAGGTGGTGGTAAAGTAAAGAAAAGCGGTGGTTTTCAGTCGATGGGACTTGGCTATGACATCCTTAAAGGAATCACGAAACGTGGATACAAAGTTCCCACGCCTATTCAAAGAAAAGTAATTTAATCACATTTTACATACATATGTATTTCATATTTTTTCATTGTCATTGAATATGCTTCCTTTTTAATTTTTTCAAGACAATCCCTCTGATTTTGGAAGGCCGAGATGTTGTGGCCATGGCCAAAACTGGTTCAGGAAAAACTGCATGCTTCTTAATTCCCATGTTTGAGAAATTAAAACAGCGTGAACCAACGAAGGGCGCTCGAGCGCTTATTCTTTCACCAACTCGTGAATTGGCTATCCAGACATACAAATTTATCAAGGAAATCGGTAAATTTATGGACTTGAAGACAATTCTAGTCCTTGGCGGTGATTCTATGGACTCGCAATTCTCAGCTATCCACACTTGTCCAGATATTATTGTTGCTACACCTGGACGATTTTTGCATTTGTGTGTGGAAATGGACCTAAAGTTGAGCTCCATTCGTAAGTTAATCTGATAAATAGTGTGTGACAAAGCTTAGCTCATATTCCTTTAATTTTTACAGAATACGCTGTCTTTGATGAGGCTGATAGGTTGTTTGAAATGGGTTTCGGGGAACAGTTGAATGAGACTCTTAACCGATTGCCTTCAACACGACAAATGGTGATGTTCAGTGCAACCCTTCCAAAGCTATTGGTGGATTTTGCAAAAGCTGGACTAAGTGATCCTGTCCTGATTCGGTTGGGTGAGTCCTTGGTTTTGTGGAAAATAAATTTGGAAACTAACGACTGTCTTGTCTTGTTTGTAGATGTCGAGTCGAAGCTTCCTGAAGGATTGAGTTTGAAATTCTTATATTGCCGCTCAGATGAGCGGTACACGTCTCTCATAGTTCTGCTGAAGTATGTCATACCGAACGACGCCCAAACAGTAGTGTTTGCTGGAACCCAACATCACGTGGAATTAATTTCATACGTAAGTTCGCCTTCGATTAAACAGAAAGTGTAAAACAAAATCCGAATTTTGCTGTAGATTCTCACTCAGGCTGGCATTTCAAATGCTCCAGTATACTCCAGTTTGGATCCGTCGGCGAGAAAAATTAATACAGCCAAGTTTGTGTATAAAAAAGTCTCTGTTTTGGTGGTCACAGATGTAGCTGCTCGTGGTATTGACATCCCAAGCTTAGACTACGTCATCAATGTGCATTTCCCTGGTAAACCTAAATTGTTTGTGCATCGTGTTGGTCGTTGTGCCCGTGCTGGTCGAACCGGTACAGCTTTCTCCATATTCGCCACCGAGGACCAAGCTCATATGCTTGATTTGCATATGTTCTTAAACAGGCCGTTTAAAATCAACGACACGAGTTCAATCGGGTGTGTGCCACAGGATCTCCTGGAAGAGGAACATCTGACTGTCATTGAATACAAGAAGAGCCACCACATTGTAAGTTGTTCACTTCGTTTTGAAAATATTTCTGTTTATCGCCTAATTATTTTGCAGAGTGGTATAATGAGGACGAGTGAGAATGCATACAAGAAGTATCTAGCGACTCGGCCGGTAGCCTCAGCTGATGCCAATAAACGTGTAAAGACGATCAAGTTCTTCAGCCTTAAGCCTCTGGATGATTTTCTCAAATCACCTGTTGCTCTGGAAACAGCCGCAGCTACCAGCACAAAAAATAAATCCAGTTCCAAAGTAGATGCCGAAGAGGAGCAACGTCAGCTTCAAGATGCTAAGCATGATTTGGTGGTAAAAATGCGGAACTTCCGACCACCAGGGGTGAGTTTCATTGTTCAATTCAAAATTTATTCAAATAAGGCAAGAATTTTTTATCTTGATTGAAAATATGTTGGCAAAACTTTAAAAAAATTGTCACTTTTTAAAATTATTAAGAATGTCTAAGAAAAAAACCTACAGACAAAAAGCTTTGCTGGAAATGCAACACAGATTTCACTATAGTCAAAATGAAAACACTTTGACTTAATTTTCACCTCTGAATACGATCAGTGAATTGGCACCCCTTGGCACATGAGAATATCGTGAAAAGTTTTCCCATCCATGGCAATCAATTTCAAGGAAATGCTGCATAGAGAACCGTTTGGAATTGCAATAAAGCCTCCATGTTGTTGCGCTTGTCCAGTATCGGTGTAGAGCTATTGAAGAAGTAAATACACTATTGATTCTTTTGGAAATGGCAACTTTTATCCCTAACTAGCTGTCCCGCCCGGCGCAGCTCGGGCCCTGCATTGATCGAATTGAGTAAACTAAGTGAGCAATATACTGCTGAAATGTTCTGTGTGTCCTGTTTTCGGTTCATGTTGTTTTTGTTGTTGATGATGTGCAGCGTCTCGAGAGTATAACGTTTAGGTGCATGTCTCTCCCTCTCCGTTTCAAGAATTTCCACTCTTTTAAAATCTGAAACATGTCCTGTTTCTACAGCGTGAAGAGCCAGTGCTGTCTTCCCCGAATTTTTTGATTTTATATCAGATTTATGATTGGAAATTCGTTGTCGAAGAAGTTGTTTTGTTGTTCCAACATAGCAAAGATCACAACTTTCATTAGTTTTTCCATTACAATTTATTTTGTAAACGACATCTGTTCGCCGATCTTTTTCTGTTTTCGGTTTTAAGTTGGTAAACAGCGATGCAACCGTATGACTTGACCTATACGCTATATTTATGTCTTTGGTGTTTTGGTTCATGACATTCTTAAAATTTTCGGATAATTTAGGAACATAAACGACACCTTTATAAACCCCCGATCTATTTTCCCCGTTGTTCTCTACAGGAGCTGTGCTTTTATGTCGAAGAATAAGACTACGTATCAGTTCTCTAGGGTAACTATTGTCCAGAAGGATTTGGATGATCTTTTCTTCGTTTGCGGAGTGATATTCCTGATCACTCAGGGCAAATACTTTCCGAACCAAGTTTGAAGCGGTGTTAACAATGATATGCCTTGCTTGGTTTGAGCGAAAATTGACAAGTCTTCCCGATGCTGTATCCTTCTGATGCCAGTTGAATGAGAGCCGGTTGTTTTCGCGATGGATCTGAACATCCAAGAACGCTATCGCTCTGTTTTTTTCCCTGTCAACGGTGAATTGAATTTTTTCATGAAATTCATTGAGGCATCCCAGCACATTGTCAATTTCATTCTGGTTAATGACAGCAAAAATGTCATCAACATATTTTACAAGAAACTTTGGTTTGTCAAGCTTTTTGAAAGTTTCATCCAAAAAAAAATCTAATACCAAATCTGCAATGGTTGGCGAAAGTGAATTACCCATAGGCATTCCATAAATCTGTTTGTACAAATTGTTTTTGAATTGAAGGAAGTTGTTTTCTTTCAAACAGAAATCTAACAACTCTAGAAATTTGTTCTGATTAAGTTTTGTGTTGTTGCTTATAATTTCCCATTTCTTCTTAATTATTGTTGTTGCAAGTTGTATAGGAACATTGGTGAACAAAGAAACAACATCAAACGAAACTAATACTTTATTTGAGTCCAGAACTATGTTTTTGGCCTTATCTTTAAACACAAATGAGTTTTTAACAGAGTAGGGCGATTCTTGTGTGACACACTGTAATATTTTGCCAAGGTACTTTGCAAGCTCATAGCACGGCACTTTCATTGATGACGTTATCGGTCTGAGAGGCATGTTATTTTTGTGGATTTTTGGTAATCCATATATAGCGGGGATTTGCGCCGTGTATGTTGTAATTTTTTGCCTTTTCCCTATCGTCGATGATCTTGTTGGCGTTTAACCATTTAACCAACTCATTGGTTTTGTTCTGAAGAGAACTGAGAGGGGTTATGGAAGAATATGGAAAGAATTATATGCCAATTCTCAGGTTCTAGAACAATTTTGTTCCAAATTTCATTCAAATTGGCTCAGTTGGACATGAAAGAGGGGATCAGGTTCAGAAAAGTAACCTCGCAATGTCAAATTCAATAGTCAAATGCGCTGAATACAAATTCTTCAATGCCAAAAAAGAAAATATTGCTCTTTCATGAGGCGTAAAGTGCAAATTTGTGTCCATCATGTTTTAAACTGAATTTTTTTTTTTTTTTTTTTGTAATAGTTAAAAGCATTTGAAATTTTTTTAAAATTGTTTTAAATGCCCCTTCAAATTCATGAAAAAGTATATATATAACAAAATATTGGTTGGGGTGACCCTTCAAAAAACTACAAGAATTTTATAATGAAAAAAGATATGAAAAAAAAAATAAAAAGTACATAACATCAATTTTATTTAAGTTAATCACAAATTACATAAGAAATGATTCAATGCATGCATGATCTAAAGTGAACAACCACAGTTTCACGTTTTTTAAAAATTTAGACGTTGAAGTTTCTGATCTAAGATATAGTGGCAATTTATTAAAAAGTCTACAAGATGCCACACTAAAGAATCTACGACAAGCAGTGGTGCGTGAGTGAGGAATGTTTACCAAAAATGAATGGTTTCCACGTACGTTGTGGTTTCTAAGAACTCTTAGATTGCGATGACCAGATTTCATAAAGAATATTTTTAATACCTTAAAGCAATAAAGGTGGCGTAAAGGAAGAACCCTCAAACTCTGAAATAATGGAAAACTATGATCCCAACGCGACTTTTTTAGTATTTTTCTTATCATGTTTTTTTGTAGTATAAAAAGTGGTTGAATTTTGTTGGAATAGGTTCCACCCCAGCAGGTTATTGCATATTGCATCTTAGAATGGAAAATTCCGTAATATATATTTTTTAAGAGTTCGTCCTTACACACAGAACGTAGATAAAAAAAATGCCTGAGAACGGAACGAAAGAACTGCCTCAACTTTTCCGTATGGGTAGAGAAGTTCATTTTCGAGTTCAGATGTAAGCCTAAATATTTGAATTCATCTACATTTTCTATTTGAAAGCAATTCATATTACACCGTGAACTGTTATCAAAAGTATTCTCTGCGGATAGAGATTCACACTTACAGTGTTCTAATTTAAAACGCTGACAATCGGGAGAGTGGTAAAACACGTCAACTAAAGGGCTATTAGCGTTAGATAAACTAAAAAACATTAATTTCGTTTTAGAGCTAATCACTAGATTGTGGCTAGCAAACCAGACTCTAAGAATACTAAGGTCCCAGTTAATTTCAGATGTCAAGTCTAATAGGCTTTTTGTCCCGTATGCGAATCCTATGTCATCTGCAAAAGCTGTTAACGCACCCTTGAAAGGCAGCTCGAACACAGAATTAATATAAATTACAGTAAAGGTCCCATGACAGATCCTTGTGGCACGCCCATATTCGTATATTCCTTACTGCTTCTAGTCCTATTAATTTTAACCTTTTGAGATCGATTCTCAAGATAAGACGTGAGCCATAAGAGTATAGAACCCCTAAAGCCTGCACACTCTAGCTTTTCTACTAAAATTTTGTGGTTGACCATATCAAATGCCTTTGTTATATCTACAAATAAGCCTGCTGTAAATTTTTTGTCATCCAAGCTTTTGAAAACCATAGAACAAAAATTCAAGAGTGCATCTTCTGTTGATTGTCTTTCGCGAAACCCATACTGAGCAGAAGCAAAGAAATTTTTTTTATCGAGGAATTTCACGATCCTTTTTTTGACAAGTTTTTCAAAAATTTTGCTAATAGATGGGAGCAGCGAGATGGGTCTATAGTTAAAAACTTTATCCTTATCACCTTTTTTGAAAAGTGGTACTACATCAGCACACTTCATTGCATCGGGAAAAATACCAGATGTCACGCTATTATTGAATATGTGTGCTAAGATGTCAATAACATTCCATTTAATGTTTTTTAACAGAAGGTTAGAAATACCATCGTTCCCACAGCTATATGTATTTTTAAGACTTGTTATAGCTTTCGACACTTCTATTGCTGTTAAAGGTTCAAAGAAAAAACTATTACTGTTTCTATTGTAAACACTCCGATTGCAATTCTGACAAAATTGTGTTCTAACATTTGGAACGTTATTATCAGCTAAATTAACAAAATAGTTATTAAACTTATCAGCTACTTCGCTTTCACTCTTATAAACAGTGTTGTTGATGCACAGTTCGATAGGGTTGTTTAATGAAGACGTTTTGTTAATAATACTGTTCACAACTTGCCATTCACGCCTGGAATTACCTTTCGCAGAACTAAATTGATTTCTATAATAAGAATCTTTACATAATTTAATCTCCTTTTTAAGTTCACAGCAGAGTTTTTGGTATTTCTTCTTTAATTTTCTTTTTTGCTTATCCTTAGTTTGTTCTTAGCTTTAATTCTTTTCACTAACCTTAAGGAAATCCAGAGCTTTAATCTTTTGTTTATGTTTTTGTTATTTGGCTTGTATGAACATATTTCCATTTTACGTTTTAAGATCTCTATAAAAAGATCATACGACCTTGATACATCGTTCTCATTATAGACTTGTTCCCAAGACTCAAACAAAAGCATGTTATTTAATTTAATATGATCAACTCTTGGAGATTCATTGTCCCCATCTTGCGAAGTCAAAGGGTGATGCATTAACTTGGAGAGGGTTAAGAAGGAGATAGTGATTGGACACTCCAAGAGCCTATTGAATATGCTATCCCCTATACCCGTATCTTGGATACGTTCTTTATCGATTCAGATATCTTTTTTCAGATTGCTGCCCACGACAACTGTGAAATATAAAAATTAAACTTTTGAAAACAGAAAAACGTCAAACGATTTGAATCCGTTTTTTTAAATTACCAAGATAAAAAACCAACTGAAAAGAAGAAGAAATAAATTTTCTATCAGCTGATCACTTGAATAGAAAGGTATACCGAAAATTCTCGGATACCTCGGCGTTGCATGCATCTTCATTATTTTTCGCAGTCGACTACCCAATAACCGTTCAACGATCTTTTCAATGTGGGACATTTGCTTGATCAAATGGTAGCTATCGCATCTTTGTGTATCTCTTTTTTTTTCTGTTGGAGGTTTTTAAAAGCTGGAGCACTCAGACCTAAATACCGGTACACTATACTAGTAGATTGCAACGTTTTATTTTGTTATTTGCCTTCCAGATGCTCGTATTAAAACTATTATAAGGAGCTTCAGTTACCAGCTCTCACCATGTCTCCGTCTAGTATCTGTAACCTGATCCGAGAAAATGCAGGACATTCATACAGGAAGTGCTCCGCGGTGTCGCAATTCTCCAGAGGATTGTGGGATTACTTAAGTTTTTCTTATCTCTCTGAGGCGAACATTTTCTTGTTTATTATTTGAGGGGCACTTTGACCATGATTTGAAAGCTACTTTCTTTTTATTCATTACCACTGCAGTTTCATCATTCCACCACCATGTTCTTTCAACTTGATGGTAGTATCCCTTCAAAACCCCTAGCAATGATTTGGTTTTCTTGATGTGCAATGAATTGCATGCCTTTTCCTTTATCGAAATTATATTACTTCATTCTTTTAGTAGCCTTTCTTTATTTGATTTCCTTATCTTTACTTTCCAGTCTTTTACCCAAGGTTTAATAAATCTGTCAGTTTAGATTTTATTCCCACTATAATTTCAAATCTCAGCAAACAAACAAAAACTCCTGATTTGGGATATACTTAAGTAAATTGTGAAAATCTAGCACAATTGCATGTTTTTCCACCTGCTCATATCCAATATGGGAAGCTTATGCACTGGTAATATTCCACAGCTTTTCCTGCATCACCAATTTAAGAGGCATCAAACGGTCACTTCGAAATGGGCTAAAAATTAACTCTTGCGCAAGGATGACATCGATTCCGTTTTACTCTGTTCCAGAGTCGAAAATATTGCAGGCAAAAGCATAAGTCTTTAAATCCTAAAAAACGTGCGCTGCTTCCTGAATTCGGCTAATGAAATACACGATGTTTACATGGGCACACAAGATGTCTACTCGCTTCTTTATTATCATCTCTTCCGGTTCGAAATTTCGACCAATCATACTTCCAATTCCAACTCACGACTTTTAAACTACATCTAAATGAATAAATAGGGTGGCGCAACAGAGCGAAGAGCACCAGTACCTAGCGCGTTTCTCACAACCATGCCTTGTAAGGGAATGGAGGGGACCTATAATTTACTGCCGGTTCCGAAAGCTAATTGAAAAAGCGCTTTTCATGGCAATGAATTTACTAACAAAGGATTTTCCAATTCCTCGCGAAAAACAATACCCGTGTAAGAATATTTTTGCCTCTGTTGGGATTCGAAACACAAACCTCTGGGTTAACAAGCAGACAGGCATTTGTTGGTTGGTCAGCGGTGTTTTAATTAGGTTTAATAGAGAAACTGTTTACGATTTGGAAAATCATGTGTGTCTGGTCCTGTAGTTATAGTTTGAAATTTAACTCAATTGAGACAGAATGTGACATCATTTTTCATTGAATTCTAGACCATTTTTGAGCTGAGTCGCAATCAAAAGTCGGTGCAGTTCACTGTAATGAAGGAGAAACGTGAAAAACATTCTGAGGTCATTCAGAAGTTCCGTTCGAAAATGGAGGAAATGGACAAAGAAGAGGACATACGTGAATCACAGGCTCATGAAAAGGAAGACGGGGTGAGAGTCGAAGATTCTGTGAATCTATTTCATTGCTTAATATTTTTATTATTGTTTCTATAGCCCCAGCCAGAGCTAGATGACGAAGAACTGACGAAAACCTTCAACAAAGTTGTAGCTCCAAAAAAGCGCAAGAACATGGATGCCCTCTACAAGCCAAAGGCAAAGAAGAAGAAGAAGGTCCACGTTAAAGACACGGAGAATTTCGTTCCATATCAGTCTGCTGATAAGGCGACCGAAGACGGTCTGGCAATCAATTCTTTTGAGCGTCAAGCTATGAACGCCGAGTTTAGTGTGGTAGAAAGAACCTCCGTACCAGAACTTAAGCATAAGCCTGGTCAGAAGAAATGGGATCGAATTAAGAAGAAAATGGTATCAGTGCAAGATCCACGTAACAATAAAATCCGCACAGAATCTGGTGCTTGGATTCCAGCTAGTTTTAAGACCGGACGCTATACAGAGTGGAAGCAGAAGTCAAAGATCGAAGAGCAAATGCAGCGTGATGCTGGAAGTGATGATGATGCACCAGCTCCGCTGACACACGAAAAGCGTTATCCAGTGAGTAGACATGCTCGACACAATGCAAAGATTGAAGAGAAGAAACGCATGGGAGGATCGAGCAAGGAAATGAGAAATCCTGATCAGATTGTGAAGAACCGCTTGCGTTTGGAGTTCATCAAGAAGAAGCAAGCAGATAACACGACTAAGAAAACAGAAAATCGAAAGAGAAGTATGAGGAAGAATCAACGAGGCGGAAAGAAAAAGGGAGGCAGTAGAAAGTGATTTAATGTTGGCTTGTGTTGTAAATAAATAAAATAAATTTCCACACGTATTCCTTTTTTGAAGTTATTTGGTTTGTTAATCTTTTAAAAGTAAGTATGCTGGTAATAGTTATGATTTTTAATTTTTGAGTTAAAGTTTATGTATTTTTTTGTTTCGGAAGCTGAAGATTGGGTTGGTGACTGAGTTATTGGGGTTGTGAACCCCACTGAACCATTTGGAGCACGTGATGAATTTTGGAATTTTCAGTCCAAATAAAAACAATTCTGCGGTATCTGTCTCTAGGCTCCAAAGATGGAGCATAATATTGTCATCATATTCCTATATCATTAAGTATCGCAAAGGAAAGTCCTTGGCACCTGCTGATGCCTTATCTAGATTGCCGTTGAATAAAAAAACAGAGTTGGAACAAATACCGATCAACTATTTTTCAGAACTAGAAAATCCAATGTTAAATGTGTCCGTTATACACAGCATCACATGGCGCACGATGATGAGCAGATGGATTTGTATAAATCGTTGCATGATAAAGCTCATCAAAGTGAGAGTTTGTCGAACCTTTTCAAAAAAGTACAAAATAACTTATCTACAGAGAACAAGTGCGTATTTTATAGAAATCGTATTATAATTCCGAAATGTTTAAGGAATTCTTGTTTAAATTTGCTTCAAGAAAATCACTGTGGTATTAATCGTATGAAAATGCTAGCTCGTTCATATGTTTGGTGGCCTCTCATAGATCAAGACATTGATAGATTCGCGAAATGCTGCCAGAGTTGTACCATAACTGGAAACGTCAAGAAAGAAGTGGTAACTACAAAATGGCCCGATACGCATTTTTCATTTGAGCGAGTTCATGTAGATTTTTTTAGTTTTCAAAGCAAAAATTTTCTTATTATTATGGATGCTTACAGTAAATTCAAAGATATACATTTCATGAGTTCGACTGACGCTTCAAAAACACTAAATGCACTTGAGAAAACGTTTCGAACTTTCGGGTACCCAAAACAACTTGTATCAGATAACGGTCCACCGTTTAATTCGTTTCATTTTAAATCTTTTTTAAAAACAAAAATATAGAAGTTCTAAAATCGCCAATATACCACCCACAGTCAAATGGTTTGGCTGAGCGCGGTGTACAGTCTGTAAAAAACGTCTTAGTGAAATTTTGTTTGGATAAAAATAACACGACGTTACTCTTAAATAAAATTGAAAACTTTTTATAAAACGATAGAAATATGCCGTCCACATCCACATCTAAAAGTCCATCGGAAATGCTTTTTTCATATAAACCTAGGTCAAAAACACCTTATCAAATGGATATTGTAAAAAGTGATTTCAAAAAAGGTGACTTAATTTTGTATCAAAATCCATTCAAACATTTTGTACGCTGGATATCAGCTCAGGTTATGGAAGTTTTGAGTAATTTAAGATATTTAATTAAAGTAAACGGGTTGATAAAGTATGTACATAAAACTTACTTACTTAGGTGGGCATTACAGTTCGGGGTGAACCTGGGCCTCAACCAACATCCTTCTATAACGATTTCGATCTCGGGCGAGCTCTCTCCAGTTTCGCACTCCAAGTCGGTTGAGGTCTTCATCCACTTGATTGCTCCACCTAAGACGAGGTCTTCCCCTTCCGCGATTTCCCTGCAATGTGCTTTCGAACACCCGACGAGCCGGAGCGTTTGGGTCCATCCGCTCTACATGGCACAACCATCGTAGCCTCGCGATGCGTACTCTTCTGGCTATGCCCATGTCGCGGTACAGCTCATACAGCTCGTTGTTGTATCTTCTTCTCCACACATTGTCTTCGCATACGGGACCAAAGATCATTCGGAGAATTTTTCTTTCGAAACGACCAAGAGTTTTCTCATCCGCTTTCGATAAGGTCCATGCTTCCGCGCCGTACAGCAGGACTGGGATGATTAAGGTCTTATACAAGGTCACCTTGGTTTTTCTAGAGAGGGTTTTGTTTCTCAATTGCCTTCTTAACCCAAAGAAGCAACGGTTGGCAAGAGTTATTCTCCGTTTGATCTCCGCACTGATGTTGTTGTCCGTGTCTACAGCGGATCCTAGGTAGACGAAGTCCTGTACTACCTCGAAGTTATGTCTGTCTATTGTGACGTTTTGTCCAATTCGTCGATGTTCTGTGTCCTTGTTTGATGACAGCATATACTTCGTTTTGCCCTCATTAACCATCAAACCCATTTTTGCCGCTTCTGTTTCAATACCACAAGGATCAATTCTGGGTGTTCAGCTCTTCCTACTGTACATTAATGATATGGAAAAAGTGGTCAAAAACTCGAAGCTTGTACTATTTGCAGATGATGCGCTACTCTATGTAACAGGAAAAGATGTTAAAACCATTTCAAATTTAATTCAAAGTGACACTAATGAAATCAGCAATTGGTTAAATATGAATAAATTAATATTAAATATAAATAAAACGAAATATATGACAATAAACAAATCCTCCCTTCAACAACAAGTTATTATTCAAATTAATAATATACAGATAGAAGAAGTGTCGTCCATAAAATATCTTGGTGTTTTTCTTGATAATAAACTCTCCCTTAATGAACATATAGACTATATTTGTAAGAAAGTCTCAAAAAAATTAGGAGTACTAAGACGAACTCGAAACAACATTTCCAAAAATAGTGCAATAAAAGTGTTCAATGTTACTGTCAAGCCCCATTTCGAATATTGTGCAAGTCTTTTATATGTCTGTAACAACACACAAAAAAATAGACTTCAAAAATTGCAAAATAAAGCCATGAGAACAATATTAAAGTGTAATCGTTATAATTCAATCTCAAACATGCTCGAATCCCTAAATTGGCTTAACATTAATCAAAGACTATACATGATGGCAATGGTATTTGTATACAAAATAAAACACAACATATGCCCCGAATATCTCCAATCAAGTATACCCGAGAGAAGAAATATGCAGTACAATCTGAGAAACGTGGAAGAATTCAACATAATCCGAACCAGAACATCGAGAGCTCAGGCCAGCATACTGTATATGGGACTACAAGCTTTCAACAACCTTCCAAATCACTTGAGGAATATAAACAACCTAAATCTTTTTAAAAATCAAATTAGTATTTATGCAAAATCTATTATTAATTAAACTCTTAGAACAAATTGAATGTCTTATAAACTTTAAATGTAAATTATACACGGTTTTTAAATGGCTAATAAGCCAAATAAATAAAAAAAAAAAAAAAAAAAAAAAAAAAAAATACTCGCAAAAGCACCTATGACATCACGCTTTTTTCTTCCCATTACGTCAATATCGTCTGCATAGGCGAGTAATTGTACAGACTTTTGAAAGATTGTTCCTCTGGTGTTGACGTTTGAGTTTCTTACAATCTGTTCAAGTATGATGTTAAAGAAACCGCATGACAGTTTGTCGCCTTGCCTAAAGCCTTTTTCGACATCAAAGGTCTCGG
This sequence comes from Melanostoma scalare, assembly GCA_949752695.1. Lineage (NCBI taxonomy): Eukaryota > Metazoa > Arthropoda > Insecta > Diptera > Syrphidae > Melanostoma > Melanostoma scalare. The sequence continues at coordinate 165,393,686 of OX456984.1, read as the reverse complement.
TGAGTTCTTTTCCGACCTTGACGGAGCAGCGTGAATTCTCCAAAGTCATCCTGCATAGTCGTACGAGCTTTGCAGGGATGCCGAAACTAGACATGGCTCTGTACAGCTCGTCTCTGTAAATACTGTCATACGCGGCCTTGAAATCGATAAAGAGGTGGTGAATATCGATATTATGTTCTCGGGTTTTTTCCAAGATATGCCGTAATGTGAAAATTTGGTCTATTGTGGACTTCTCTGGTCTAAAACCACATTGATAAGGACCTATCAAGCTGTTGACGTGGGGTTTCAGACGTTCACATATTACAGCAGACAAGATCTTATAAGCGACGTTAAGGAGGCTTATCCCTCTGTAATTGGCGCAATTGTGAGGGTCTCCCTTCTTTAGGATCGGGCATACGATACTGAGGTTCCATTCATCGGGCATGCTTTCTTTCGACCATGTATGTATGTATAAAAACCAAATTAAATGTTCACCTTCAACAAGCAAAATTTACTTATCAGACGTGTAAAAGAGTTAGACAAAAATTACAAGGAAATAATATTAAGTAATAAGAATCAAAATAGTTCTTTTGAAAATTGTAAGAAAAATATAGTAATAGAAGAAAATGAAAATATTGAAAGCCCTTCAATAAAAGAAAGTAAAGACTTACAATTACGAAGATCAAATAGAGAAAGAAAAATGACTAAGAAATATGTATCTGAATTTAAAACAAATAGAAATAAGAGGTATAGTACATTGAAATTTTCTGTAAGAAGTGAAATGAAGGAAGTCAGTTTTTTTTTAAAGAAGGGGTTAGGTTAGGTTAGGTTACAATGGCTGTCAAGAATACACCTGACACACTTAGACCAATACTAGGTCCATTGTGATACCATAGAAATTATGCGAGGGAGTACCTCACTTAACAAAACCAATTGGAGCTTTTAATAAAGCGAAGGAGATGCAGGGGATCTGTATTCGCCAGATCGCTTGGATCATCGAGAAAATATTTCCCCAGATGCCGCTTTCTTTTAAAAGAGAGTGCAGGACATGAGCAGAGGAAGTGTGGGATTGTCTCCTCCTCCTCCTCATCTAAGCAACTTCTGCAGAAGTCATTAGAGGGAACGCCAAGTCTTATGGCGTGTCTTCCTATCAGACAATGTCCGGTAATGACATTGATTACGGAGCTAACTTGCAATCTGGTAATGGATAACAAATGTCTTGTGCGTTTTAGATCTAGTCCTGGCCATAACCGTTTTGTTGCCACGCACGTGGTGATATTGTTCCACCTGTCATTTGTTCTGTCCATTGCCTCTTGCTTTAGCATAAGTTTACATGTAGCGATTGGTATACCAATATTCAACCTGCTGGTTGAGATCGGTAGAACGGTTCTTCTCTGGCGAGTTCATCGGCTTTGCAGTTACCCACGATATCTCTGTGCCCCGGCACCCAAATAAGGTGAATATTGAACTGTTCAGCCATCTCCCTAAGAGATAGGCGACAGTTAAGGGCGGTTACTGAGTTCGTAGAAACAGCGCCGAGTGATTTGAGGGCTGCTTTACTATCTGAGAAAATCCGGATATTCGTTGAGGATATCACGTTTTCTTTTAGCCATGACAGGACCTCTTTGATCGCCAGAATTTCCGCTTGGAACACGTTACAATGGTTTGGAAGGCGGAACGAGAGACTTACGTTAAGTCGGTTTGAGTACACCCCACAGCCTACCCCTTCTTCGGTTTTTGAACCATCTGTATAGAAATGAATTGAATCATCTCTCAAAAATTCTTCGTCTTCCCAGGTCGTTCTCGGTGGGATTGAGACTTGGAATTTATTATCAAAAACCAATTGGGGGATGGTGTAGTCGGAGTGGCAAGGGATTGATCCGAATAAATTCAGGATTGTAGCGTGACCGATGTTATTTACGGTCCATTGGGAGATAGCTCTCATACGAATGGCTGCACTGGCGGCCATTTGTTTGCTGAAGATATCTAGTGGTGTAAGGTTAAGGAGTGTATTTAGGGCAGCTGAGGGTGTTGATCTCAGTGCTCCGCTTATACACAGACAGGCTGTTCGTTGGACCTTGCTTAGATTATCGCAGTAGGTCCTTTTATCAAGAGCGGTCCACCATACCACTACTCCGTATGTGAGTATTGGTCTGATGACCACGGTGTAGAGCCAGTGGGTGATTTGGGGAGAGAAACCCCATTTATTACCAATAGCTTTTTTACAGGAAAATAAAGCTACGGTGGATTTCCTGATTCTTTCCTGTATATTGGCTTTCCAATTTAGCTTTTTGTCTAGGATTATACCTAGATATTTGGCTTCGTTTGAAAGTACAAGTGAGATTCCATTTATTGATGGAGTTATTAGTTGAGGAATTTTATATTTCCTGATGAAGAGAACGAGTTCAGTTTTCTGAGGGTTGACCCCTAGATCACATTTTCCCGCCCATTTTACAAGTTTATTTAGAGCGGTCTGCATCAGGTCCGTAAGGACGTGAGCATATTTGCCGGACACCGCAATGGAGACGTCATCTGCATATGCAATCACTTTGAATCCCTCAGCTTCTAAGTCAACTAGAAGTTCATTGACGACTATATTCCATAGAAGAGGGGATAGGACTCCGCCTTGCGGTGTTCCTCTACTGACAGATCTCTTTGCAGAGAAGTTTCCTAGAGTAGAGTTGATTCTCCTGCTTTTAAGCATTAGATTTATCAACTCCACTATGGAATCATCTACTTTGAGCTTCGTCAGTGCCTTTGTAATTGCAGAGTTGCTGACGTTGTTGAAGGCGCCCTCTATGTCGAGGAAGGCGGCCAGAGTGAATTCTTTGTGATGGAGGGAATATTCTATAGTACGTACCAGGGTGTGTAGGGCCGTTTCTACAGATTTTCCCTTGCAGTAGGCGTGTTGTGCTGTAGATAACAATTTTGGATCTATAGCTGTACGCAGGTGGATATCAATCAGTCGTTCTAAATTTTTAAGAAGGAAAGATGATAGACTTATTGGTCGGAGATCTTTTGGGTTTACGTGGGATGATTTCCCAACCTTAGGTATAAACACAACCTTGACTTCTCTCCACTGAGTGGGGATATAGTTCAAGGTGGTACAGCCGATGAGAATTACTTCAAGGACAGGGATAATAATGTCCGCGGCCTTTTGAAGTTCGGCTGGAATTATACCATCAGGTCCAGGGGATTTGTATGGGTCAAAGCTGTTAATGGCCCAAACAAATTTTTCCCTTGTAATCAGATCGGGATTGTTTGTTATTATGCTACCTGGTTCTGTGGAATCATAGTTGCATAAGTTCTTAGAGCTTCCTGGAAAGTGAGTGTCCAGAAGCAAATTGAGCGTTTCTTCGCAGGATTCTGTCCAGCCGTCAGCTGTTTTCAAACTGCTAGGCATGGTCGGACTCTTTGAGAGGATTTTTCTTAATCTAGAAGCTTCTGAAGTATCTTCTATTTTTCCACAGAAGTTTCTCCAGGAAGTTCTTTTATTTTTCCTCAGTTGATATTTATATGTTTTGAGGGATTCCTTGTAGGAGTCCCAGTCTATTAAAGTTTTAGATTGTTTAGCTCGGTTGAAAAGTTTTCTACATTCCTTCCTGAGCGGTTCTAGCCCCGAGCTCCACCACAGTGGTTTCTGTTTTCTTCTTATTTTTATAAGAGGACAGGATTTCTGCAGTGAATGGTTAAGGGCAGTGGTAAGATCATTGACTTTTTTGTCTAGATCATGTTTGTTTGTAGGGTTTTGTAAAAGTTCAGGTTTAATAAACTTTTTCAAAATTACCCGATATTTTTGCCAGTCAGTTTTCCGATAGTTTCGGAAGACTGGTTGCTTGAGAGGTTCCTCATTTAGATCAAATTGAATGTATCTATGATCAGCAAAGGAGTGTTCAGTAGATACTTTCCAATTAGTAATCCTATGATGAACCGAGTCGGAGACAAGAGTGATATCTAAAACTTCTTGTCTGTTTTTGGTAATGAATGTTGGTTCATTGCCAGTATTACTTACTATGAGGTTAGTACTTAAAATAAAATCAAAAAGTGACTCACCCCTTTCATTTATGTCAGTACTTCCCCATACTGTGTGATGCGCATTGGCATCGCATCCAATGATGAGGCAGATCTTCTGCCGTTCTGCTGCAGCGACAATCCTTTTAAATAAGTCGCATGGAGGAGGGCCAGGATGGTCATGGCCGAGGTAAGCTGATACCAGCCAGTAGATGTTGTCATTGGTCTGGTATCTTATTGTGGTTACATCACGATTGCTGTAATGAGGGAGTAAAAATTTATTAGTGCTATTTCTTACCAATATGCAGGATCTGGGTTCACCTTTGTCCTTCATATACAGTAGAGTATATCCAGGAGTCCTTAGTCCTCGAACGATGGACTTGGTGATCCAAGGCTCTTGAATAAGGACAATATCTTCCCCTCTCTTGTTTAGGCGGAGAAGAAGGGAGGCCGAAGCCTGCTTGGAGTGTTGGAGGTTAATCTGAGTTAGCTGCACCATCTTGGGAACAACTAAGTAGACTAACCCCCACCACGGTCTGGTTGAGGTCGTCGTCTGTTTCGCTCTCAGAGTTTGACCTAAGAAGGTCATCCTCGCTGAGTGAAACCTCGTTAGCGGAGTCGTCAGTCTCCAAGTCGGAGAATTTGACGACATTTTGGGCATCCAAGTGGGATGTGGAGGGTTTATTTTCGTACGTTTCAGCAGAGGATGTGCCGAGCTCGTCTATCTCCATGGATGGAGGGTCGACTTGCCCTGCGGGTTCTTCCACTGAAGACGCACTTTTTGTTACGGAAGATGGAACGATGTTCTGTTCTTCATCTTTTTTGTATATTTTTAAGGCAATGTTTGACCAGCCGAACCGAATCATGCCTTTTGTCGCAGCCAGGGGAGCTAGGGAGTCCTTATTGATGACTATTATAGCCGATCTATAGTGACCCTCCGGCTCTTCCAGCTTCGCGACTTTCCAGTCATGGGTAGGAAGGGTTGGATTGCCGAATTGAATCATTTTCATGATTGTTTCTTTGCAGGAGAGTTCTGCTGGTAATCTATCGCGAGCTCTAGGCCTGCAAGGGATATCCTCCCTTGACACGACTTCAAGCTTAGTACCAGGCCAGAGTCCCTCTAACCTGCTTATCGCAAGCTTATACAGATCGCGCGATCTCTCTCCATCAAACGCGATTAACCTGACGCGCCCCTAATACCATCCTGCGTCCTCAAAGATGGCAAGTTCCCCTGGGTTTTCCATCATAAGAGTCCAGTAGGAGGCCTGGAGCTTGTTCATGATGATTGCCCATTGATCGAAAGAGATCGCACCATCCGCGTTACTCCTGTCAATGACAGCGAAAGTGGGTTTGTCCTTCAGTGTGTCACTGTACGACATGTCTTTTTTGGAGCTGAGGGTGCTTGGTTTTTGCACCTTAGGCCTTTTGGCGTTCGGGGTTGACTGCTCGAACGAGCGTTGGCGCTTAGACGTTGAGTCTTCGCTGTTTTTTTCTTTTATTGCAATGATTTTCATTGCCCACTCAAGTTTGGCAGATTGCGTTGAATCAAGCTTAGGTTTAGGTACCGCACCTAACACCTTCGCAATTTTCTCCGCATTCCGCCTTTCTTTGTGGTTTGGGAATGTAGGGAGGTTGGGATGCCCTTCGTTGTCCGTTCCACTGTAAGACAAAATTTCACCTTCAACTTGGGGGTTAGGGGGATTGGAAGCCCTTTCGTTTTCAGTTCCACTGTAAGTCACAGTTTCACCTCCAACTTTGGGGTTAGGGGGATTGGACACCCTTTCGTTGTTTGTCCCACTGTAAGTCACAGTTTCGCCTACAACTTGGGGAAGGGAAGGAGTGTTTCCGGAGCTCGAAGGAGGTCCTCCCCTTTCAGCAACGGAGCCGATAGTCTCGGCACCCGTACCGTCCGAGTTGGTCGACCTTGAGTCCTTTGACATAGGATGGGATGAGGTGGGAGGTTGGGACAGTGTTTTTGATGAGGGTAGCCCTTTCGTCAACATATCACAGTTCGCGTTAGAACCGAAAGTCTCGGCCCCTCTACTTGCTGCAACAGTCTTCTCCGGGGTCCCTTCAATACGGGCAGTATGAGTGGAAGTGCTACAGAGAGTCACTGCAACTCTTCCACTGGTTTGGGCATCCTCCTTAGGAGGGGCGTTAGAACCAGAGGGCTCTCCACATTTCTTGGTTAGCTTGTGAGGCCTTCCTTGAACTGCAGTCGGCTCCCCAGCCCCTTCCGCAAATCTTTTTTCTTTCTTCGTAAATAAATTTGTCATTGGCGACTTATCCTCTTTCGAGGCCAAGCCATCGCCGGCAGTCGCGACACCTGCCGACTTTTGAACGTATATCCCCGTTCGTTTTTTATACCGTTTATTTACTTTTTCCATTTTTTCAGTTTTCAAGTTTTCTAACATTGAGGTTTTGTTTTGAGTTATGATGGTTGGTCAGGTTCTGCAGCTGGATTGCTGGAGAAGATGTCCATAAGCACCCCCACCACGACAAGGTCAACTCATAGAGGGTGCAGAGACGCTTCATACGATCCCATCAAAACATTCCTGAAATCTCACTTTCCTGGGTGACCAAAATGTAAAAAGCTCCATATCTCGAGAACGAAGCGAGATAGACGAAAAATAACGATTTTTTGGGGGTTGTATGGTGGGGGGACTCCATTTGAGACGCTTCATACGATCCCATCAAAACATTCCTGAAATCTCACTTTCCTGGGTGGCCAAAATGTAAAAAGCTCCATATCTCGAGAACGAAGCGAGATAGACGAAAAATAACGATTTTTTGGGGGTTGTATGGTGGGGGAACCCCATTTTGGACTCTTCATACGATCCCATCAAAAAATCCTGAAATCTCACTTTCCTGGGTGACCAAAATGTAAAAAGCTCCATATCTCGAGAACGAAGCGAGATAGACGAAAAATAACGATTTTTTGGGGGTTGTTCGGTTGGGAACTCCATTTTGAACTCTTCATACGATCCCATCAAAAAAATGCTGAAATCTCACTTTCCTGGGTGACCAAAATGTAAAAAGCTCCATATTTCGAGAACTAAGCGAGATAGACGAAAAATAACGATTTTTTGGGGCTTGCTCGAAGGGGGAACCCCATTTTGGACTCTTCATACGATCCCATCAAAAAATCCTGAAATCTCACTTTCCTGGGTGACCAAAATGTAAAATGCTTTATATCTCGAGAACTAAGCGAGATAGACGAAAAATAACGATTTTTTGGGGGTTGCTCGAAGGGGGTACTTCATTTTGAACTCTGCATACGATCCCATCAAAAAAATCCTGAAATCTCACTTTCCTGGGTGACCAAAATGTAAAAAGCTCCATATCTCGAGAACTAAGCGAGATAGACGAAAAATAACGATTTTTTGGGAGTTGCTCGAAGGGGGTACTCCATTTTGAACTCTTCATACGATCCCATCAAAAAAATCCTGAAATCTCACTTTCCTGGGTGACCAAAATGTAAAATGCTTTATATCTCGAGAACTAAGCGAGATAGACGAAAAATAACGATTTTTTGGGAGTTGCTCGAAGGGGGTACTCCATTTTGAACTCTTCATACGATCCCATCAAAAAAATCCTGAAATCTCACTTTCCTGGGTGACCAAAGTGTAAAATGCATTATATCTCGAGAACTAAGCGAGATAGACGAAAAATAACGATTTTTTGGGAGTTGCTCGAAGGGGGTACTCCATTTTGAACTTTGCATACGATCCCATCAATAAAATTCTGAAATCTCACTTTCCTGGGTGACCAAAATCTAAAAAGCTCCATATCTCGAGAACTTAGCGAGATAGACGAAAAATAACGATTTTTTGGGGTTTGTTCGAAGGGGGTATTCCATTTTGAACTCTGCATACGATCTCATCAAAAAAATTCTGAAATCTCACTTTCCTGGGTGACCAAAATGTAAAATGATTTATATCTCGAGAACTAAGCGAGATAGACGAAAAATAACGATTTTTTGGGGCTTGCTCGAAGGGGGTACTCCATTTTGGACTCTGCATACGATCCCATCAAAAAATCCTGAAATCTCACTTCCCTGGATGACCAAAATGTAAAATGCTTTATATCTCGAGAACGAGGCGAGATAGACGAAAAATTAAGATTTTTTGGGGGTAAAAAAAATCTACCACTTTATCTTCTCTAAATTCAAGCACACATGCAAAAACAAAAACATTTGTGCTGCCAAACTTTGAATGGAAAATAATTTGAATATTTAAATTTGTTATACCAGCGTTAGGTTCAAAATTATGAAGAAACAAGTAAATAAGCTAAAATTTACTAATTTGCTGGAAAAACAAGTTACAAAACATGAAAATATGAATTCCTATGTGAACATCGGTTTAACCTCTCATACCAGGAAAAAACTTGAAAACATGTTTCATTGAAGGGAGTAGTTCTCGATTTGAGAGTAAATAAATCGAGTTTCAATGAAAACCCTATTAGTAGTGATTTTGAAAATGAGATGAATATTAGGTGTTCACGGATGCGTAATCTTGATTACAGTGGTGTGGACAGCGTCCTATAAGTATTATAAAATAGTCATATGTTTGTCTACGCATTCATAATTCGTTTAATTTCAAACATTTAAAACTCTTTGAGTGGTACCCGTGGCGTGATGGTTAGCATGCCCACCTGCTAATCCAGAGGTTCGAGGTTCGAATCCCAACAGAGGCAAAAATGTTTTTTGGAATTGGCAAGTCCTCCGTTAGTAAATTCATTGCCATGAAAAGCGCTTTCTCAATTAGCCGTTCGGAACCGGCCGAAAATTGTATGTGCCCTCTATTCCCTTACAAGGCATGGTTGTGAGAAATGCGCTAGGCCCAGGGGCTCCTCGCTCTGTTGCGCCACCCTATTTATTTATTTATAATACTCTTTGAGATTTCCTGATTCCTGATTTCATTGATCGCCGATGGTGTTTTTAGGAATTTTAAGGAGGTTGAACTAGTGACGATGTATTGATTATGAGTGGGCCCTGGACAGCCCATTTTTGAAAAAAAAAAATCCAGTAACGGTGGCCAACGGGATTCCAGGACTGGTAGAAAAAAGCAGCACTGTGTTGCAATATCATTAGTTCTCAGAAGTTTATTTTTGATTGGAGGTGAGGCTTAGCGAGGTGGCAATCTTTTATTTCCTCTTTGTTACACCGTGCTTCCCCACCTCATGCTTATCCTTCTAACCATTTCCTTTATTCACCTTCAGTTTTCGTTCAATTTCCCATCCAGATCTTAATCCTGCTCTTATTTTGCATTCTCTATATCAAATAACATCGGTATCTCCACCATTTGCTTTTATTAAAATTTTGCCTTTACAAGGTGCTGCGAATACATTTTAATTTGTGGAATTACATGTTGTGTGAGAAGATATTGAAAATTTAATTTTCCAAACAATACACTTACTATGTTTACCCTAAAAATTTCATACAAATCCATACATGCATACTCCCATTAACATTTGTGTAGATTAGGTGTGACGTGACGGTGTGATAAAAGGCTAGAGCTTTAGTAAATATTTGATTTAAGTAATAAAGAATACAAGGCAATGGCCCCTGTCTCAATAAGGAACGTCTGAAAAATTTCGAATTACGAATGTCAAGAAGGAAGCATCATCAGGCCCTCGTAATTATCAACAAGTTCTCAATATCTATTGCAAAACATTAAGGGGGATAGCCACTGTGATAGGTCAAAATATTTTTTTTGTTTTAAATCAAAGTTTATATGTTCAAAAATATGTGTACAAAATTGCAAGTAAAAATTTCAAAAATTGAATAAGTTACAATCATTTAAAGATACATGATTTCATTACGAGAGATATGGACTAAAATTTTTGAACGCATTTTTTGAACTGGTCGCATCAATAACTCGAACAATTATTAACCGATGTCTATTATTTTTTTTTATTTTGTTCGTCTTAGTAGTGGTTAAGGTTAAGCGTAGCCGATTTAAAAAATTTTGTTTTTTACTATTTTTTAAACTGTCTGAAAACCTAAAAAAAGGTCGAAAAAAAAAATATTTTCAAACAGTCGCTATTTTGTGAAAAATCAAAATAAAAAAAAAAAAAACGGCTACGTACAACGATAACTACATTCATACAGATTACAATAATTTTTATTTTCATTTTATCAGCGTATCGGTTTTTGAAAAATCGATGCGACCATGGAAGGGGAACTTTTTTTTAAGGCGCTACGGCATCGCTAATATTGTTAAAGCTATTTAATATTTTTTAATAAAAATTTGTGGAAAAATTATTCGATGTGTACTTTGTAAAATAAAAAAAACCCGATCCAAAAATTCCTCTATTTACTTGGTCAAAATTTTTTTTTTTATAAATCACTAATTTTTAAGCCGTCACAGTGGCTATCCCCCTTAATTACGAAGACGTTTTTAGTCCTTTCGATTTGGCAGTCGTATAGCCCGAAATTGTTACGACGCGACGGCCCTTTTGATAGGGGTGAAAAATAATATATTATGAATCTAAATGGTCTGCCAGGGCTTATGGGAATGTCTCAGAGAATGAAGTCGACTTTCAGAACCTACGGTAAACTTCAGCAGTCAAAGCCAGAAACCCCTGAATGAACTACACCGACATAATAGGTTTGTTCGTTAAAACCCTAGGGTCGCCCTGGGGTCGCCACACAACGTTTTTTGAGAAACCTAAAGTCGCCCTGAATGTCAAATTGAGTTGGTAATTTTTGAGCCCTAGGGTTGACCTGGGTTTTCCCTCAACTCGCCACAGGTTTTTGTTGTGGCGATTTGAGGGCTGTCAAATGGCATGGGTTTTTACACAAACGACAGGGATGTGTGGTGATTTTGTGGCTAAGCGTTTTTTGAGGAAAACCCAGGTTTTTCGACAACTTATAGGGTTGTCAAGAACACCTGGGTCAACCCTGGGGAAAGTTCAGCGAACGAACGTTATATTTGGTTTAAGGGTCTATAAGATTCTTAGGGTTGTTCGTTGAAGCCCTGGGTTTGCGATGTGGTCACCATAAAGCGTTTTTGGAAAAACCAAAACACGCTCTGAATGTCAAACGGAGTGCTTTTTCAGCCCTGGGTTTGCCCTGGGCTTACCCTCAACTCGCCGTACGTTTTTATTTGGGCAAGTTTGGGTAATGAACAGGGTTGTCGAATTGAAAGCAAGTTTCTTCAAATGACTGGGTGTATGGTGATTTCGTAGTTTAGTGTTTTTTGAGAATCGATACCAACTTTTTTTTTTTTTTAAAAACTCTTGTGTATGCTAAGGAAACCTGGGTCGACCTTGGGCAAAGTTCAACGAACGAACTGATTAGCACAGGGTATTGAAATAGGGATAGTAGCGGAAGAGCTCCTGGCGAGTCATCGACTGATCTTTAAACTCTGCAGCATGGTCAGTTTCCTGCTGCGGATACTGCGGATTATCCAGCCCCTTACCTCTAAGAGGATTCCAAAAGGACATTCGCCTTCAGATGACTGCTCCATACAATAGAAAAAAGGGTTATTGTGGTGCGGATTTATCGTTAGAACTCAGGGACAAAGTTATCAGTTGAAATCCGTTCAGTGATGACTGTTAGCATTAAGGCTTAATTCGCCAAGGTAAGGCTGATATGCATCCACGTCCTCTACAGTAGAGCAAAACGATAATTCCAAAGACTTTTTCTACGACCTATGAATATGATATGAAGAATGCGGTGCAATTAAGTGGAATAGGACCTCAACCACTTTACAGCTTCCGAACGATCAAGTTAGAAAGCGCTTATCATACCAGCGTAATTACTCCCGGAGGACTTTGCGGATTCCTGGCGACACCCGTTATAAAACAATATTATGTTTCTTAAAAACATGTTAGCCATTACGCCACGGGCAGTGCATGACGGTAGCAACATTTTATTTTGCTAATGGCGGTGGAATACCCTTCGCTAAACACTCTACCACTGCAACATTGCCGCCCTTATGCCTTATCCATATTGAGCCACTCGATTACTTACTGCAAACGTTTCTCAGAAAATCATATTTAGGTGTTGGCCTTTTTTCTCGAACTTGGTATACCTATGTTTATGATAGATGTAAAATATTTCTTTCAAAATATAACGCAATTTTCGGTGTACAATACCTAGGGCTTATGTGAGACATTGTGAGTTGTTGGATTGTGAGCCACACAATCAATTGAGCATTTCATTCTCAATCAGAAACGTGAAGCCTTTAGTAAGACACATGTTTTTTATTTCTTTAGCTGAAACTCTTTGAAGATGAAATCTTTTAGAAATACACTGAGGGCCTAAAGTTTGAGTCAAATGTAATCAACTGACTTCATTTTTAAGCCCTGTTACTTTATAAAAGGCTTTAGGCAAGGCGACAAACTGTCATGCGATTTCTTCAACATCATACTTGAACAGATTGTAAGAAACTCAAACGTCAACACCAGAGGAACAATCTTTCAAAAGTCTGTACAATTACTCACCTATGCAGACGATATTGACGTAATGGGAAGAAAAAAGCGTGATGTCATAGGTGCTTTTGCGAGTATTGAAACAGAAGCGGCAAAAATGGGTTTGATGGTTAATGAGGGCAAAACGAAGTATATGCTGTCATCAAACAAGGACACAGAACATCGACGAATTGGACAAAACGTCACAATAGACAGACATAACTTCGAGGTAGTACAGGACTTCGTCTACCTAGGATCCGCTGTAGACACGGACAACAACGTCAGTGCGGAGATCAAACGGAGAATAACTCTTGCCAACCGTTGCTTCTTTGGGTTAAGAAGGCAATTGAGAAACAAAACCCTCTCTAGAAAAACCAAGGTGACCTTGTATAAGACCTTAATCATCCCAGTCCTGCTGTACGGCGCGGAAGCATGGACCTTATCGAAAGCGGATGAGAAAACTCTTGGTCGTTTCGAAAGAAAAATTCTCCGAATGATCTTTGGTCCCGTATGCGAAGACAATGTGTGGAGAAGAAGATACAACAACGAGCTGTATGAGCTGTACCGCGACATGGGCATAGCCAGAAGAGTACGCATCGCGAGGCTACGATGGTTGTGCCATGTAGAGCGGATGGACCCAAACGCTCCGGCTCGTCGGGTGTTCGAAAGCACATTGCAGGGAAATCGCGGAAGGGGAAGACCTCGTCTTAGGTGGAGCAATCAAGTGGATGAAGACCTCAACCGACTTGGAGTGCGAAACTGGAGAGAGCTCGCCCGAGATCGAAATCGTTATAGAAGGATGTTGGTTGAGGCCCAGGTTCACCCCGAACTGTAATGCCCACCTAAGAAGAAGAAGAAGTTACTTTATAAATCAAATAAGACTGCAGGTGCAGATGGCCTCGATGCCGAACTTTTCAGGGCAGCTGGAGACCAGTTGGAAAGTAGCATGCACCAGCTGATCTGCATGATATGGTCGGAAGAAAGCATGCCCGATGAATGGAACCTCAGTATCGTATGCCCCATCCTAAAGAAAGGAGACCCTCACAAATGCGCCAATTACAGAGGGATAAGCCTCCTTAACGTGGCTTATAAGATCTTGTCTGCCGTAATATGTGAATGTCTGAAACCCCACGACAACAACTTGATAGGTCCTTATCAATGTGGTTTTAGACCAGAGAGTCCACAATAGAGCAAATTTTCACATTACGGCAGATCTTGGAAAAAACCCGAGAACATAATATCGATATTCACCATCTCTTTATCGATTTCAAGGCCGCGTATGAGAGCATTTTTTACAGAGACGAGCTGTACAGAGCCATGTCTAGTTTCGGCATCCCTGTAAAACTCATACGACTATGCAGGATGACTTTGGAGAATTCACGCTGTTCCGTCAAGGTCGGTAAAGAACTCACCGAGACCTTTGCTTTCGAAAAAGGCTTTAGGCAAGGCGACAAACTGTCATGCGATTTCTTCAACATAATACTTGAAAAAATTGTAAGAAACTCAAACGTCAACACCAGAGGAACAATCTTTCAAAAGTCTGTACAATTACTCGCCTACGCAGACGATATTGACGTAATGGGAAGAAAAGAGCGTGATGTCATTGGTGCTTCTGCGAGTATTGAAACAGAAGCGACAAAAATGGGTTTGATGGTTAATGAGGGCAAAACGAAGTACGTATATGTTGTCATCAAACAAGGACACAGAACATCGACGAATTGGGCAAAACGTCACAATAGACAGACATAACTTCGAGTTCCTGTAGGGTAGACTGGGTACGGTTGAAACAATTTTGCTTATATTGTTTATAACATTGATTTCTGTAATCCGAGCGGTGAAGAAGGGATGTCTAATGAAAAAGCGGATTTCCAACTACAAATAAGGAGTGTCTTTTTAGTGCTACGTGCATTAGTTTTTTTAGAACATGGAATTTTAAAAAACATCTTTTTTGTTTCAACCGTACCCATACCAGGGGCGGTTGAAACAGCAATAGGGGTCAGTTGAAACACATGGAAATAGTTAGAATTTTTTATTTTTCAGTATAAGTATAAGACTGTTTGAAAATGCTTATTACATACTTTAGTCCATAGTTAGCATAGCTATATAAATATATATATATAATAGTATATATTATATATTTTTTATATATACATAATTCTATTGTTCCTACCTTTGTTTTTTTTTAATTTCTCACAAACTAAAGAAGATTTTTTCGTTCGAGTTTCTGTGTTTTACTCAAAACTTATAGGAGCATTGTTGAAAGAAAATTGACTCTTAACAGGCGAAACTTTGTTAAAATTTTGTTCAAAGAAAGCATTTTTGATTTTTTCAAAAGTTTGACTTTTGCACCTGACTACTCAAAACTATTCACTTAATTAACTTGAATTAAAATGTCATTGAAAAACATAGTATTAGCTTTGAAAAACACTTTAGTGTGTGGTAGTTAATGGCCTAGTTGCTTTTTTAAGAATTATAAAAAAAATTAATTCAATTTTCATTAAATAGCCCCTCCCGCCTAAACGGAGAGAGATGGCTCCCCTCTATACGATTTTTTTCTTAGAATATTACCTAGAATCACATCCTAAAGTATGTTACACAAATCACTTATTTATTTTGCTTTTTTCTCCCTCACCAGAATCATCTCGCATTTTTATAAATGTACCTATGAAGCGAATAGTGATTTAATCCATGTTTTCCGTCACATTTCACAACAAAAAGCCTGCTTGTCTTGCTGTAGGTTGTCAAGTCAGTCTGTCCTCTTGAAGTCTTTCTTACACGAACTCTTTGCATCTGGAAAGCAAGGAAATTAAGTAAACATTTTGTTTCAACCGTACCCAAAAACAGTGTTTCAACCGTCCCCAACCGCTCTTTAGTTACAAAAATGTATATAATTATGGCCATATTAGCAACACGTTGAAAAAAGTCACTGCGATGCGTTCTAAACTCCTCGTTTCAAACACAAACTCATACTCAAAACTCTAACATGAATAGAAGCACAGTTATTGCAAAAAAAAGCCGCTCAAAAAATTTTACATTTGGTTATCGATTAAGAAAAAAATCCCTTTTTGAAATACTGCCACTTGCCACGTGCTAAGCCAGACTGACGATTGTTCGCATATGTTTTCGCTTCGTTTTCCTTCGGGAAACATTCTCGTACCGTCTACTGTTCGTAGAATATTTGTGTTGTTTCAACCGTCCTTTGTTTCAACCGTACCCAGTCTACCCTACTACAGGACTTCGTCTACCTAGGATCCGCTGTAGACACGGACAACAACATCAGTGCGGAGATCAAACGGAGAATAACTCTTGCCAACCGTTTCTTCTTTGGGTTAAGAAGGCAATTGAGAAACAAAACCCTCTCTAGAAAAACCAAGGTAACCTTGTATAAGACCCTAATCATCCCAGTCCTGCTTTATGGCGCGGAAGCATGAACCTTATCGAAAGCGGATGAGGAAACCCTTGGTCGTTTCGAAAGAAAAATTCTCCGAATGATATTTGGTACGGTATGCGAAGACAATGTGTGGAGAAGAAGATGAAACAACGAGCTGTATGAGCTGTACCGCGACATGGGCATAGCCAGAAGAGTACGCATCGCCAGGCTACGATGGTTGGGCCATGAAGAGCGGATGGACCCAAACGCTTTGGCTCGTCGGGTTTTCGTAAGCACATTGCAAGGAAATCGCGGAAGGGGAAGACCTCGTCTTAGGTGGCGCAATCAAGTGGATGAAGACCTCAACAGACTTAGAGTGCGAAACTGGAAAGAGCTCGCCCGAAATCGAAGTCGTTACAGAAGGATGTTGGTTAAGGCCCAGGTTCAAGAACTGTAATGCCCACCTAAGTAAGAAAGTAAGTTACTTTATAGGAACAGATATTAAAAGTGAAATAAATTGTATGTCTAGTCTATCTATCGCTTAATCAAACGCAGGGTTACAGAAGGCGATTTTGTTAAAAAAGAACCTTTGTTTTCAGCTGAAATAGAAGAGTGTCTTACAAGTTTTTGACGATATTAGTCTTAAACTTTATACGGAATCCAAGCCAAGACTTCTTGATGGCACAACAACCTAGATCTAAAACTAAGCAAGAGTGTCTTGTAGTTATACTAACAACAGAAATAGGCGAAAAACACCACTCATTACGTGCCAAAATAAATGCAGGATATGGCGGTATCCTTGACAATGGTCAAACGTAGCTTGTTGCTGTTTGAAGACCCTTCTGTCGACTAAAACAGGATGAAAAACTGAGTGCACCAAAAGGCAAAGCACCAAAAGGCATAGGAACTGAATAAAAGAATCCAAGTGCGAGGTAATGCTTTCAAAACGGACTTTTTTTGAGGCAAGATGTTGTACCCTATCAAGTAGGCGAAAAGATGTTTGAGGGGCACCTAACCAGACATGAGAATTATACTCTAGTTTAGGGCGGATGTAGGCCTTATACATTGAAGCTAGATCAGAAGGAGTGAAAAATTTCCTGAATCTTCTTAAGAAATTAGCAGCATTTTTGGCGACTTTAAATATGTGGTCTTTCCTACAAAGATCATCGTTTGCATACATACCAAGTACTGATAGCTTTTCGATTTCTTGGATGCAGGTACAACCGTGGATGTTAAGCTTTAGCGACAAATGAAAACATTGAGTTTTCGAAGCATTGAATTCTGTTCCGTTTTTATAACCCCATATTACAATGAATGTTGTCAAGGTCTGAATTCAATGCTCTTATCATACGCAACCGTTCCAGTTCCACATGCGAAGAGCAGGGACGCGAATTCGGAAACGAATATGAAAAGCTGAGGGTTGAGTCGTCAGCAAAACAAAAAAGAGAGTCTGAGACAAAACGTAACCCTGGGGCGACACACCAGCAATTACAAGGTGAACATCAGACTTAATACCGTTCAAAACAACTTGTATTGAACGGTCGTAAAGGTAATTTCTAATCCAATGAAGAAGAGACTCATCGATACCAAAAGCACGCATTTTCGATAAGAGCGCATGATGCCAATCTTTATCAAAAGCCTTAGAAATAATAAGTCAAAATATCTTAGTTTCTCCAAAACAGTGTAAAGATTGGTTCCATTTTTCTGTGAGATATGAAATCAAATTGCCAGTGGCCCTTTTGCTACGAAAGCCGCACTGTCGGTAATTAAGAAGCCGTCGTTCTTCAAGATATTTCATGAGTTGACAATTTATCAATGTTTCCATGACATTGGAAGGAAGTAACGTTAGTGCAATTGGGCGGTAATTGCAAGGGGAGGATAATTTGCCTGGAGCTGTTTAACTGCAAGTGGAATGGGAGAGTTGAGTTGGATAAAATGAACACAAGAAAATATTGTAACAAAACACTTTATTGATTGATACTAAGATTGATTGGCAAAGGACTCGTATCTCAGCAGGATAAAGGAAAGAAAAAACTTCATACAGCTAGGAGTCCAAGAAATTTTTAAAACTCATGACATGCCAGTGACCATGTTCTTTTTTTTCTTTTTCTTCCACTTTTCTTCTTTACACTTGTCATCCACCAGTGACTGCAGAAATCGTCGACAAGCCTCCCGGAACAAAGGGATTGTTCCATGTCTGAGGCCGCAATCCACCGTTATAAGCGTGTGAAAGGCTGGATAGAAGGATTCGAAATCAATGTCTTTCATCTAATCTTCTTTGTGGAATATAATATAAGACAGCTGGAACAATATGCCAAGTAACACAATTCATAAACTTATAGCTAGAATGCTAAGAACTGTAACAAAATGTAAAAAAGGATAATTTTTTGGTGCTTGAATTTGATTTTATTTCTAAAAAACGAGAGTGAATACAAACTTTTGGTTGGCAGTGTGCGTATCTACTTTCTTTGTGGATAATCAAACACACCCTTCAAAATTTATGAAATGTAAAATGCTACTGTTTCAAATGATCGGCTTTAAACACTCAACTCAAACAAAAACCAAGCTAAATCTGATAACGCTTCACAATCCGACCTTTTATTTTACATCATTGCAGTGTCCCATCCTCAAAGAAGGATTATCTTCCCAGACAGGATATTAGTGTTCGAATGAATAAATTTCCATTATTTTTTTTAACACAATCCTGTTTGGCATTCAATCGAATGTTATTACGAGCATTTCGAACAGTTCCTACAGACATAAGCTCGTTTAGTACATACAAATGTGTGCCCTGTACGAAGTTCCACATGTGGGTGTAACGTGTAATATTAAATCCACGACTGAGACTGAGTTCGAATAAATTAAAAAAAGACCTTTCAATTCTAAAATATAAGCCGCAGTTAAGGAAGGGTCGTTTTTATTTATTCTATAGAGAATTCTAGTGGTACAAATTGTTCAATGCACTTAAGTGGCATATGGTGAACTGTGTATGCGCAGCCGACAATCGTTCGACAGCAGTATCATTTTAATGTCAATCATTTCCAAAATCGTAAATCTAATACTCACGAGCTGCATGTCCCTCGCCCGCTATTCGCCCCGACTACGACCAGTGCCTCGCACACTAATGAAGTTAGCAGTTACAGGCTGTGTTTACGTTGCGCCTTTTGGAAAGTAAATTAAAAAATTTGTTAGGAAGTCATATTAAAGAGTCTAGGCATAACGCACCCATACAAAGTCAAAAGTGCGTATGGTTATGGGGTATACATTTAAGAATTTATTTTGAATTGAAACCCTTAAAAAATGTGCAGATGAAGAAGGGTGAGCGCTGATTTCTTCCATCTTTTTTGTGAATTTTCTGTACGCTCTACCCCTGAGCCAGTACCCACTAACGATTTGAGAGAAATATGTAAAATGTGGTTTTCGAATTTTAACGACTGTTTACGTCTTAAATGAATTTGGGTCGTGAAGATGGATATGCCGTGAGTCGTGTGCTTCCTATTTTTATTGATTTTGTTCTGCTATTGTAAGTATTTTAAGGGAATAACGTTATCGTCTTCGATGTTATTATCCTTGAAGAGCCGGAAATGTGTATTCATCTTTTTTCATCGTGAGTTTATACCTTTTTTTTTTGTTGTTGTTTTTGTTTAAACCTTCTATCAGTTTGTGGATTGCTAAGTGGAAAGTAGAGGCAATTTAATGGAATTTATGACTCCATAAATATCTAAGGTAATGATGAGTAAACGTTGTTCTTGTTAGTGCTATGTCATGGTCGCCTACTGGGTGTGCGTAGGTACTCAAGAAGACTACAAAAAGTTGGAACACGAGAACGGTTTTACTATTCGATGATAGCATGATGAGGCTTTATGTTTATATTTGTAAAAAAAGAAACACCAAAAAGTGTACGTAACTGAGAATCAGTTTGATGTGTTGAAAAAGTTAAAAACTTTTTGCGTATGACTTTGTTCATGTAGTTTTTAAAAGCATTGGCGAGCAAGTGACGTTTAGGTTTTATAGCTAAGGAGAACATTGGAGGATGTGTGTCGTCGTCGTGTCAAGGATTCATCGAGACCACCATGAAAATTTGGTATAGTGGTTTTCTTAAGAACTCTTCGTTGCAAAGAATCGTCGCACTTGGTTTGGATTCGCTTGTTGCGCTCTGGGTTTGCTTTGAAGTTGTCATACGATAGTCACAAAGCATCGCTATGCAACATTTCTCGACTGGGTGCCTGGTCATGAAGGTGTACAGGGTAACGAAGAGGCTGACTGCCTAGCTAAAATTGGCTCTCAATCCCAATTCAGAGGCTTTGAACCCTACATCGGTCTCCCAATCAGTAGCATTAAACATGAACTTTTTACTTGGGAACGGCAGAACATGATCCACACCTGGAACAACTCTACTGGCCACCGCCAATCAAAATTCATCGTCTTATCTCAAAGACGTATGAAAGAAACTCTTGATATGAGCAAACGTGACTTACGGACTTCTTCACTGGTCAATGCTCTCTCCAATATCACCTTAAAAACTAGTACATTACCCAAGATGACACCTTCCGTCTCTGCCTCGAAGACATTGAAACAGCTGGACACATTTTATGTGAATGCCCTGCCATAGATCCAGACTGAAACTTTTCCAAAAGGATTCATTAGTCCCCTTGGCATTAGAAACACCTCAACTTTGAAAGAACAACTTTACACTTTACGTGTTTAAACCTAAGGGAACAGCACAAAAGATCTTTCCAAGCCTAGTACGCTTACTTACTTACTTAGGTGGGCATTACAGTTCGCGGTGAACCTGGGCCTCAACCAACATCCTTCTATAACGATTTCGATTTCGGGCGAGCTCTCTCCAGTTTCGCACTCCAAGTCGGTTTCGAACACCCGACGAGCCGGAGCGTTTGGGTCCATCCGCTCTACATGGCCCAACCATCGTAGCCTCGCGATGCGTACTCTTCTGGCTATGCCCATGTCGCGGGACAGCTCATACAGCTCGTTGTTTCATCTTCTTCTCCACACATTTTCTTCGCATACGGGACCAAAGATCATTCGGAGAATTTTTCTTTCGAAACGACCAAGAGTTTCCTCATCCGCTTTCGATAAAGTCCATGCTTCCGCGCCGTAAAGCAGCACTGGGATGATTAGGGTCTTATACAAGGTTACCTTGGTTTTTCTAGAGAGGGTTTTGTTTCTCAATTGCCTTCTTAACCCAAAGAAGAAACGGTTGGCAAGAGTTATTCCCCGTTTGATCTCCGCACTGATGTTGTTGTCCGTGTCTACAGTGGATCCTAGGTAGACAAACTCCTGTACTACCTCGTCGATGTTCTGTGTCCTTGTTTGATGACAACATATACTTCGTTTTGCCCTCATTAACCATCAAACCCATTTTTGCCGCTTCTGTTTCAATAATCGCAGAAGCACCAATGACATCACGCTCTTTTCTTCCCATTACGTCAATATCGTCTGCGTAGGCGAATAATTGTACAGACTTTTGAAAGATTGTTCCTCTGGTGTTGACGTTTGAGTTTCTTACAATCTGTTCAAGTATGATGTTGAAGAAATCGCATGACAGCTTGTCGCCTTGCCTAAAGCCTTTTTTGACATCAAAGGTCTCGGTGAGTTCTTTACCGACCTTGACGGAGCAGCGTGAATTCTCCAAAGTCATCCTGCATAGTCGTACGAGTTTTGCAGGGATGCCGAAACTAAACATGGCTATGTACAGCTCGTCTCTGTAAATACTGTCATACGCGGCCTTGAAATCGATAAAAAGATGGCGAATATCGATATTATGTTCTCGGGTTTTTTCCAAGATCTGCCGTAATGTGAAAATTTGGTCTATTGTGGACTTCTCTGGTCTAAAACCACATTGATAAGGACCTATCAAGTTGTTGACGTGGGGTTTCAGACGTTCACATATTACAGCAGACAAGATCTTATAAAGAGGCTTATCCCTCTATAATTGTCGCAATTGTGAGGGTCTCCTTTCTTTAGGATGGGGCATACGATACTGAGGTTCCATTCATCGGGCATGCTTTCTTCCGACCATATCATGCAGACCAGCTGGTGCATGCTCCTTTCCAACTCCTGCCACCTTGAAAAGTTCGGCATCAAGGCCATCTGCACCTGCAGTCTTATTTGATTTAAGTTTGCATATGGCAAGCTTAACTTTCTCTAGGTCGTTAGGACGGCATTCTTGATCATCGTCCAAGCTGAATGGGGCAATCTGCCTGACAGCGGAATTTGTGTCCTCATCGCCGTTAAGCAGTCTGCAGAAATGATCTTTCCAGATCCTCAGTAGCGACTGTGACTCTATAACTATGTTTCCCTGCTGGTCTTTACAGGCTTGAGTTCGGGGTTTGCCACCCTGGCAGGATCTTTTTACCTTTTCGTAAGACTTCCGAATCTCGTTCCTGTCATGGCACCTCTCTATTTCCTCAAACGAGCGCTTCTCATGCTGCTTCTTTTTCTTTTTGAGAAGTCGGTGTTCTTCCCTTCTTTTCTCCTTGTAGATCTCGTTATACTGATCGTAAGCAGCCCTTGTTCGTTGTTCGTAGTTGCATCAGCATTTGTCGTGCTTTTGTTTGGCTGCATTTGCCTGCCTGCATTCTTCATCGAACCATGGGCTTCGTTTTGGTGGCCGAGTGAACCCCAGAACCTCAGAGGCAGCGGGTCTGATGGCTTCTTGGCATTGCTGCCACTGTCTTCAATGCTTAATGCTGGCGGCAGGGGATTCAAGGATTATTGAAGGGACACTCGATTGGAAAAGGCATTGGCAATCTCTTGCGATTGTAGCTTTCCGAAGTCATATCTCTTCACAGCGTTAGTTCGTGCAGGTCGTGAACAAGATATCCTCATTCGTACCTTGGCTACAACAAGGTAGTGGTCCGAGTCAAAGTTGGCCCCTCGGAAAGTTCGGACATCTAACACACTGGAAGAGTGCCTTGCGTCGATCGCAACATGGTCAATTTGGTTGACGATTAATTGATCTGGGGATCGCCATGTACCTTTATGAATTTTGAGATGCGGGAAGCGTGTACTACTTACAACAAGATTTAGCCCCGCAGCAAAATCGATCAGCCTCAGTCCGTTTTCCGAGGATTTGTCGTGGAGGCTATGCTTACCGATTGTATTTCCAAAGATGTCCTCCTTCCCTAGTTTTGCGTTAAAATCACCAAGAACGATTTTCACGTCGTGTCTAGGGCACTGCTCATATGTTTCTTCGAGGAGCTCGTAGAAACATTCTTTGGAATTGTCGTCTTTCTCTTCTGTGGGGGCATGGGCGCATATTAGGCTAATGTTGGCGAACTAAGCCCTGATGCGGATGGTCACTCTACGCTCATTAACTGGATTTTGGCTAATCACCTTATCCCTGAGTCTTCCTCTAACGACAAATCCGCACCCAAATAAGCGTTATTTCTGTTGTCTGTAGCAGTCGCCATAGTAGATGTCACAGTTTTTCATCTTCTTTATGCCCGGTCCACTACATTGCACTTCTTGGATGGCGGTTATTTCGCTTTGCAGCAGTCCAGGGCGTCCGCTAATTCTCCAGCTGCACGTAGTCCGTTAAGAGATCTTACGTTCCACGTGCAGATCCGGAGGTCGTTGTCCTTTTTTCGTTTGTTTAGGTCGTCAACTTTGAAATCATTATCGTTATCCGAGGCTTTTGGTTGTTTCGGAACCATATTTTTTTCCGTGTTAACCCTACGCACAACCCCCAACCTGGAGGGCCAGGTCCGTTTGGATCCCTTCGGACACAAAGGGCTGGAATATCCAGTGTCAGTACCCTGCTGCAGGGGTGTGAGTGCTGCCGTTGGCTCACCAGGAGCTCATCCGCCACCATCTCTACTTCAATACCCTGTCCTAGTATTGAAATACCCTGAAAGACCTTTAAACCAAATATGTTGTTTTTTTTTCAGGGGTTTCTGCTTTTTGACTGCTGAAGTCCACCGTTGATTCTGTCATTCGAATTCATCCGCTGGGACATATACGCGAAAGCTCTCGTAGACCACTCAGATTCGTGCAGTCAGTCATTGTTCGCAGAGCAATTATAGTGTTGATCACAATTCTTTTGTTCCGCATTCCTTTGTCAACACTCGCACTTACTAGTTTAGCAGGTCAGCTCTGGACGGAGCATCCCAGGTCCCAGTGGATACCGCTTGGAGGTATAGTAAGCACAATTGACGTGTACTATAAGTTGCAGCATCTGGGCGCCGCCAAGTTGGCACCAGTCAGTCAGAGCCTACCCGAATAGTACAACGCCCATCCACCAAGCCTAGTACGCTGCTGAAACGAAAAGAAAAATCCCATACAAAAATGACAGGACGGAATCGTAAACGAAAAATTTCGCTCTCCTTTTTGTTGTGCAGTACACTAGCGACTAGCTTCATTAGTGAAAATAAAAGAGAGTTTTGTAAACTCATTTTATGATAAAAATATTAATTTGTTTTATTGCTTCTTGTGACACTTTTGACTTGACTTTGTTTGTCACTTTTTCTAAACAGCTGGCAATACTCTACACAAATAGTTTCCGCTGAGTGTTCGTTCACGATTACGTCGTACTTTTGGAGACCAACGAAAAACTTTGTTTTGAATCAGCAGCGTACTTAAACGGAAGAAAGTTACGAAATGTAACATCGAAGCCGTTCCTAAATGCAATGTTGATCTTTGGTACTTGGGTTTCGATGTTAATCTGTCTAAAATTATTAATCCCCTAAAATTTTAATAGCTCAGATTTATTTTGGTTATTCTTTCATTAACCTTTCCAAATTCTCTGATTGAATACTGATTTGCAATCTTATTAATTTCAGAACTCTTTTTTTCATCAAACACGAGTTTGTTTTAGCTGGGTTTATATTTCAAGAAATATTTTGTTCTTATTTTTGACAGACCAACAAAGTGTAACATTCAGTCGTTCCAAAATGAAGTCATTATTTTGTTACAAGTGAAAAATACACAACAACAAATATGATTTTGACACTACAGCATCGCGTAACATCGAAATCAAAAAGAAGGAACTTCTGGTGACTCGCTTTAAAAACTGTCAAACTTGTTTTAAAAAGACGATGACTGAAATCGGAAGTGGGTGTCACACTCCACAGTGGATTTTAAACCACTTTGCCAATGGAACAAACATACAAACTTCGTTTAAGCATAAGAAGCTTGGTATATTTCACATTACAACAAACAGCATTGCCTTACTCACAGCGCTTTAATTAATTGCTCCCATCACCAACTGCCGCATTTTCATTCATGGAATTTCAAAATTGCAACTGTCGATTTATGTAGGTATGTACTTACCCCCTCTCACTATGTTCGTACGTATACAAATAATGATGAACCACTATCCAAAACGGAATCCTATTAATATACTTCAAGCTCCCATTCATGCCCCAATTGCAAAGGAATTCAAAGAATTATGGACGCTTAATGAACGTACTCTGTTGCTTCAATTGTGTGTTTATGGCCTGGCTTCACTATGTTCTTTGTTGTGGTTTACATGCTGATTTGCTTGTGGTCTTTTTAGAGAACAACGTTGTTGTTGCTACAGCATAATATATTATTTTTCAAAAAATAAAAAAAAAACATAAACACATGGTTCGTTCATCAGTCGTGCATTTCACTGCATGTGAGCAATAAGCATAAACCAAGTCATCAATGAAAAACAAAAACAAAATTCTCCAGCTAAACACAAAGATAAATTTATTTATTGCACAACATGATCGAAGAACATGCGGCAATAACCAGGCCTAGGATATGAGGAAATTGGCATCATGACTAATTAGCTCTTTAAAAAAGTGCATACCATAAACACAACCATTTATTAATGGAAATAGTAAAGGAGACGGACTGGAGTGAGTCCAACAATTTTTCACATCAACAATTCACATTACATCCGCTACCGTTATGCGAATTTATTGAGCAGTGACAGACGGAAGTTCATGAATTTCTTTTTATGCTGCTAATTAATTTTAAATGAAGAAATGAATGTCGATTGGGTGTTTTTATAGTGTAAGTGTAATTGGTGTGTTTTGCACAAAATGAAAATTACCTAAGGATTTGCATTTAAGCAGATGGCGTATTTGGTTGGTGAAGGGTGGCCCAAATACAAGTTTCTTTTTGAAAATACAATAAATTCACCAAAGTTTGATCTTTGTAGCATGGCTTTGTTAATAAAGGCAAACATTCTCATTAATTATGACAAACAACGTTGTTTAAGTGGCTGCCTCTGCTGGCTTCGCCGTGGCGCAATCTGCCACATCAGCTTACCAAGACCTTGTTAATTGTTTCGGGCTGTCTGTAGCTCAGAGACTGCTTGGATGATATCAACCTTAAGTTCTTGAATAGTTTCCAGATTGTTGGCAAAACATGGGTGCTTAATTTCCGCCAGAAATTCTTTTCAAAAAACGTACTGTTTGAGATACGCAGCACTCAAGTTGGAAATAAGTTTCCATATTTTCCATGGTTGTTCAAGCGTAACGCGGCTTATTTCGTTCCGTGGAGATATGATGCTGACTTTCTGTGAAGATTTCGAGAAGAAATCAGCTGTCAGTGTTAAAATAACTTATGATTTTAAAAACACAACATATACAAAGCGGCGCTGCACAAAAAGACTAGAACTGCTTACGAGCTCTACAAGCAGAAGAGGAGAGACGAACACCGGCATCTCAGACGGAAAAAGAGAGAGCATGAGAAGCGCGCGATCGAGGAGATAGAAGGGTGCCACAGCAGGAATGAGGTTCGGAAGTTTTACCAGAAGGTAAAAACAACAGCCTCGGGCTACAAGCCCCAAGCTCTATAACGGCGATGATGAACCCAATTCCGCTGTTAGAGAGATAGAACCATTCGATTTAGGCGACGTAAACCAACAATTCCGCCAACCCGACCTGAACGAAGTGAAGACAGCAGTATCCAAGCTAAAGTCCAACAAAGCTGCTGGAGCTGATGGCCTCACTGCCGAATTGTTTAAATCGGCAGGCGATGACCTGGTCAGGAGAAGGCACCAGCTCATTTGCAAAATATGGTTGGAAGAAAGCATGCCCGATGAATGGAACCTCAGCATTGTCTCCCCGGTCCTCAAGAAATGAGACCCTCTGAACTGCGCCAACTACAGAGGTATCAGTCTTCTTAACATCGCATATAAGATCCTCTCTGCCGTATTGTGTGAGCGTCTGAAGCCATTCGTCAACAACCTGATAGGTCCTTATCAGTGCGGCTTTAGACCAGGAAAGTCCACCATAAGACCAAATCTTCACACTACGGCAGATCTTGGAAAAACCCAGGAGCTTCAAATCGATACCCACCACCTTTTTATCGATTTTATGGCCGCGTATGACAGCATCTATAGAGAGGAGTTATATAGAGCCATGTCTAGTTTTGGTATCCCTACCAAACTTGTCCGATTGTGTAGGATGACGATGGAGAACGCACGCTGCTCCATCAGGGTCGGAAAAGATCTCACCGATACATTCGATGTCAAAAAAGGTTTTAGGCAAGGCGATGCACTATCATGCGACTTCTTCAACATCGTTCTTGAAAGAATAGTGCAGAACTCCCACGTCAACACAAGAGACACAATCTTTCAAAGATCCGTTCAATTGCTCGGATATGCCGACGATATTGACATAATTGGAAGAACGCAGCATGATGTCAATGGCGCGTTTATGAGCATTGAGACGGAAGCGTAGAAGATGGGTTTAGTGGTAAATGAGGGCAAGAACAAGTATATGCTGTCATCAAGAAAGGACACCCAACACCGACGTCTTGGACAGAGCGTCACGATAGACAGCTATAACTTTGAGGTAGTCAAGGACTTTGTCTACCTACAACGACACCAGCGCTGAAATCAAACGAAGAATAACTCTTGCCAATCGCTGTTTCTTCGGACTAAGAAGGCAATTGAGTAGTAAAGTCCTCTCTCGAGCAACTAAAGTGTCCCTGTATAAAACACTTATCATCCCGGTTCTTATATATGGCGCACAGGCATGGACCTTGTCAAAGGCAGACGAGAACGCTTTAGGATGCTTCGAGAGAAAAATTCTTCGGGTGATTTTTGGTCCCGTCTGCATAGATGGAGAATGGAGAAGAAGATTTAACGACGAATTGTACGGGCTGTACAGCGACACTGACCTTGTCAAACGAGTCAAGGTCCAGCGGCTTAGATGGCTGGGTCATGTAGAGCGAATGGACACCAACGCTCCGGCCCGGAAAGTAGAGGGACGGCGCAGTAGAGGAAGACCGCGACTCAGGTGGCGCACGCATGTAGGAGAGGACCTCAACCAACTTGGATTGCAAAACTGGAGGCAGCTAGCTAGGGACCGAGCTGGCTGGAGAAGCATGTTGGTTGAGGCCCTAGTCCGACCCGGACTGTAGCGCCACCTTAAGTAAGTAAGTAAGTAACAAATATGCAGGCCCACCCTGTATATTGTGCTCCGGAAGAATTCGTCTATCAGGAATGCAAAAAGAACACGTAATGGCAAAACACTATTTGCTATAGGTACATACATATGTATTTGATAGTTGTGAAATCAGCACCAAATTTAAATTATTCTAATTAAAAAGCGAAAATCTCTTCTTTCCAGAATTACTTTTACTTGCTAACTTACCTCTTTGGGTAGGAATTAACTACAGTTCCGTCCATGTCCATGTGCTTTGCATGACCCGGGGCCAGGTTTTAAAAAAGTTTACCTTCATTTTTATGAATAGGGTGTTATTTCTCAGTTGCTTTTTAGTACAAAAAAGTACCGATTGACAATCACCCCTATCACGAGCTACGTCGTAATCGAAAAATGTTTACGAATTCCGAAAAATCTATTACGAGTTCCCTTCGTAGTGGAAAACTTGCTACGAAATTTGAAATTCGTAGAATTCAGTATCACCAGCCCCGAGAAAAACGAAATATGCTGTCATTTTCAACGACAAGTTTCTTTTGCCGTAGAGCGTAGAGCCAGCCATAGGTAAAATCCATTTGTTAAAATATAAAAAACACTGGCGCTTCTTTTTCATACTGTTTTGGTCTGCCTTTTTTTTCCTTAGGGATCGTGTCTGAACGTTGTATGATGTTGCCTTCTTGGCGGAATTTTCTGAACCTCTGCTTTGAACATGAAAAAACCAACTAAGCCTATTTTTCCCTATTTGGCATATTTGACCTGAAGGCTTCTTGGAATCTTGTTACTTCTAATACGACACGGAGCAGCTTCATCTCAGATGCTGTCAACTAACTCTCGAACTGTTTGTACATTGTCCAACATTGTGAGCCGTATGCGAGGGCTGGTTACACAACTGCGGTGTACAGTCTTCCCTTCTGCTAAAAAGGCATTTTTTTATGACGGAAGATGACGGAGTTTTCTCACAACTTCATCGACGATCATTGTCACCGGAACTCACTCTCAGTGTGTTCTTCATTGACCTTGACATATCTACGCGGCCTTGAAATTGATGTTGAGGTTAAGTACATATATCGATATTGTACTCTCTGTTTTTTTGACGCAATGTGGAGATTTGGTCGATTGTGGGCTTTTCTCGCCCCAAAACCACTTTGATTAGAACCTATTAAATTTTTGACATGGGGGCGTTCATATATCACAGCAGATACGATCTCCTATGCGATTATAAGGAGGCTCATTCTTTTATAATCTGCGCAATTGTGAAGGTGTCCCTTTTTTATGGTCGGACATACGTTATTGAGATTCCATTCATTAGACATACTTTCTTCCGACTTTATCATGCAGATCAGCTGGTGCATTCTGCATAATCCTTTCCAACTGATCTTTAGCTGCCTTGAAAGTTTGGGACACCTGCACCTGCGTTTTATTTGATTTAATTTTTCATATATAGCAAGCTGAACTTCTCCTAAGGAATCTGAGTTCCTGTCAACTTTTTCTTATATTTTTGTACGTTGTCCAACATTGTGAACCGCATTTGAGTGCTGGACGCACAATGGTTAGCTTAGGTGGCAATTTCCTATCACAGTAGATGGCGGAGCTCTTTCACCACTTCATCCACCACTACCCTACACTTTTCCGATAATTGATTTCATCACAAGTTGCTTGACTATTGATCCTCTACCCCTGATATTTTAACTTTTTACACCTGGGAAGTATATTTTCATTCAAATAAATGTCTGAAGGTACAATTGTCTGGATCAGAAAATGGGCAAAACAAGTAATGTGTCTTTTCTGGAATTGTACGTTTCCCTTTAACTTCTTAAACTTTTACCCATATATTCAGTGCTTCTTGTAGGGATGTGGCATCCTCACTTATGATGGCTTCTTCGTCACCAAGGAAAACTTATTGTATTTTAATGTTCTGTACTTTATCTTCCCGCTGGTAGTTAAGCAATGCAATAAAGAGCGGAGGAGTCAGGACGCTTTCTTGCTGTACACCTACTGTGACTTGGAATGCTTCGGTGACTCCAGCTGGACTTCACATCTTCGTCACTGCTCTTTACATAGACCTGCACATAGGCCTCTGAAACTCTTCGTTGTTTGAGGGCCACTCATATTAGACCTCGTGGTTGCCGATCTAATGCTTTTTCCAGGTCAACCAGCACAACATGCAAATCCTTTAAATCACGATGTTTTTCCATTAGGGTTCTTATACTTTGGAATGCATCTGTTTTTCAATTGCCCGAAATAGCTATAGCCGGAGGCGGCTATCCAATGCCCACTCAACCATCGTCAAAGTATGGGACATCAGCTTATTAAAACCGTATTTATCGCGATTTCGTGTATCTCACTTGCCTTTGTACCTTTACAGAAGGTAACATTCCCTCCATTGCTTAGGCAGACAATAACCTTTTATAAACTTGAAGACGAGAATCGTGAGCCATATAAGACCGATGTCTGACATCTTTTTCCAAAACTCATACACTATCTCGTCTAGCCCAGCACCTTGAACTTTTTTGAATTTCCTAACTGCTTGACTAACTTTTCCGATGGTTATATCGGATATTTCCGTTAAATTAGGTTCAGCTCCTGGAAAGAGCTTCCGAGGAAACTGTACAATAACAAGCAAGCATGCTATACTAAACATCGAGTTACGGGTACCACTGTACCATAGACCACCACAAGACCGTCACGGACTGTGCAGACATTTTTCGTCATCCACAAGCCGTTATCCTTGGGCATTGTTAATAAATTTCGGTGAATGAATTTCCTCAGCATTTCTCCTTCTTTAAGCGGCTATTTCGAAGATTGTTGCTCCCATATTCAAATTTTTTTTTTGTCGTAGGTACATCTTGAATAGCTTGGTTTGCATCCAAAGCCAGCGCAGAAACATCTACATTCTACACCCTCGCCGTTCTACTTACTTCGAGTTGGGCGCACTTCTTCTTCGCTTCTTTCTTGCATCTTCTGTATACCCTTTCGAGGCGAGCCTATTAATCTTCATTATTTGAAGGTCACTTTGGCCATGCTTTGAAAGCCTTTTCTTACTTATCACTACTTTAGCTTCATCATTCCACCACCATGTTTCTTTTCCTTGTTGAAAGTATCCCTTTGAAGTAACTACCAATGATTTCGCTCTCGCGAAGAGTCCCAGCATTTTGAACTGCGTTGATTCTGTTGCACGAATATCTTCGCATGTTCAAAATGAATTGGTTGCCTAGTCAATTATTGTTGCGAAGAAAATCTGATTACAGTCAATTGTTATTGTGATGCATTTCGCAAAGTAACCAACAGTTGCTTATGCGAGATTTTCTCATTACTATTACTTTATTAACCTCTCGCATAAACTGGCATCATCGTAAACAGTTATGTATCACCGCGTTGTCAAGAAGTTTCAGAGAAAAAAACACTCCATTCAATTCTGAGTTTGTTGGGCGCTGCTTTCTTTGTGTTAGGTTCATAAGCAGAGTTTTCAATACAAATATTTCGAAGAAGTCTCTTTTCAACAGATTGTCCCGATATGCATTTCCAAAACCTTTGACCTTTCAATTTGATTTTTGAAGCACCCTAATTAAATTTTCACCGTGATCATCTCCCAAACCACTTTTGTTTTCGTCCCTCATGTTGTCTCTTATTCGCGTTGTTGAACTATCCCCCACAAGTGCATCCTGTTAAATTTCCACGTATTCATCTCATCACTTTTGTTAAGTGCCAGCACGGGTAGGCTCAACAACTTTTCAGTCCAATTAACACACTTCACATTTTTCCCATACAAAAGAAAGGAACTGCAACTTCCACAAAATAAGAATAAAAAAAAACCCTCCTTAGTCTTTTATCTTCACATTCCAACTCCGGAAATAATGAATTATTTTGGGCTTCTTTTTGTATGTGATGTGCACAAATCACAAATAAAAGAAATGCATTTCGCCTCTGATATCTTTGTGGGCATATTTCTTTTGATGACCATTTCGAAATTTCATACGAAGCTCCATACTATAATCCAATGCGTTCTCTTGCCGGTGCGGAGATATGCTGGCTCCCTTGCGTGTTCGAATGTCTGA
Source organism: Melanostoma scalare (assembly GCA_949752695.1). NCBI lineage: Eukaryota > Metazoa > Arthropoda > Insecta > Diptera > Syrphidae > Melanostoma > Melanostoma scalare. Next base: position 165,361,470 of record OX456984.1, on the reverse strand, counting down.
CATCAGACCCCTCAAATTCACAACTTGGAGATTTATTAGAATCTCCCCTTGAATTGGCTGAAGGCAGCCACACATAAGCATCACTCTGGCTAAAGTTTAATATTTCAAAAGAAGGCCTGGCTCCCGCCACTTCGATGATGATGTGCCACATTATTAACGATCTCCGCATATAAGCCGGAGGAGTCATTTTTCCTCCTCCAACAACGCTTCCATATAATGTAGGGAATAGTTTATTCGTGTGGGGTTGGCTCTGCTGCACTGGCAGAGCCAATAGAACATTGCAACTTTGATCAGGACTGATGTGAGTTTTGTTGCTTTCCTCAATTTTACAGTACGAGAAGATCTTTTCTTGCTCATTAAGTGTGGAAATGACTTTCCTTTTCAATTCTATCAGAGGGGGAAGCATCGGGCACTTTTTTTTTTTGTTATGGAAATAATTTTTCTACGAGAAGATATTTCTGGAAAGCGTCAAAAGATTTGGACCAGTGGTACTCAAAACAGCAATTTAATGGGCATAGGGAGCATTCGAATTTGAAATGATGTTTTATTTCTCTATACAATGGATGCATAATTTACGTTCTATTTAAGGGGGAATGTCTCTTTATTGAGCGAAGTGTATGGGACTGATTCAGAAAATGTATTGAAACGTAGGTATTTGGGGAAAAACTTGATTCATTAGCTCAAATTAAAGAGCCACTGAAACAGGCTCATAGTAGTTAAGTAAAAATTCTGATTCTTATTCAGAAGTGACTTGAAAGGGTATATCTCCAGGGGCAGTTTTTGTACTACACAAAGCTGATGCCTGGATATGTGTAATAATAGGGCATAACGAGTAGTTGGATGCTAACTTTTAAGCCGCAAATGGGTACTACGAACAACGAAGTTATTTGTAAACAAAGGTATGAAGTAGAAAAAGTTGCTTGAAGAGTAGCAAATAATAGATTTGTTCATTGAAGCCCTGGGTTTGCATTGCGGTCACAACAAATCGTATTTTAGAAACCTAAACTCGCCCTGAATGTCAAGCCGATTGTTTTTTAAGTCCTGGATTTGCCCTCAGCATGAGTAGCGCTCGTTTGAGGAAATTGAGAGGTACCATGACAACAGAACGAGATTCGGAAGTTTTACCAAAGGGTAAAAAGATCCTGTCAGGTTGGCAAGCCCCGAACTCAAGCCTGTAAAGACCAGCAGGGAAACATAGTTATAGAGTCACAGTAGCTACTGAGGATCTGGAGAGATCACTTCTGCAGACTGCTTAACGGCGATGAGGACACAAATTCCGTTGTCAGACAGATTGCCCCATTTAACTTGGACGATGATCAAGAATGCCGTCCTCCCGACTAAGAAGAAGTTAAGCTTGCCATATGCAAACTTAAATCAAATAAGACTGCAGGTGCAGATGGCCTTGATGCCGAACTTTTCAAGGTGGCAGGAGTTGGAAAGGAGCATGCACCAGCTAATCTGCATGATATGGTCGGAGGAAAGCATGCCCGATGAATGGAACCTCAGTATCGTACGCCCGATCCTAAAAAAGAGAGACCCTCACAATTGCGCCAATTATAGAGGGATAAGCCTCCTTAACGTCACTTATAAGATCTTGTCTGCTGTAATATGTGAACGTCTGAAACCCCACTTCAACAACTTGATAGGTCCTTATCAATGTGGTTTTAGACCAGAGAAGTCCACAATAGACCAAATTTTCACATTACGGCATATCTTGGAAAAAACCCGAGAACATAATATCGATATTCACCACCTCTTTATCGATTTCAAGGCCACGTATGACAGTATTTACAGAGACGCGCTGTACAGAGCCATGCCTAGTCTCGGCATCCCTGCAAAACTCGTACGACTATGCAGGATGACTTTGGAGAATTCACGCTGTTCCGTCAAGGTCGGTAAAGAACTCACCGAGACCTTTGATTTCGAAAAAGGCTTTAGGCAAGGCGACAAGCTGTCATGCGATTTCTTCAACATCATACTTGAACAGATTGTAAGAAACTCAAACGTCAACACCAGGGGAACAATCTTTCAAAAGTCTGTATCAATACTCGCAGAAGCACCAATGACATCACGCTTTTTTCTTCCCATTAATGGGATTGAAACAGAAGCGGCAAAAATGGGTTTGATGGTTAATGAGGGCAAAACGAAGTATATGTTGTCATCAAACAAGGACACAGAACATCGACAAATTGGGCGAAACGTCACAATAGACAGACATAACTTCGAGTAAGTACAGGACTTCGTCTACCTAGGATCCGCTGTAGACACGGACAACAACATCAGTGCGGAGATCAAACGGAAAACAACTCTTACCAACCGTTGCTTCTTTGGGTTAAGAAGGCAATTGAGAAACAAAACCCTCTTAAGAAAAACTAAGGTAACCTTGTATAAGACCCTAATCATCCCAGTTCTGCTTTACGGCGCGGAAGCATGGACTTTATCGAAAGCGGATGAGGAAACCCTTGGTCGTTTCGAAAGAAAAATTCTCCGAATGATCTTTGGTCCCGTATGCGAAGACAATGTGCGGAGAAGAAGATACAACAACGAGCTGTATGAGCTGTACCGCGACATGGGCATAGCCAGAAGAGTACGCATCGCCAGGCTACGATGGTTGGGCCATGTAGAGCGGATGGACCCAAACGCTCCGGCTCGTCGGGTGTTCGAAAGAACATTGCAGGGAAATCGCGGAAGGGGAAGACCTCGTCTTAGGTGGCGCAATCAAGTAGATGAAGACCTCAACCGACTTGAAGTGCGAAAATGGAGAGAGCTCGCCCGAAATCGAAGTCGTTATAGAAGGATGTTGGTTGAGGCTCAGGTTCACCGCGAACTGTAATGCCCACCTAAGTAAGTAAGTAAGTAGCAAAGACTAAATTTTTTCATTGAGCCCATGACGGTTTGCCTTGTGGTCACGATAAATCGTATTTTTGAAAACCTCCACTCGCCCTGAATTTCAAACTAAAAAGTGTTTTTTAAGTCCTGGATTTGCCCTCTCAACTCGCCTTGAAGTAGCACTTGGTTTTTGCTTCGGTGAATTCAGGAAACGAACAGGGCTATCCAATGATACCTATGCTATTTTCAAATGACGGGGATGTGTCGTGACTTCGTGATTAGGCCTTTTTTGAGACCGAAAACGAAGATTTTTTTTTAACAACTCATAGGATTGTCAAGGAAACCTGAGTCAATCCTGTGTTAACTTAAACAATTGTAATTTCCAAAACTATGAATTTTTTATAACAGTTTTCCTAAATTTAAATCGTTGTGTGCCCCATTGTAGCTCATTGCCCAATTACATCTCATCTGGGTTTTTGCTTTCCAATTGAAAAAATGAGTACTGCCAGCTGTCGGGCTAGACTACAAAACGAATAACATTTCTATTGTCTAGTCCCTGGAAAGCAATAAAAGTTTATCCCTAATTCAATTAATTGGAAAAATATAAAAAAATCTCCCAAGCCGAAGTTTCTTTGGGAAAATCTTGATTAAGAAACGATGAGGTTTTTCCTCTACCCCATGCAATTTTCCCAAGTACGAAGTAAGCAGCGAGGGTTGCTTCTCTGTGTGAATGATTGATAAACGGAAGAAGAATTGAGATGAGAGAATACTACGTGCGGCGTACAACGGACGTGCACAAAACCTCTAACTTCAGTTGCTCAGTTCCATTCTTTTGCTAACATCCATAATTTCCTATAAAACAGACGTTTAAATGGCGGTAGTTAAATTGATTGTCGATACTCGATATGCCCTTGCCCATATGAGTATGTACTTAAATCGAAATTCAATGTTCATTTATTGCATAATTGTATCTTTTATTGAGCAATAAAACCGAACTGGATGATGTGAGGGGTGTGAGATACTCTTGTTGTGTTGTGTGACAGAAAAGAAAAACATGTTTTCTCTGCAGAATGTAGCTCGATGATATGAAGTGGGGTCAACGCTTTGCTTGTCACTTAGAATGCATCAAATTGCCTAGTATCCGGTTAAGAGATCTGTTGCTGGAACACAGATGTAGACCACTTAAAATGCGTTTACTTTGAGTTAATTTGCGCGAAGAGAATGCGTTTGTCAATAGACAACTGCCGTTACTTAAACTGGGATGTCTTGATGCTTTTTTTAAATGACAATTGTGTGAGGAAAACACTTTACAGTGTGTGACAAACGTTGAGAAACGACGAAACTGAATGGGTTAATGGTTTAAAGTAAACTAAAAATAGAGTGAGTTATGCCTTATGTCAAAACTTAAGCCCCCTTTCAATAAAACCAATGGTTTCAGTGTTGTGACTTCACGGAAACTCCAGTAAACTCTTCAAAAATTATTAACTGTTTCGATATAACGAGATTGTTTTTCGTCACAGACTGTATGTTTGTAGATATTCAAAACACTCATATTATTTTTATAAGCTCGAGTCCCACTTCCAGATTTAAACCGCCTCATTGAAATCACTTTAGACAGTATCCAATGTGGTAGACACAGTGGATAGTTTTAGAGCTCTGAGTAAAAAGATCTGATAAATGAATTGGATTGTCTGTGAACGGGAGACATAAGTTATTTGGGAAAAAAGCCGACGTTTTTGCCAATTTATCAGTGCGATCTACTTAATTTGGGGCAATAAACAAGTGCTCTTGGTGATGCCCGCTTTGGATAATTGAATTCCATAAAATGGAAAATGTTTGTTCAAAGTTTATAGTGGGGAGGAGATGAATACTTTTTTGATTGCTTTGATTCCACATTTTGTGATCGTATTATTTGCTAGGTTGAAGAAAATGCTTATCTAAAACATGATCTATAAAAATTTGTGGTGCTTGTCGCCTGTGATAATTCTTCTAAATTGTGCGTGTTAAAGTACGCGTGCGGCGACAAAAAGCTGAATTTTTTTCTGTTAAATTTTATTGACATAGAATAAAAATTTTTTTTTACAATCGTATCTGGAAAGCTGATATTTGCAATTATTTCTGTGTAGTGATGAACTACCTGAGCTGCTCTTATCGCTTAAGCAGACGATAGTTGACGACAGTAGGCACTGGGTTCGGGTCATGTAACTTTTGAGACAAGAATCGTCCAGTCGTCTATTGTCGATGATGTCGTGTTTTATGTTATACAATTGAAGCTAAAGGGATGTTTTTTGGACGTGTGGCCTTCAACCTGGCAAAACTTTTTTCGGAGTTGGCCTTTTTGACAGCTCTTACTTGTTTTATGCTAAGTTTGGTTTACCATTTCATCGTAGAAGATTTGATGGCGCACGACTACTGGGCATTTTGGGTAAATTGTCCCGAAATGAAACCGCTGTTGACGTAGATTTTAACATTATTTCGAGTCTTAAACCTGTGAGTAATATCCAAGACCGGACAATTTAACACCTGGATTATTTTTTTTTTGTTTTGTTATGTGAAGTCGCTTGTCTACACAGATAAACAGATAAGCTCGAAACGATTGACCGCTTGAAAAAGAATATTCGGCGCGTTATTGCTTACATATACGGCCGCAAAATAATTTTACCGGCTGGTTTTTCGGATGTAAAAGACTACGAGATGTTCTACTATGGAACCGATCAGAGCAAAAACGGAATCGGTATCATCCTTGCAAAAGAGCTATTTGGTAGCGTGTTACTCATTTCGAAGTTTAGTGATCGTCTGGCGTCTCTTAAAGTGGTGGAAAACTGTGCAATATTGTAACGAAGTATACTCCTGCTCCGGCTGCTGATTCAAACTTAACTACTCATGAAATGTGACTTCAACAAGGAAGCAACCGTTTGCAAAATAGTCGCCCCAAAATTTCCAGAACAATAATTTGAATGCATTTAGATTCATATGTTTAAACTCTGAGAGCGAAACAGACGACGACCTCAACCAGACCGTGGTGGGGGTTAGTCTACTCAGTTGTTCCCAAGATGGTGCAGCTAACTCAGATTAACCTCCAACACTCCTAGCAGGCTTCGGCCTCCCTTCTTCTCCGTCTAAACAAGAGGGGGGAAGATATTGTCCTTATCCAAGAGCCTTGGATCATCAAGTCCATCGTTCGAGGACTAAGGACTCCTGGATATACTCTACTGTATATGAAGGACAATGGTGAACCCAGATCCTGCATATTGGTAAGAAGTAGCACTAATGTATTTTTACTCCCTCATTACAGCAATCGTGATGTAACCACAATAAGATACCAGACCAATGACAACATCTACTGGCTGGTATCAGCTTACCTCGGCCATGACCATCCTGGCCCTCCTCCATGCGACTTATTTAAAAGGATTGTCGCTGCAGCAGAACGGCAGAAGATCTGCCTCATCATTGGATGCGATGCCAATGCGCATCACACAGTATGGGGAAGTACTGACATAAATGAAAGGGGTGAGTCACTTTTTGATTTTATTTTAAGTACTAACCTCATAGTAAGTAATACTGGCAATGAACCAACATTCATTACCAAAAACAGACAAGAAGTTTTAGATATCACTCTTGTCTCCGACTCGGTTCATCATAGGATTACTAATTGGAAAGTATCTACTGAACACTCCTTTGCTGATCATAGATACATTCAATTTGATCTAAATGAGGAACCTCTCAAGCAACCAGTCTTCCGAAACTATCGGAAAACTGACTGGCAAAAATATCGGGTAATTTTGAAAAAGTTTATTAAACCTGAACTTTTACAAAACCCTACAAACAAACATGATCTAGACAAAAAAGTCAATGATCTTACCACTGCCCTTAACCATTCACTGCAGAAATCCTGTCCTCTTATAAAAATAAGAAGAAAACAGAAACCACTGTGGTGGAGCTCGGGGCTAGAACCGCTCAGGAAGGAATGTAGAAAACTTTTCAACCGAGCTAAACAATCTAAAACTTTAATAGACTGGGACTCCTACAAGGAATCCCTCAAAACATATAAATATCAACTGAGGAAAAATAAAAGAACTTCCTGGAGAAACTTCTGTGGAAAAATAGAAGATACTTCAGAAGCTTCTAGATTAAGAAAAATCCTCTCAAAGAGTCCGACCATGCCTAGCAGTTTGAAAACAGCTGACGGCTGGACAGAATCCTGCGAAGAAACGCTCAATTTGCTTCTGGACACTCACTTTCCAGGAAGCTCTAAGAACTTATGCAACTATGATTCCACAGAACCAGGTAGCATAATAACAAACAACCCCGATCTGATTACAAGGGAAAAATTAGTTTGGGCCATTAACAGCTTTGACCCATACAAATCGCCTGGACCTGATGGTATAATTCCAGCCGAACTTCAAATGGCCGCGGACATTATTATCCCTGTCCTTGAAGTAATTCTCATCGGTTGTACCACCTTGAACTATATCCCCACTCAGTGGAGAGAAGTCAAGGTGGTGTTTATACCTAAGGCTGGGAAATCATCCCACGTAAACCCAAAAGATCTCCGACCAATAAGTCTATCATCTTTCCTTCTTAAAACTTTAGAACGACTGATTGATATCCACCTGCGTACAGCTATAGATCCAAAATTGTTATCTACAGCACAACACGCCTACTGCAAGTTAAAATCTGTAGAAACGGCCCTACACACCCTGGTACGTACTATAGAATATTCCCTCCATCACAAAGAATTCACTCTGGCCGCCTTCCTCGACATAGAGGGCGCCTTCAACAACGTCAGCAACTCTGCAATTACAAAGGCACTGACGAAGCTCAAAGTAGATGATTCCATAGTGGAGTTGATAAATCTAATGCTAAAAAGCAGGAGAATCAACTCTACTCTAGGAAACTTCTCTGCAAAGAGATCTGTCAGTAGAGGAACACCGCAAGGCGGAGTCCTATCCCCTCTTCTATGGAATATAGTCGTCAATGAACTTCTAGTTGACTTAGAAGCTGAGGGATTCAAAGTGATTGCATATGCAGATGACGTCTCCATTGCGGTGTCCGGCAAATATGCTCACGTCCTTACGGACCTGATGCAGACCGCTCTAAATAAACTTGTAAAATGGGCGGGAAAATGTGATCTAGGGGTCAACCCTCAGAAAACTGAACTCGTTCTCTTCATCAGGAAATATAAAATTCCTCAACTAATAACTCCATCAATAAATGGAATCTCACTTGTACTTTCAAACGAAGCCAAATATCTAGGTATAATCCTAGACAAAAAGCTAAATTGGAAAGCCAATATACAGGAAAGAATCAGGAAATCAACCGTGGCCTTATTTTCCTGCAAAAAAGCCATTGGTAACAAATGGGGTTTCTCCCCCAAATCACCCACTGGCTCTACACCGCCGTCATCAGACCAATACTCACATACGGAGTAGTGGTATGGTGGACCGCTCTTGATAAAAGTACCTACTGCGACAATTTAAGCAAGGTCCAACGAACAGCCTGTCTGTGTATAAGCGGAGCACTGAGATCAACACCCTCAGCTGCACTAAATACACTCCTTAACCTCACACCACTAGATATCTTCAGCAAACAAATAGCCGCCAGTGCAGCCATTCGTATGAGAGCTATCTCCCAATGGACCGATAACAACATCGGTCACGTTGCAATCCTGAATTTATTCGGATCAATCCCCTGTCACTCCGACTACACCATCCCCCAATTGGTTTTTGATAATAAGTTCCAAGTCTCAATCCCACCGAGAACGACCTGGGACGACGAAGAATTTTTGAGAGATGATTCAATTCATTTCTATACAGATGGTTCAAAAACCGAAGAAGGGGTAGGCTGTGGGGTGTACTCAAACCGACTTAACGTAAGTCTCTCGTTCCGCCTTCCAAACCATTGTAGCGTGTTCCAAGCGGAAATTCTGGCGATCAAAGAGGTCCTATCATGGCTTAGAGAAAACGTGATATCCTCAACGAATATCCGGATTTTCTCAGATAGTAAAGCAGCCCTCAAATCACTCGGCGCTGTTTCTACGAACTCAGTAACCGCCCTTAACTGTCGCCTATCTCTTAGGGAGATGGCTGAACAGTTCAATATTCACCTTATTTGGGTGCCGGGGCACAGAGATATCGTGGGTAACTGCAAAGCCGATGAACTCGCCAGAGAAGGAACCGTTCTACCGATCTCAACCAGCAGGTTGAATATTGGTATACCAATCGCTACATGTAAACTTATGCTAAAGCAAGAGGCAATGGATAGAACAAATCATAGGTGGTACAATATCACCACGTGCGTGGCAACAAAACGGATATGGCCAGGTCTAGATCCAAAACGCACAAGACATTTGTTATCAATTGCCAGATTGCAAGTTAGCTCCGTAATCAATGTCATCACCGGACATTGTCTGATAGGAAGACACGCCATAAGACTTGGCGTTCCCTCAAATGACTTCTGCAGAAGTTGCTTAGATGAGGAGGAGGAGGAGACAATCCCACACCTCCTCTGCTCATGTCCTGCACTCTCTTTTAAAAGAAAGCGGCATCTAGGAAAATATTTTCTTGATGATCCAAGCGATCTGGCACACACAGATCCCCTGCATATCCTTCGCTTTATTAAAAGCTCCAAATAGTTTTGTTAAGTGAGGTACTCCCTTGCATAATACCTATGGTATCACAATGGACCTAATATTGGTCTAAGTGTGTCAGTTTGTTTTCCTGACAGCCATTTAAACCTAACCTAACCTAACCTAGCTTCATATGCGTTGAAAGTACTGACGTAGTGGAAAGTTTTCTGTCAATTAAGTCGAATGCTATAGGTACTGATAAAATACACCCCACTTTTTTTAAGGCAATACTGCCTGTTCTTTTCCCGTATGTTACGCATACCCTTAACACGATTCTGACAACCGGCGTTTTCCCTGAACAGTGGAAGTCAGCTAAAATAATACCAATCGAAAAAAGTCCACGCAGTAAAGATTTTAGACCTATTTCCATCCTTCCATTCCTGTCAAAGGTTTTCGAAAAGATTATTCAAAAACAAATAAATACTTATTTACGCAGGAATAACTTTCTTTCGCCGCAACAATCCGGATTTAGGGAGAAACACAGTTGCCCAACAGCTCTGATTAATGTTATCGAAGACGTGAGAGTGGCTTTAGATAACAAAAATATAACTTTCCTTCTGCTATTGGATTTTTTAAAAGCCTTTGACATGGTTGATCACCTTAATCTCTGTAAAAAATTATCAAGATTGTATAATTTTTTGAACTCGGCCGTACAACTGATTTCGTCTTATCTCCAAGGAAGGCAACAGGCTGTTATGATGAATCGTAATATTTCATCCTTTCTTCCCATAAAAAGAGGTGTTCCACAAGGCTCGATCCTCGGTCCTCTCTTATTTTCTCTTTACATCAATGAACTACCACAAATAGTCTCCACATCAACAGCTCAAATGTATGCGGACGACGTTCAAATGTATATAAGTTGTTCGTTAGGCCAAATTGATGGCAGCGTCATTAATATGAACAATGATTTAGAAAATATCTCTAATTTCGCTAAAGATAATGGACTATTCTTGAATCCATCTAAGTCCAAGTGTCTGGTTATCTCTAAGAAACCCATTGACTGTTCCCAGTTCCCACAGATAATTCTTGATGGGGCTGCCCTTTAATATGTTGAGACCGCTAAAAATTTAGGAATAACGTTTAACCGGACTCTTACATGGAACACGCACATAAAATCGACTATTGGAAAAGCATACGGAGTACTGCGCAGACTGTCGTCTACACAGTATTATACTCCAGTCAAAACAAGACTTATGCAAGCCAATGCGATGATCATCCCTATACTTTTACATGGCTGTGAGATCTATTGCGATCACATTAGTCGAAGAAAACTCAATGTGGCATATAATAACATTGCTAGGTATGTATATGGTCTTAAAAGATTCGATAGAGTCTCACATTTTTCGAAGTCAATATATAATCTCTCTTTCGACAACCTCATTCGTTATAGAACCTTAATTTTACTGTTTAGAACGCTGCTTACACACCAGCCTTCTTATATCTTCACCAGAATACATATGGCCTCTTCAATTAGATCACAACAAATAATACAATTTCGTTTTTCCAGTTTAACCTCCGAACGACAGTTTTTTGTCAATGTGACGCGATTATGGAATAATCTTCCTCGACATATCAGAATAATTCGAGACATGAACTCCTTTAAAAATGAACTGCGAATACACCTCTCCGCAAGCAGAATATAATTGTTTTCATATTTAAAAATGTTTGTTTTTTTTTAAATTATCAATTGCAAATGTTTATAAATTTAATACGATTTAACATGAAATAATAAATTGTAATAAAACTATTGCACAGCTAGTTTTGAAAAGCTCAATTGTAAATACTATTTCAAATAACTAGTAGCTAATATATATATTTTTTAAGCAAATTTAAGCATGTATTAGCTTATAAGATATTATATCTTAAAATACAGGCTAACCATTTACCAATAAACAAAAAAAAAAAAAAAATAAACAAAAAAAAAAAAAAAGGAGAAATGCTCACGAGATTCATTCACCGAAGTTCAATAACGTTGCTTAAGGACAGCTTCCTAAAGAACACTTTGCAGAAGCTGAGTCTAAATCAACGGAAATATCCTACATCACAGTCGAAGAACTTAGTGAAGCAACTAAATTAAATAAATAAGTCGGATGGTGCAATAGAGCGGAGAGCCCCGGGGCCCAGCGTATTTCCCACAACCATGCCTTGTGAAGAAATGGGTGAGACCTACAATTTTGGTCCGATTACGAACGGCTAGTCAAGAAAGCGCTTTCATGGCAATAAACTGGCAAATTGCTCGCGAAAGACGATACCCGTTGAAACAAATTTTCTGTTTTTCTGTTGGGATTCGAACCCTGAACCTCCTACGTAACAGGCAGATATGCTAACCATCACGCCACGGGTATACCTGCCAGTGAAGCAATTAAGAACTCCAAAAAAGGCAAATCTGCTGGGTAAGACGAGATACCATATGAGTTTTCGAAAATATGATTGGCTCACAATTCTTATCTCCATCTTATATGAGGTGTTAGTCTGCCTAAGGAAATTTGCATCCTACCAATGTAAAATGTAAAAGATGCAACACGATGTGTTGATGTCCCACACTTTGAAGATTTTTCAGTGGGTATATTTTCGACTGCAAAAAATAATAAAACTATCTGATAACCAAGTGAATAAGAGATACTATTCGAAATTTAAGGATCCTGGTGGATCCAATGTAGAAACCCTTGGGAATCCTTGGAATCCATACTACAAAACTCACTCCATGAGATTGGAAAGTATTCAAAGAAAATTCACAAGGTTTGTGGTATGGAAACTTTATTGGAATATTGAAATGCCTTCGTACAGTACCAGATGTCAACTTATTGGCATACAGTCGCTTGAGAATCGACGTAAAATCTTCTCCATTATGTTTATCAACGATATTTTAACAAATCATATTAATTGTCCGCATCTTCTATCTCTTATTGATATTTATGCACCATATCGCCAGCTAAGACAACGCAATCTTTTCCGTGAAAATATTCATAGGGTTAATTACGCATTTAATGAGCCAATAACTCGCTGTGTTAGAGAAACAAACTTGATCTCAATAGAAATTGATTTTAATTTCCATTACAACAGGTCCATTTTAAAAAACAAACTCCTGTTTCATTTTTTAAATAATTAATTGTAACTTACACAAACACTCATTATTAAACTTTATTCAATTTGTAATAATACATTTATATTTGTATATAGTTAGATATGTTTCTACTCTGTAAGATGATTATTGTAATCTCTGATTGATGCAAATAAACAATTAACAATTAAAGAAACCGATATTAATCCAAAAAAGACTGAGTATCTACTTGTGTTGCCAGTTTTATGATCCAGACATTACAGACTCTTATTGAAATGGAAATGTTCTTTCCTTTGTAAAGTTTAAATATTATCTGGGATATATGATCAATAGTGAAGAAACTTGTTGTTATGGCATCAATCATCGACTAAGTGTAGCGTAGAAGAAGTGGCAAAAAAGCCATTTTCTCTGTCAGAAAGTGCACACTAAACTTGACACCGCCCTTGTGCTCTAGCACTCACACACGGCTTTCAATATTGGGCAATGTACAAAAAGTACAAAAGTAAATTAATGGTAACTGCGATGAAGAAAATCCATATGACAACAGGAGTACCAGAGCTTGATTGTATTAAAAAAGTACCAAGCTCCGTGGAAGTCTTGACGTCAAAAATGCCACCCTGGAGGAATTACTGGATCAGTTGGTATTGTCATGTTCAAAGGAGAGATTCAGAGAAAGGCATTTTCATAATACGTTCAGAAAGATTCTTGCAGAAACAAAAAGAAAGGGAGATCTTCTGGTACAGACAAATGCAATGACACATGCGTTTGGTTGGTATCTGAATTGAAAGAGTCCAAAACTGGTTGGCTTTCCAACGCATCCTGAAATCAACGCGGTGTACCAAACGGGCGAATCACTTGAGAAGTGGGAGAGCTGTCCCTTCGAGATCACGATGCTCGAATCGCCAAAAAAGGAAGAAGAAGCTAGAAAATTCTGATTAATTCATGCTCCCATAGTTGTTTTTAAAGTTTGATCTTCTTTTCGTTGTAATCTAAGTGAAAAGCACGAAACTGAACTAACAACTGAACCGCCTAGTAGTTCTTCAGTGTGTTATTGCAAGAGAATTGTATTAAGTCCTTAAATCGGACACCTTCCAAAAGCTCGACAAATATACGATCTGTTATTTTTTTTCGAGAGAATGATAAAAGCCTAAGGATCACACCTAAAAATTAAGACTTTCTTAGCTTCGAAAACACTAAGAAGTCTTGCAAGTAATTACTGTTAGTCTCCAATTTTTGTGTATACCAAAACCACTATATTTAGAGGGACTATGAGCTCCTGAATTTATAAGCCGCGTAAACTGATTTACGGTAATGACCAGTATAATTTTTATGATTGCAATATGTCATGAATGTGTTGAAAGCTTCTATTAATTTAAAAAAAGGGAGAGATTTACTTCCATCATATACTTCTTAAATCACCAGTGTTCATTCCTATTTATGGTTTCATTGATTTCCTTGAAACCTTAAGAGATAAATTTTTTTTTTTTTTTTTTTTTTATAATTTGCGCGCACTCAAGGGGTTGTGACTACCCTTAACATGTTAAGTAACACAGTACGAGCGTTAGGAAAGAGGGAGAGAGTTTAAAAGGAGATACCGATGCACATTAGTTTTAAATTTCTGAAGATTGTAATGAGAGGGAAAAATAGAGCTGGGCAATACATTCCACATTCGCGTGGTACGGCTGAAGAAGGAATCTCTGTATTTGACAGTACGTCCGAAATTGGACTCAAGAGTAAACTGATGGGCATTCCTGGAAGCGCGAGTATTACGGTTGAATTGTTTAAGGGGAGGAATGCATCTGGCAATCTCATAAGAGCACTGTCTGTAGAAAAAACGATAAAATAAGGAGAGACAAGAAACATTACGACGATGTTCGAGTGTCGTGAAAGTTTCGATGATGTTCGTATCTCCAATCATTTTAAAGGCTCTTCTCTGAACACTGTCCAAAAGATTGAGGTGGGTTGAAGGAGCACCTGCCCATATATGGGAGTTATACTCCATCTTAGGACGAATGTACGTTTTGTAGATAACTGCCAGGTCATTGGGTGAAAAAAATTTCTTGCATCGTCGAAGAAAACCTAAGCACTTTGCAGCGTTCTTGGCGATTTCAAGTATGTGGTTATTCCACAAGAGGTGGTTGGTAATGCACATACCGAGGATTGAAAGCTGTTCTGTTTCAACAATGCAAGAGCCACTCATGGATAGTGGCAAGGGAGGTAAGTTTCGCTTTAACGACAAAAGACAGCATTGGGTTTTTGAAGCATTAAATTCTACGCGGTTTTTTATTCCCCACTGGACAATGCTGTCTAGATCAGAATTTAATGAACTTAACATACGTTGCCGCCCTAATTCCACGTCCGAAGATGAGGGATGTGAACTTAAGAACGAATATGAAAAGCTGAGGGTACTGTCGTCGGCAAAACAATTTAATGGATTAGTAGTTTCAGACAGAAGATCGTTAATGAAAATAAGAAAAAGTGTCGGAGACAAAACGGAGCCCTGGGGCACACCAGCATTTATTTTGTGGGTTCCAGATTTATAGCCGTCCAAAACAACTTGTAATGAACGGTTAGAAAGGTAGCTACTAATCCAGCGAAGAAGAGACTCATCGAAACCAAATGCACGCATTTTAGATAAAAGAGCTTGATGCCAAACTCTATCGAATGCTTTTGAAATATCAAGCGCAATAATCTTACTTTCACCAAATCGATGTAAAGACTTGTGCCACTGTTCGGTGAGATATACCATCAAATCACCAGTGGACCTATTGCAACGAAAGCCATACTGTCGGTCATTAAGAAGCTTTCGTTCTTCGAGATATTTCTTAAGCTGATAGTTGATCAGCGTTTCCATGACCTTAGAAAGAAGGGAAGTAAGTGCAATTGGACGGTAGTTCGCGGGTGAGGAAGATTCGCCTTTTTTAGGGACTGGCTGGACAAATGCTGTTTTCCATCCACTCGGGAAGAGACCTGTAGAATAGGACAGATGGAAAAGCTTACGCAGTGGTTTTGACAGCGTGGAAGAACACCTCTTCAGAACTATAGCAGGGATACTATCCGGGCCAGCGGATTTATGAATGTCGAGATCTTTTAAGACCCTTGCCACTGTACGAGTGCGAAAGTAGATTGGTCCCATGGAATCGTTCACGCGCTCAAATTAATTTCCATTCCCCCAAAAAAAAAAAAAATAAACAAAACAAATTTTGTAATTTGAACATCCTCGCCTGTATTATCAAGTAATTACCCGCATTTAACTTCACAACCCATAGCCAATCCCCTTCTTAATAAGAATGATTTGACTGTTCAGCTCGATTGTCCCTTAACAAATTGAAACCGTTACTCTCCCATGGCTGTATAATAAAATTGAATAATTTATTTCGTACGAATGGCTATAAATGCCCTTCTTCTAACGTGGCCCTGTCTGGCAAAGAACAAACCACAAAACAGCTCGTTTGCTCCCAATCAAACTCACATTTCATAACATTATCCCTCTATCCTGACCCAAATATTCCCTGATGAATAGAACACACCCAAAGGATTTCCAAAGAAACGAGACTGAGTGAGGATGATAAAAATGATGAAATTCCTTCCGTAACACTTAAAATTCGGGAGAGTGTTAGCTAACTGAGAGGGGCTTAGCAAAGCTCTTTAATATGTAGTTCATGGGGACTGAGACTTGGTCTGGTTTTCTGGAATTCTTTTATGGAACGCACCCTCTAAAACTGGGTGTGTTGTTTTTGCCCATGAAAACAAAGCAACGTGTCAATTCGACCCTCTGTGCTTTATCTGAATCTGCCTGCTTTATTAACAAGAACTGCTATACCTATGGCATCGCATCGGCTGGCGCACGGCAAATAACATTAAATTATCCTTATTCCGTTTGTATATTTTCGTTGCACGGACTGTCGGTAATAGCAATTTCATCCTATATCCTCACTCACCTCACACTCTTGGTATACATATAAACATCCGCAGACATAGAGGATTGCAAATAGAGAAAAGAGGGTGCATCGAGTAATATTCACTGTAGTTGTCTATCGATGGCATCATCCAAGCATAGCCCACATCATCCATCCTGTTGATAGTCGCGTGAAAGTCATTGAGATTTGAGGTGCCACAGGATTTTTAAGGCAATTATTTCATTCATGCATCAACTCAGCCTTAGACTACGCACTACAGGACATTGGCATAATGCGGGACATGTGTTCCGAGTTCTTATTATGAGGACTGTGCGTACAGTCACCACATGTGGTACCTACACAGAGTGCAATACTTCATTTTAAAGCACCCTAATTTTGAAAACGAGCAAACAATTGTGTGTTTTTTTAACACTATGGTGAATTTCACCCTAAAGCCTACATTGTTTCTAAACTATTGTTTCAAAATCAATCGCTTAGCAAATGTTTTTTGTGTTATGATCATAGCATTATATTGGTCGTTTCATGGGCCATAGACTCACATTTTGCTTTTCCAGAAAGGCTATGCTCATAACGTTATAGTAGGTTCGTTCGTTGAACTTTTCCCAGGGTTGACCCAGGTTTCCTTTTGACAACCCCATGGAGTGTCAAAAAAACTTCGATTTTCCAGTTCTCGAAAAACGCTAAACCACAAAATCACCACATATCCCTATCATTTAAACAAAAATACACGCCATTTGACAGCCCTGTTGATTACCTAAACTCGCTCGAGCAAAAACCTATGGCGAGTTGAGGGCAAACCCAAAGAAAATCCAGGAACCAAATAACACTCAGTTGGATAGTCAGGGCGAGTTTAGGTTTTTCAAAAAACGCTTAGTGGCGACCACAGGGTTTCAACGAACGAACCTAGTATAGACATAGTGTCCGACGTCCGAGTCACTTTCACATCAAACATTGTTAAGCAAGACTATTCACTCGACACGAGCTCGCCCATCAGTCTTATCTGCTTCTACCTGATTCCAAAGCTCGAAAGAATGCCTCACATTGTAACCTCTGCCTCAGCTGCAACATGCTTATCAACTCGGAAAAAATTGCACCTCAAAACCTCATCAGCAGGTTTCAATGTGCTCTTGACAAGAAGGATTTCGAGTAAGCCTTTTTATCATGATTGATTTTCTTTTGACAATGCTAAGTGTGATCGCATGTAGAAAGCGAAAGACAACAAAGAGTGGACTATACAAATGTTGCAACAGGAGTGAATAAGGTTTGTCCTTAAGGTCACGTTCTATCTCCTCTTCTGGTGTGGTGCGCGCTGATTGACTCTTTACTTGAATTGCTCAATGAATCCACACCCAAGAGGCCATGCCGACGACTTCGTTGTACTCTCGGTTGAATCCAGTTGGAGGGGGTTTCCAAGCTGTTTGTTCCAAAGCAAAGGTTTCGCAAAATTTTATTGACAATCCTGGGTATTCTCTTCACGAGAAGTAAAAAATTGACTGATTTGACTCAACTTGCACATAATGGCATCAAAATCCCTTCTCAAATGAGGTCAAACATCCTAGATAACAAGCATCTTTGGTTCAAAATTGCCGAATCGAAAACTGCTAGGGTATTGTCAGTCTTTGGCAAGACATGCTAGGGTCTGTCACCAAAAAGAGTCCTTTGGATCTATGATAAGACCAAGCATCTTTTATTATGTGTCTGGTGTTTGGCGGAACAAGCTCTGACGTCAACTCTTTCGCCTAGTTTCAAATAGCAATATGTGTTGATTTTACTTTAGGATTCTCTAGCATTCCGGTGCTATTCTCAACGCACTGCTGAATCTTCCTACACTAGGTATGTACTTACCTCATGGGATGTACTCTCAAGACCATTGTACGTTCAAAAAGAAAAGATCTCTGGCGAAGCTCCCACTGAAGGTTTGAAGATCTCGAAAACAGCATATCTTTTGACTCACGCCGTCTGATACGATGATCCCAAGGCTCAAACTTCTGGCGCTGGAGCTGGTGACTTTGTGGAGAGTGATGACATACACCAACACCTTACTAAGGACATTAGCGTCCGTCTTCCAAGCGGACACGTTCACTATCCAAATAACTGAGCTAAGTTACGAAGAACAGCTGAATGGGGTGAAGCATTTGTGTCTGCGCTCTACTCAACCCTCTAACTATGTATACTTCGAAAGTGAATGCAAGACTTCTTTCATAATGCGGTCGGAAGACTAAATTCTGAAAACGAGATTGTCAATAAACTTCCAAGGCAAGGATCTTAAACATCTTTCTCAGGATCTCAACCAACGCTTGGTCTGCCGGTGTGCTCAGCGAGATCTTTAATAAAGGACTAGAACACAACCATAGATGCATGCCCCATTGGATGCAGACAGACTAAACGTATACTACATAAAGCCAATAATAAAACTGCAACATTTTTTCTATCCCGTTGCAGTTAAGGCTGTAGAAATGTTGTTGGCATTGCCATTGCTAGGCTTAAGTGATACCACACTCGAACCCTATGGATATGGAGATGACATCGCGAACAATTTCCTCTTTGAAAGTCCTGCGTTTTCTCGAATCAAGCAACAGATATACTCGGCGCATTACGCGAGCTGCTAACCATAGGTTCTTATCATGGCAGTGTCTTTTGGCTTTTCTACGAAGGTTGCTAGCCGGTCGCATAATGGGCTGGTTTCAAGTTTTGAGTGCTCTTGATAGTTAATATTTCAAAAACCTCTGACAGAAAAATAAGTAAAACCGTGCTGAGTGAAGCTCGAAGCTTTTAGAGATGATTTGTGTTCTGCGGATATCATTCTTAAGCTAGGCTTGAAACTAAATAAAGATAAAAAAATGTCTTAAACTGGTGAAATTCCTCGTACTATTTCATATTGCCCTCAAAACTCGGAAATGTGCATCTGGTAGAAGAACGGAGAAGTATGTATACACATCGCTCTAACCTACATTTAGTGCCTAGTACATTTCATTCTGTCTAGCTGTGGTTTAGGAAGACGGACACGGATATGATATTCAAGGAAAGAGATTGAGATCGCATAGCCATCCATATCCGACAAGCTCTTGTGTAGTTCAGATATACAGCTAACGTGTCTAACTCACGAATGTCAACGTACCGTATCCCTTATTTGTGTTTATCATACAGACTGACTCACAGGATTATTTAAACTTAACATAAAATACCTGCGTGTATTCATTTTGTTGACGTATGTCCCGTGTGCCATCTTTCTTGATTGATGACCTAAATTTTGGCTTTAGAACTCAGGTGGTTCACAAACTTATCGGAGCAGAACCGAATGACATCGGAAAAAAGACACACAAAAGGGTCCTTTCTTTTGTGTATTTACTATCTACGACGTGAGAGGATAGTTTAAATGGCCACAAATGGTTATAAGGTAAATTAAACGACTAAATGGCTATATTTTCTAGGCGAAGCGAGCACCGTACATCTATACAAAGATATACTTAGGTACATGTTTTAAACCAATAAAAGGAAGTGAACGTGGGTGTAATACTTGTGCCGAGATTCGTCATGGTCACGTATTTAGGTATGTATGTACTGAGGATTTACTTTTGTATGATTAGGAGTTAGAGCAAATGGTGTAGGATTGCATACACTATATAGATATAGAGCATAGTATACAGAAAGGTGACTGAAGAAAATTCGTGATTTATGTGTAGATTTGAGTAGAGTAAATAAGAAATAAAAGTTTTCCCTTGCAAAAGTGTTGAGTACGGTTAAAAAACTGTGCTATGAATGTCTAAAAAAGTATCTATTAGATACAGATATTATTATAAAATTAAGAACCTTCCTACTTGTATCTAGTGCTTGTAAAATATGCTTCAAGAGTCCATTTCGACACTAACTCAACTAATAAATTCAGCTTTGGAACACCAATCAAACACAGAATAGGTACCATTTATACCCCTTTGAGTTTAGTTACGGTTATTGAAATCAATTTCGGGTTCTTACAAGAACAAAATCTAAACAAATGGAAATTATGGGCCAAGAAAAGTAAAGCTTTTCCCCCTTTTTGTTTTTTCAGTAATAGAACGTAAATACACAAAAGGTTTCAAACTAAATCCTTTAGGTACATAATAAAAATGTTATAAAGATGAGCGCTTCTCATGTGCAAAACTCGAACGTCAACACAAGAGGCATAATCTTTGCAAAGTCTGTTAAATTACTCGCTTGCGCTGAAGATATTGACGTAATAAGAAGAGTAAAGGCCTCAACCCATAGAATCAGTTGCGTCCGTTCGCTGCCGGATTCACCTGACAGCTCGATTAAATACACACGATCTTATGAGAGGTGACCCATAAGCATCGGATGCAACGGACGCAACGCAAAAAGTAGCCCAACTTTTAACTTTTTGCGTCTGGCAGAAGAGAGACATGCGCAGTAAGAACCAATTTGAAAATTTTCTCTCTGATGACATTCGCAGTAAGAACCAATTTGAAATTTTCTCTTCTGCTAACATGAGTGGTCTTGTTGAGTTGAGACACCGCAACGGATTCTATGGGTCACCCCAATCCGTTGTGTCCGGCAAAACTCACAGCTGTCAGGTGAATCCGGCAGCGAACGGACGCAACTGATTCTATGGGTCGGGGCCTTAAGGGTAGTGTCATAGCCAGGTGCTTTTGCGACCATTGAAACAGAAGCCGCAAAATAAAAGTGGTTTGAAGGACCTCCCGAAGCGATTTTTCAGTCTCGGCAGCAGCAATTGCAGTTGTCAAAAGTTATACAGTGGAATATGAGAATATGATATGGAACACCAACGGCAACGCGCCAAAAAAAATGCAGCATTTTCATACATTTGTATTTTGCGAGGGCAAAAATGATGACATCAGCGTTTCTGCTGTCTGCACAACTGCAGAAAAGCTTTAGTTTAACAGAACCTTAATGGTTAATTGTAATCACAGTTGACAGACATAACTTCGGTGTAGTACAGGACTTCTTCTACCTGCTATAGACACAGAAAATAGCATTAGGGCGGAGATCAAACGCAGAATTACTCTTGCCAATCGCAGCTGTTTTGAATTGAGACGGTAACTGAGTAACAAAACCCTCTCTAGAAAAGCCAAGGCAACAAGGCCTTATCTAAAGCGAATGAGGAAACCCTTGGTCGTTTCGAAAAAAAAATACTCCGTGTCATCTTTGGTCCCGATGATTTGTCGAGAAGAAGTTTCAACAGTCAACAACGAACAGTATGACCCGTACCGCGACATAAGCATTGCTAAAAAAGTACGCATCGCGAAACTGCGATGGCTGTGACATGTAGAGCGGATGGACATCAATGCTCCGGCTCGACGGGTTTTCAAAAGCATATTAGAAGGGAAATCGAGGAAGAAGAAATCCTCGTCGTAGGTGCCGCAATCAGTCAAGTGGAGGAAGACCTCAACCGATTTTGATTGGAAAACTGAAGAGAGCTCGCCCGAAATCGAAATTGCTATCGAAAGATGTTGGTTAAGGCAGGTTGACCTCCAATTGAAATGCCCATCGAAGTAAGCAAGTATGAAGATTTGCTTTCATTGATGGTTGTACTAGTACAAGCATCGAAATCACTATATACAAGCGCTGGAGTAACTGACGGTTTAATTTATTTTTACTATGAAAACGTCGTAGGTACTTGATTGGGAAGTCGATTCCAAAGTTTATTACCACGAAAAACGAATTAGATGTGATGATGATTGATGAAGTTCGAGTACTTGTCTGTCGTGAGTCGTGATCGAGACATCAGAAGTTGTTGTATTCCTCAAGAAAGCAATTTTCTTCTATTGATTCTCTGGAATAGATTTATATATGGGTTTGTGCAAAAGGAGTTAGGACTTTTTGGTTAAAAGGTTCTGAAACAATAACGCCAGGTTATGACCTCATCGTTTGGCGGCATAAATGTACTGGTACATATCTGAATACGTCATTAAAACAAACCTTTAATCTGAATAGTACTACACCAGTAGTACCTAAAACATTTCAGCACCATACAAAAAGTGGGGTGGGAAAAAAGTTTCGGCAAGCTTAAGTTTTATAAAAATAGGCAAAGAGTTTTGAGCAGGTTTCCGGAAAACAAAATCAGTTTGACATAAGGCTCCCAAGACAAGGTTTCATCAAGGAAAGCACTAGGTTCGTTCGTTGAACTTTACAGAGGGTTTACCCAGGTTTTCTGGACAACCCTATGAGTTTTCAAAAAAAAACTGGGTTTTACAGTCCTCAAAAAACGCTAATCCACAAAATCACTTCATATTCCTGTAATAAACATATACGCCATTTGACAGCCCTCCACTCGCCCCAGCAAAAACCTATGGCGAGTTGAGGGCAAACCCAGGTCAACCCTAGGGCACTCAGTTTGACATTCAGAGCGAATTTAGGTTTCTCAAAAAACGCTTTGTGGAGATCCCAGGGCTTCAACAAACAAACTTCTGTTTATCAATGAAAATTGTTTTTAGTATTTATTCAATTTATTTACATTTCTTACACATTAAGAATAAATCTTATAAATCTGTGAAGACATACATTTGGAAACTAACAATGGTAAACATTTGAAGAATGAAAAAAGAAAACAAAGAAAATATAATGATAGTAAAAGTAGAAATAACAATAATAATCATAACTGTTAATAAGAAAATAAACAAAACAAGAATTTTAAAATTGAGATTAGAAATTTATAAAAATAAAAAATTAAAAACCAAAATTGAAAAAAAAAAAAAAAAAATTTAATTTAAAATAATAATTTATACGATGAATTATGAAGCTGTCACTTTAATTGGTAAGATGTGAGAGATACTGATGTAAAGTCCTAAAAAATGTTTGTATGTTTCCTATCTCTCTCAAAAACAAAGGAAGCGAGTTCCAGAATCGTGCTGCAGTAACGAAAAATTGTCTCTCTGTCACTAAAAACGAAAAATTTGGTATGATTACACACATAGATCTTTGAGATGCCGAAGATTGAACTTTATCATATAGATACAGTGGCTCACGCGTTTTCCAAATATTAAAAAATAGTTTAAGTGTGCGAAATTTAATATAATTTTCAAAAGACATGTCAAGTATGCTCAAGGATAAATGTGAAGTGTGGTCATACCGGCGAAGAACATATGTGCCGTATAATGCTATTGAAAGCTACTTTCAATTTTCTTTTTCTTTGGGCGTCGCAATTAGCAAACATTTCACAACCATACAACAATGTTGGGATGGCTAAGGACTTGGCTAACATTTTTCTAATTGGCAAAGGTGTGTATGACTGAGTGATCCACAATGACCGCAAGATTCCATAGGTCTTACCTACAACGTGGTTTATATGATCGTTCCAATTTAGGTAACGGTTAAAAACTATACCGAGGTTTTTAGCGGATTCTATGTACTGGATACAGGAGTCATCCAAAATAATAGGTGGAAAGTACGATAATTCCAACTTATTGCGCGATATAACTAAGCATTTGCATTTGCTCGGATTTAGTTTCAACTTGTTTTGCAAGTACCAATTTGCGATGTTTTTTAGGCCTTGGTTTATATTTTCAACACAGTTTTCGATTAGACCAAGAGGGCAATTTTGATAAATTTGGACATCGTCCGCATAAATATGTATGTAATAAGAATTTCGAATAACACCGGGAATCTCATTAATGTATAACGAAAACAATAATGGTCCTAAAATTGATCCTTGCGGAACGCCATTTTTCACGGGTAAAAAACTACACAACATATTATTTGTATACACTGCTTGCTTTCTATGACTCAAATAATTTAAAATGAGCACTGTTGACAGTTCGGAGAAATTGAAAAAATTACGGAGCTTATTGCATAAAATATTGTGGTCCACATTATCGAAAGCCTTTGAGAAGTCTAGTAAAATCAAAAAACATAAATCATCCTTATCAAGACCCACTCGTATGTCATCAGTGACCTTAAGAAGTGCTGTTATACAGCTATGTTTTGTACGAAAACCTGACTGAAATTTTGAAAGCAATTTGTTTCGGTTTAAATATTCGTTTATTTGCTTTTGCAAAATTCGTTCAAAAACTTTAGATAAGAAAGGCAGAATACTAATCGACACAATGTTTGGTCGATGTTTGTCGACACATCTTAGAAAGGTACAAACAACATCTAACTGATGAGCCCACTGTTTGTACCTGGGCGAAACGCATAAGGAGTGATGGTCACTTGAACTTTTCATTTTGAATGTATAGTTTAGTTTAGTTTAGTTTATTTTGCTTTTTTTAGTAGTTTTATTTTTTATATGTATAAATAAAAATAAGAGAGATTTAACAAAGATTGCACTACATAGAAAATAAAATAAAATACATTTGTTGTACTAAGTATTATATAAAACCAATTTTTTCATTAATAAAACGGATTTGCTATATAAATTGGACATTGTTTATCCACATTGTTTATGTAGTTAATTATTTATGAAAGTTTGATTTAATACAAAAAATACACAAGATAGTCAGGAAGAGTCTTCAAACATCTTTCTATTTAGGATTTTTCTCCTGAAGTTTTCCCTATTTATATTTACATTGAACAAGTCAAAATATTTGTTAAATGTTTTTTAACATATTGAAACGTTCATGAGAAGCATAATTAGTCTTTGAGTTGCTTTCCATTAAAAATTTGGTATGTCTTAAGATACGAACGTTAGGATTTACAGATATTTTGGAACACAAAAACGATGAGTTAATATTTCTTATTAAAAGATCAAACGCAAATAAAGCATCGGACAACTCTCTACGACTTACAAGGCTGCACATATTAATAAGATTTAGTCGATGTGAAAACGAGATAAGACAAAACTGTCGGGGTTCCATCCAAGACCTCTCAAGACGAACAACAAAAATTGCTTTTGGACAGATTCAAGTTTCTTTATATCAACAGCATACAACGGAGACCAAATTACACTACAGTACTCTAACAGTGACCGGACCAATGAACAATATATAGCTTTAGTGATATGAGGATCACTAAATTCCTTGGATGTTCGCTTAACGAAACCAAGCATATAGCCATACTCTTGGATTGAACTTTATCAATTTAATGTTTAAAAGTTAGTTTTCTGTCAATTAAAACTCCTAAGTCTTTTACTACGTCAATTCTTACTAACTTTTGTCCGTCTATGGAGTAGTCAAAATTTATTGCACATGTTTTTCTTAAAAAAGAAATTATATTGCATTTCTCTACATTTAACATCATTCCGTTAGCTTCACACCACTTAACTAGGCTGATTAAACATTGCTGCAATAATTGCGTATCGGCAATATTGTTAACTGTATGAAACAACTTTAGATCGTCTGCGTACATCGAAAATCTACAACCTTCAAACAGTAAGGGCAAGTCATTTATAAAAAGGAGAAATAAAAGTGGGCCAAGATGGCTACCTTGGGGTACACCAGAGGTTACATTAATTTGACGTGACAAGACATCACAAAACTCGACACACTGCGTCCTTTGCGACAAATAAGATTGGATCCACAGTAAAAAGGTGTCATGAATGCCATATTTTTTTAATTTAAAAATAAGCAGATTGTGATCAACTTTGTCGAAAGCTTTGCTGAAGTCAGTATAGATAGCATCAACCTGGTTACCTTTTTCAATTTCTAAAAGAATGAATGAGGTCCTAATCTGCTAAATTGGTAGTTGTAGATCTACCTTTAAGAAAGCCATGTTGATGCTCTCTTAAAACTGAAATCAGCTCCAAGTTCAGCTTGTCAGTTCCCAGTTGCTCAAATAATTTGGGAATTGCTGACAGGATTGCAATACCTCGATAATTTTTGATGTTGGATCTGTCTCCGTTTTTAAATATTGGCGTTAGAAACAAGTTACGCCATGTGTTAGGAAAAAAATTAGTCTCTTTTCAGCAAAACCGAAAATGAAAACTTTGTTCCTCTTGGTAATTTGGAAAAATGTTCATTAAGAAGATCGAACGTTTCAAGGTACTAATAAATTAATCCATTTGTTAAGGTTCCTATATAGGGGTGCCGATTTGTGTCTTTTGCATTAAAGCAAACATGTAGCTGAACCACAAACTTGTGTGCCCATCAGAAAGAAATTTCTTCATTCTTCTTAATCAATCCATCAAAACGGCTCGTGTCATATGATTTCAAAACCAATTACTTACATTCTCCTTCCCTTGCGCAGAATACCCTCTCAACAGCCATCGAAAACAAACTCTATACCCATGCAGTATGGAGTTCCCATTAGGTACATGAATGAACAACATACATTAGATGAGTTCAATAAATTTCCATTTTCCCAAATGCTCGTGACTCATCGAAGCGTCCATGGAAATGGAAACCAATTTATTGCGGCGAATAAGTTTCAATTCACAGTCCTCTCACCCACCCTAAACGCACATTTGCAATGAACTATCGAAAATATCATACCACTATACCAGACCATGGGGCAGCCAGCGTTTCCCTTTGAAATAAACACAAAACCCAGGATGGTTCTGCGAACCAAAAATGAACAGCAAAATATTGTTGTTTATACAATCCTTGTATGATAATGTCAACTTAAACATGGAACGGATGAAGTACCGCAACGAAACGAATGGGATACTGCTTAAAGCATTTCATCGGAACAAAATAAACCAAGTTAGTCGTAATGGTGGAGAGCACCCTTGTTGAATATTGTTACACGAACCACAGCCAGCTTTAAGGGTTGGAAATTGGAATTCGCTATTACCATTGCCATTGCCCTGAAAACAAACACACCAACGGCCAAGAACACAACCCAGAACGAACAGGGTTTTGCGAATGCGATGTACATGTTTTCATTGGATTTTCAATGATGTTGACACAAAAGTTGGTTGTTGGGTTTTGGATGCTTTTTTTTATATAGATACATATATTTATGCAGTCCTAGGGGGAAGGGGCAATGGAGATGAAAAGTATCCACTCTTGACCAAAGTATGGATGTTCATCATTTAAAACAAATTGAATGTAATTTTTTCGAATAAAGCCGCTAAATGAATTTGTCAGATATCAATAAACAAATAAAAAGCAACTCGAGGTGAAAGCAATTCAAAATGTTCAATGATTCCAGCTACAAAATAAAATGACAGCAGAGGGATGGTTTTCAGTCCTTTTGTAAAAGAGAATAAAATATTTTGGTGAAAACAAGAAAACTGCGAGCTGGAAAGTTTGTAGATTGCGGAAGCATCTTCACACGACTCTGAATAAGAAAGGTGAAAAGCCATAGGTACTTAGGGCAACAAACGTTGAAACCAAGGTGCTTGTTAGATTTTTTGATGCGGAGTTCAAACGCAGTTTGACTAAAAAAGAACTAAAAAAGAATTGTGCTCAAATTTGTTCCACTGCGATGCCGTACAGGAAGAGAAAACCGATACCTCTTTTGCTATAATCAGATATAATTTGTTGACAGCTTCGGCTTTTGTTTTTTGTATAGGGCTTATCTAACCTTAACAATTTATTGCACAGACTTTGGTCTGAACGACTAATAGGTATTGCTTAATTTGAACCTTCAAATGACCGCTTGTCCGAAATAAATCGGTTGGTTTTCAAACACATTTGAAAGTTTTCTTTCAGAACGAGGGCCGACCCAAAGTCTGATAAGTCTGTGCCAAGATTCCGTAACTTTTAAGACACGATTATCGTTGCGTCGTCGATCGTCAATTTCAATTGTATCGTCAAATTATTTTTTTTTTTTCTTGCAATTTCGCTTCCAGTCGTTGAAGGAAAGCTGTTTTACTATCATCTTAAAAAATTTTGTAACTTTAGCAGGGTTTTAAACGCACTTTTTAAGTAGGTATCTAGAATTGAAACGATACTCATCTAAAACGTTATGGAATCCATAATCTGAACTACAACTACATCTGACCGTCTGACCAAGTCTTTCTAACTAATTGTGCAGTGTGAAGCGTCTAAGCCAAAGTAATTTGCTTAAAATTTTTCATTTGCAGAAGCTTTTCTATAATCTTCAGAAAGTGCAGACGTCTGATGCACTTGGGTCTTCCCTCCTCCCCACTCTATTGGACGAATATCACTTATATCTTTTTCTTCTGCAAGTTAGACCACTGAAGATCTATGATAATAAACCATAAATGTGGACTGCCAGTTGACGATCAGTTGTCAGTTCAGCTATCAGTTCAGTTTTCAGTTCAGTGTGTAAACAGACGTCATTTCGACGATTTTTTATTGGAGAAAAATCAAAATTAGAAAGAAAACTGAGAACTGAACAGAAAACTGATGGGAATTCATCAGTTGTCACTTTAGTTTTCAGTTCATTTTTAAGCGTTTAGACATCAGTTTAACTGAAAGCTTACTGAAAGCTCAACTGAAATGAAAACTCAAATGATCGTCTAAAAGAGCCTTTAGACGACCAGTTGTTAGTTTAGTTGTCAGTTCAGTTTAAAAAGACAAGTGTATTTAGACGTCAGTCCTGTCTTCAGTTGAGCTTTTATTTTACTTGTGAACACTAGAAAGTCAGACAAAATAAATTTTAACTGCAAACTTATGGGAATTCCATCAGTCTCAGTTTCAGTTAAGTTTCAGTTAAACGCTTCAGTTTTTGGCATTTAAGTGACATAAGTTTAACTGAAAGTTTAACTGGTACCTCAACTGAAACTGAAACTGAAATGACCGTCTAAAAAGACCTTTAGACTGTTAATGAATTAGTGACGTTTTCTTTTTGTCTTTATCTTTAGATACGTCAAATCTTAATCTTAATGTAAAGTTGTTTAAAATCAGTAAATCAAATCAAACAAAAACTGATTTAATCGGTTCAGCTCGTTTTCGTAAACGAATTAGGTTTTAGCTTGTGGACAAAATGGCTACCTTGCTGTAGTTACCTCTCTGGACACATTGGTCGAATTGTTGAAACTTCGTACGAATAAAGCGACTGTTTTCTTTCTTCTTCTCTGTTACACCATTTTGTCGGTATTGACTAAGCCAAATGGAGTAACAGAGAAAGAGAACAAGAATACAGTCGCTTTATTCGCACGAAGTTTAAACAAATCGGCCAATGTGAACTTCGTCTTGGTTCTACTCTGTGCTCATACGTCATACCCCATTTGTCTGAAACTTCTAGAACTTTTTTCTATGGTGAAATTAAATATAGCGTCTTATTGGAATTAACGGCTGTAACCAGCAACAAATTTGTTTTTTTTTTCATTTTTTTTAGTGTTAAGTCGTTTATTGCGGAAGTTTTGAATGAAGTTTTCAACATTTACCTCTGTGGCCAACCCAAAAATATAGGAAAAAACGTTCACTTTTTAAACTGAGTTTGTCATGACTAAAGAAAGGCGACATTGAATTTGGTATAGTGACAGTTACGGAAATCGACTCTTTGGTTCTACACTTCTACTCTGTTGTTTACACCGCAGTGCAGGTAAATCAGGGAGTCAACTCGTATTCCTTTTGCCTCAAACACCCTCAAATTATTTTCTGTGTTAAAATCATGGACTCTTGTTTGAATTAACGGCTATATCCGGCAGCAAATGTGCTTCATTATTTTCACTTTTCTTATTGTAGTTTTCACTTCAATGTCTAAAAATGTATATTGAGGCTGTTTTGAATGGAGCTTTCAACATTCTCAACTGTTTCAATCCCAGAAGTATCGAAAACATGTTTATTTTTAAAAAATGATTTCGAACCAACGGACAAAAAACTGGCCAGTTGTGTGTTCCCGCTTCCCGGTCTAATCTTACTTGTAGACACTACTTTGTAGTTTTTACTATGATAAGGGAATTTTTTAATGTACCATCTAATGGCTTAAAAATAAACACGAATATAATCAATAGCCATCATGTAGACATAGAATTCGACTTTTCACTTCTTTTACGGTGGAAAAACCGAAATTTCTAAAATTCACCTCGACATCCCTTCCCCATTGAGCACTGCTCATAACAAAATGTCAAAATAAACTCAAATTCACCATACGACAAAAGTAAAGAGTAAACCAGAAAAATATCCCATTCCATTTCCACCCCATTCACCGTATTTCCATTGCATTCATGGAATATTTCCAAGGCAAAAACAAAATACACAACACAAACTTCCATTCCACCGAGGTCGAATCGTCGAATGGGATTTTCTTGCGTAGTAATGGCTGACACGGGCACAGTTATAGACGTATTTTCCAAATCGTCTTGATTCCGCGAATTGCATTAATTTTTTCTCTCTACATTATAACAACAACTCCAAGGTGTTTGTGAACAAAAATCCAATTGTAATACAAGAAAAATATACAAACAAGTGACAAGTGATTTTGTAGCAAAAGTTAAGGAAAAAAAGTGATCTTAATCAAGCGAAATTGTTTTGTTTTAAATGCAAAGAACATCGACTGCAAAATAAAATAAAAATTTCCTTCCCACTCAGCTTCGCTTTCGGGTTTTTTCTTTATTTGTCATTCAATATTGTACAACCAACCATTTTTCTGCATTCTTTGGACCCTGTTCGTTTTTGCGTTTTTGTTCGTCGCGTTTTTGTATTGATTCAAGTGAAAAAATGAATAAAATGCCAACAGCACTCCAAAAAGTAAAAAAATAAGTAATTTTTTTTTGTTATTCTGTGTCTTTCTATAGAAAAAATGTTTTGTGCCAAGTAACAAACGAAATTGAATAACAAAAATATTTGAAAAAAATAAAAAGAAAGTTCAAACAAAGGAAACAACTTAATGGCATCTTAAAGCCAATAATTTGATAATTTTCTGATTTGTGCAAAACTAGGATATCACAAAATCCCTGGATACAATAACCAGAAACGAGGCACCATTCGAAAAGGAAAAAGGAGTGGCGCTTGGATTTTTTTCGCTCTCTGTATTCGTCGGCGCATTGTTTTTTTTCTTTGCTGCGATTTCCTAGGGAGGATTTAATTGAATTTGCTGGGAATGAATTAAGGTGAGTGTTTTGTGTGTAGGAGTAATTGGACTGAGCCGAGTTGATTCATAGATGATGGAGTGTTGAGGTTCATGAAGGAAAATAATTTTGTATTTCATTTCTTTTTTTTTTGTTTTTCGTTTTTGGGATAGAGCAGGGCGCTACCTCAACTCGATTTCTGTTTTATTTGGCATTTCTCCTCCAGTCCCAATGGTGGTAGCTGGCTGCTGTCAAGAAAAAAATCTTCTGCTTCCAAAATCGTTTTCCAATGCAAATAAACCCAAATCAGTGTTGCCGATTGATGTTTTTATTTTATAATCACTGCGATTTAAGATTTATACGTTTTATTGGGTTAGTAAAAAACTTGGAGTAGGGTCTTTGTCGTAGCTTATTACTGATTTGTTTTTGTGTGCAGTGGTAAAGTGCATTGCTGAGCGGATTGTAAAAGTCCTGCAGTCAGCACAGCAATGAATTTTAGCACTGAATATTAAATCAACTCAATATTGAACACTTTTCGCTCAGTATAATTAGTTTTTGCATTCAATGGCTAAATTCACATCTTTGTTGAGGCGGTAATCGCATTTCTTCATATTTCAACAACCTCGGACAACCTTGTTTTGTTAGTTGCGATAATCGAGATTCACTGTAAGTACCTATGTACTTTCATTTTATATTTTCGTTCATCATTTTGAATTAAATTGAAGATTTGCTGCCTCTTTAATTTGTATATGACCGTTTTCGGTTTCAATATCTGGTTCTGTGACCACAATTAAGGAACGTAGCCAACCTTTTCAGTGTAAAATAAGAAAAAATCTCTTTTAATGAATATGTGCTTTTGACAAAACCACTAATAAGCTAACCTGACGACTTGCTATTCCTCCACGAGCAACAAAAATAGTTGCGTCAAGCTAACGATCTTCTTTCTTTTCCAACTTTACGAGATCTCGAAGGGCAATGCATAAACCAAAACGGAGTCAAAAATCAAAGTCAATTATAAACTTTGAAATGTTGTTGATATATTGTTGTACCACAAGTGTTGAAAGGCACAGCAATGTCTTTATTGACAGAGAAAGATGGAGTGTGACCTTAGAAATATGGACCAAGATAACAAAGTCATGGTAGGTTCTTAGCCATAAAGTTTAAGATAATAGCGAAACAAGACTATACAATATACAAATATCAAAAGTGCTGTAAAAAGCTCCTATCACTGGGTCCATACAAAAATCAGTCAATGCAAAGACTCTGGATCATAGAGATATTTGTTCATTACCTTACGCTTATGTTACATGTTGATCCGACAAGTTGTCCATTATAAAGAGGAATTCAAGAAGGATTAACAACAGGAGCTGAAAAGGGATCATTCCTACTGACTGGGATCTAAGAACAATATCAGTAAGTTGAATGAGGCATTTTGCCTGACAGCGGAATTCATGTCTTCATCGCCGTTAAGCAGTCTGCAGAAGTAGATCCTCACCAGATCCTCAGTAGCAACTGCGTCTCTATTAATTTGTTTCCCTGCTTGTCTTTACAGGCTTGAGCTCGGACTTCGCCACCCTGGCGGGATCTTTTAACCTTTTGGTAAAACTTCCGAACCTCATTCCTGTCATGGCATCTCTCAATTTCCTCAAACGAGTGCTTCTCATGCTGCTTCTTTTTCTTTTTGAGAATTCGGTGTTCTGCCATTCTTATCTCCTTGTAAATCTCGTTATACTGGTCGAAAGCAGTCCTTGTTCTCTTTTGCATCAATGTTGTGTTTGTTGTTTGGCTGCATTTGCCTGTCTGCAGTGAAACCCAGAACCTCAGAAGCAGGGCCTCAGACTGATGGCTTGTTGGCATTGTTGCCACTGATCTTTAATGCTTGATGCTGGCGGCATAAGATTTAAGGAAAGTTGAAGGGACACTCGATTGAAGAGGGCACTGGCAATCTCTTGCGATTGTAGCTTTCCTATCTCTTCATATCGTAGTTCGCACGAGTCGTGAACAGGATAACCTGTTCGAAAAGATCAGCTTTGCCTGAATCCGTCCCAGACATTAAGTCTACGAACGACGAAGCTTATTTTATGTCAAAGGTTCAGACATTTCCAAACATTTCTAGACATTAAAAGATCTTCAAAGCCATAGACTATCTACTGGTTTGAAATTTTAAAGAAACAAATTCAAAAAATCAATTTTCCCGGGATATATTACAAAGACTTATGGAAACGCATATTTGGCTAAAGCTTAATGTTCATAAAATTCGCATACATGACTGGCAAATCAGTTAAGATTGAGCTTCACAAAGACAGGAAATTCAATTGAATTCATTCAGTGCAGAACTTCCCGATGTATAGATAAAAACAAATAAAATAGTGACGCGCAACAGAACTATGGAAACTTCGGGCCCTAAAACAGTTCCTGTACCTATAATTTTATATCGATTCCAAACGGCAAAGTTAGAAAACATTTTTTATGGCAGTGCATTTTACGCAGACCTAGCCAAATTTCGCGGAAGGTGATACTTGTGAAAAACATTTTTTTTATCTGATGTTTCTGGAATTGGAACCTCGAATCCACTTAACAGACAGACTAACCATCGATGTACTGTACAACGGGCTGTCAATGATGTAAGAACAGTGCGAATTAGATTGACTCTATGATCTAAGTAGTAAAAGCAGAACTATTCAACGATCACGTTTTTACGTTAGACCTACTTCATTTAATTGGAAACTTTTATTATTTGGACGACCACGTTTTGACGGTTAAATATTTTCTTCTCGTAACTCTCGATAGTGATCGTTAAAATGTTGACGTTTGGGCGATAGTTGACAATAGTTTTGCAATAAATTTTAAAAATTTAATGCTTTCTTTATCAGTTTAAGTTTGTCATCGACTGTAAACTGATTGAGTACCGAACATAAATATAGTAACTTATTGTTTTTGAGAAATTCTGAAAGACACCAAAGCAATCTCACATTTTGTTTATATGATGCAACAAAAAAAAAAACTCTAGGCAACTCACTGCTGATCGAGTAATGTGAAGCAAATTGTGCAAGATCACGTTCTCGACTGTTAATTTCGCATTCATACTTCTTTCTTACTTTACTTAGGTAGGCTTTACAGTTCGGGAGTAACGTCTTCGATTTCAAGTGAGCTCTCTCCAGTTTTGCACTCGAAGTCGGTTGAAGTCTTCTTCAACTTGATTGCGCCACCTAAGACGAGGTTTTCCCCTTCCGCGATTTCCCTGCAATGTGCTTTACAAATACCCTTCGAGTCCGAGCGTTGATGTCCATCTGCTCAACATGGTTCAGCCTTCAGCCATCGTGTTCTCGCGATGCGTACTCTTCTAGCTGATTAAGCAGATTCATTTTCGTACTCGCTCGGTTGCTAGTCCTTAAAGATTTTAATATACATAAATCCGCTGGTACAAATGGTATCCTCCCCGCCATTGTTCTGGGGAACCAACCACTCTGGCAAAACCACCATTTGAACCTTTCTATCAATTCTATTCCTATTTTTCTGGATTCTTCCCGTGCCTATAGACATACATTTGTAAAGCATACAGTCTCTAAATACGGCGAAACTTCCTTCATTTCCAATTACCGACCAGTTGCAATTATGTTCCTTATCTTCAAGGACATGGAAACTTTGATAAAGCACCATCTTTTGAAATATTTAGAACAACGAAAGCTTTTCAATAACCGACAGTATGGCTTTCATAGCAAAAGATCCACTGTTGATTTGATGGCATATCACTATTAATTAGAAGCAATCTTTTTATTGTTTTGATGAAAGTAAGGATCTCTTAACGAAAATATACATATGTTTTTGATATCAATGCGTCTCTTTTTCGTTTGATTAGAAACTACCTATCCAACCGTTCTATACAAGTTGTTTTGGATGGTTGTAAGTTTGGTACCTAGCTTGTAAATGCTAGTATGCCCCAGGACTCCATTTTGTCTCCGATTATCTTCCTTATTTATTTTTATAAACGATCTCTTGTCTGAAATTTCTAATCTCAGCTCAGCTTCTCATATTCGTTTCCAAATTCACGTTCCTGCTATTGGAATGTGAAACTGGTACGGTTGTGTATGATTGGCTTATTAAATTCTGACCTTGACAGCGTTGTTAAATGAAGTAATACAAACCAAGTAAAATTTCAAGCTTCGAAAACTCATTGCCGCCCTGGAATTGTCAATAAACCGAAAAGCTATCGATATTTCGTGTTTGTTTAGGTGATGATCTTTGATTGAAATGAAAACGCCAAATATGCTGTTAAATGCAAAGTTTTCTTAAAACGATGTAGGAAAATTCTCATCTCTTCTGATCTGGGTACAATTTATAATATCTATACATCCGCCCAAAACGGGAGTATAGTTCCCATGTCTGATAAGGTAAAACCTAAAAATCTTTGCGAATATTTCATTTTCATTAAAACAGAGCGTTAAGATTGATAGGCTCACTTGTAGAATCGAAAGATTCTCTCAACGTTGCTTATCTTACACTCTTTCATTGCTTTTTTCACAAACAGTGCTCTAGTGAGACGGTCAGTTGGAGTCCTCCCCTGAAACAATTGAGACGCAACAACCGATGATAATAACTTGCACTTACCATTGTTTAGAAATAGCAGAACTCAAAATATGTTATTTTTTAAAGGAGCACAAATTTTTAATAGTCTTCCTCGAGAAGTAAAATTAGAAAATAATATTGTTAGATTTAAGCGCTCAGCTATAGAATATGTCAAAAACAACTACTAATGTATAAAATTGTAAAAATATTTCTTGAAATAGCAAGTTTAATGCTAAATAAATAAATAAATTACTATTACTAAATTACCGCTTAGACAGGACAGTAAAACAGCCTGCCTGCTTCTGTAAAAACTAGGGCACTTTTCTCTTTCGGGCACTTCACTTTTTCTTTCTATTAGAGGTTTTTAAAATATTATCTAAAGCACACTCACACCTAAATTCTAGGCCATTGTACTTCCAGATAGCAACCTCCTTTTGTTTTGGCTTTCCAGATGTTTGTAAAAATGCCAAATTGGCTTTCCAGATGTTTGTAAAAATGCCAAAGGGCGCTACCATGATAAAATAAATAAATAAATAGGGTGGCGCAAAATAGCGTGGTGCCCCGGGCACTAGCGCATTTCTCACAATCATACCTTGTGATGGAAAGGAGGGAACCTAAATTTTTCTGTCGATTCCGAACGTCTAATCGAAAAAGCGAAACATTCTAACCTGATGCTGCCATGATAAGAAGCCTATGTTAATTAAGTTCAGTGACGGAGGCTGGCCTTCTGCCGATGTGCTCTTAACACACATCCAATCGTCGTTTGAAACTCTCATTGAGAACACTGACAGATCAAGCGCTTGTTCAGATCTTGAGAAAGATGTCTGAGATCCCTGTCTTGCAAGGTCATAAGCGATCTCGTTTTTTGGAACCCTAAAGAGACTCAAAGAATTTAGTCTTTCCACCGCATTCAGATAAGTCTGGATCAAAAATTATTTGCACTTTACTATCGCCAACAAACATGGAAGTGAAAAAGTAGTGTTTGAAAATAGACTATGACCAGAAGAAGGCAACACTGTTTATTCTCTCAATGTTTAAAGTTTCCTCTCTTGCTTTTTAGAAATATCCCTTCTCGTTTCTCCATTTGATTTTCCCACAACAGCTAACAGCAACAATAACAAAAACAACAACAGCAAAAAATACCCTTTCCATTTACAAACCAAACTGAAACGCTGAAAATAGATTCCAGGAGGACATTCCTGTTTTATCGTACCCACCTTGGACTTTCCCCACTATCTCCGTGTTGCATATAATTTTTGTTTCTTCTCTGCAAAAATAAGTGCATGTCTTCTTATTCAATGGAATAACATGGGACGGGAATTGTAGAGTAAATCTATTTTTTCGTTGGGACTGTGGCAGGCACACCTTGAATGGGTAAGATACAGGTTTTCGATATTTATGTAGGTAGGTGTAGATCTGTAGATAGCTATATATTTTTGCTTTCCTTCGTTTCACAATTTTGTTTTGTGCTCGTTTGGGGTTTCGTTTAAGTATAATCCGCTTTATATGGAATTTCATGCGAAAAGTGCTTGAAAAGTAAACAGTTCAAAAAATCATATGTGTACAACTGCACACAGAAGATGAAGAAGAAGAAAAAAGAAAAAAAGCAAAGAATTTTGATGTGAACAACAAAACTGAAGGTGACAAGAGATGTAGCATGTAGGATGTAGGTAACTACCACCTTCAACCTAATCATTTTGCAAAATATAATTTCTGACATCATCTCTCTGCGACTCTGCGAGTCGAATTGCGAATTTTATCTTCAAAAAGATGCAAAAATAAAATA
The DNA here is from genome assembly GCA_949752695.1 of Melanostoma scalare. Taxonomy (NCBI): domain Eukaryota; kingdom Metazoa; phylum Arthropoda; class Insecta; order Diptera; family Syrphidae; genus Melanostoma; species Melanostoma scalare. The sequence continues at coordinate 165,323,868 of OX456984.1, read as the reverse complement.
AAAAAATAAAAATAAAGAAATATCATTTCGAAAGAGTTTCCTTGCATCAAAATTGAATCTTGGCAAATTGTTTTATATTTCATAAAATAAATTATTTATTTGCTTCCATTTGAAACGTTTCGTTCTCGTCATCGATCACGATTCACAAGTCGTGTGTGGGGTCAGGCGGGGTGCAAAATCAGTCAACTTTGTTGGTTAACGTCATGCTCATGTCGAGCTCGATCATTCTTCCAAGAAGTGATTGTTTTATTTTGTGCTTTTCTTTTTCTCTTTTGCTTTAGTGTGGGTAACACATTGCTTTAATTTTATTGTGCTTTTTTATGTGTTTCTTTTGACAGATGATTGTTGTATGTATTTCTTGTTAGTTGATCGTTTCTTTTGTGTTTTTCTATTTTTTTATTTACATTTTCGGAATAGGTCGATACCTACATTTTTTAAATTAATTTTTGTTCTCCGGTTGAACCTATATGAGGCGTACCTACCGCCTTTTGAAAACAAGGACAAACTAGAGCAACTTGAAGATAGCTGGACATACCTACCTACTAGGTATAGGTACCTATGTTTGTACATACATAAATATTCAAAAGCTTGACTTTCTTTATTGATAATAGCTGTGTACCTACTACACAGGTGTCTTTTGGGGACACTAAGCTCTACCAATAATAGGCTTTGCTCCTGAAAAAATCAGTCTATAGTATCCGGACACATTGACCTTTTTTTGCGATTAATAGATAGGTACATCACTCAAAAAAATCCACAAACAACAACATACATGGGTCCCTCAATGTGTCCTATACATGCATGCAAAGTTACTCGAAGTGCGTTTTTTAGGAACTACCTACGCATCATTTTATTGTTTAAGGTTTGAAGGTGCAGTCTCGTTGTCGATTTGTGTAAAAAAAAAAATAGTGGGAACAGTTTTTAGTACCTAGTAAGCAATTGAACAAGTATTAATTAATTTATTGTAATGGAAAGACATTGGTTTCGTTGGAAATATGATTAACTAAAACAATTTGCAAAAAAAACCAATTTTAATAAAATCTTTTCCATTATTTTTGGTGTCCGGGCACTAAAACCAAAATTGAATATGTTTTTCAGTACCCAGACATGCTGTCCGGGTACTAACAAAGTGCGATTATCATGCATAGTCAGTACCCGGACAGGGGTTGTTTCTTAAAATTATTGTGTCTGTCTGGATACTAAAACAAAAGCGTTCGGATACTATATCAGTCATTTTAAGAGACTTAATCATTGAGAGATTTAATCATTTTAAGAGACAAGCCCTGTTTTGTGGATACAAAAAATGTGCGCTTATCTTATATTTTCAGTATCCAGACAGGGCTTGTCTCTTAAAATGATTATGTCTGGGTACTAAAACAAAGGCGTCTGGGTACTAAATTTTGCTGTCCGGGTAGGTACTAACGCAAATGGAACTTTTCTGAATTGTTATTTTATTAATTTTAACAATGATCTCTTTGCAATTTACTCGAACGCCATATTATTGAGAAATGTCTATATTCTGTCAATCAATAAAAATAAAATAAATTAATAAATAAATAAATAGGGTGGCTCAACAGAGCGAGGAGCCCCTGGGCCTAGCGCTTTTCTCACAACCATGCCTTGTGAGGGAATGGAGGGGACCTACAATTTTCTGCCGGTTCCGAACGGCTAATTGAGAAAGCGCTTTTCATGGCAATGAATACTAACGGAGGACTTGCCAAATCCTCGCGAAAGGTGATACCCGTAGAAAAAACATTTTTGCCTCTGGTGGGTATCGAACTCGAACCTCTGGATTAACAGGCGGACATGCTATCCATCACACCACGGGTACCACTCAATCAATAAAAGCGGTAGCATTTATGGTTACAAAATGGTTTGAAGTCAAAGTTGAGAAAAAAGTTAAGTGTCCGGGTACTAGTGCGTTTACCCTATATCGTATGCAAAAGGTTTCTATCAAAAAGAAATTTTTTTTTACTAAAAAAAGGCATCTACCTAAGATCGAGAAGATCAAAGATTCTATCAGATCGAAAAGGGCAGAGCTCATCTGCTTTAAAGATCGGATTACGGCATCAGTGATCGAGTGAGTGAGTGGATTTCAAGATTCAGTCGGGTGCTCACTATTGATGGGGCAATGTCAAATTATATTACGATATTGCTCGATAATGTGAGTGGTAATTCCAAACTCACATAATTCAGACAAATATCACTCGATAGCGTAAAAGTGTGATCGAGTAATACGTGACTGAATTGTGTGTTTAATTGTGGCATTAATTCTGGCGTTATTTAGGACGTTTGTGCCACAATTTGACATTCTTTCATGTCATTAATTTGAAGTCGATGAATAGCGAATTTTGACTCAAAAAAAGTACTGACTGGCTCTATCACTGATACGGTAATACAACCCCAGGTCTTCCGTGAAAAGCACAAAAGTCAATCGCACTAATGAAGAGTAGGAAGGTAAGTATTGTTGGCTATTCTTTTATTTCTACTTGATCTGCATTTATTGGTAGAAGACTTAAAATTTTTAATATTGGCCTTGACTTTTAACAGAAAATCAGTCATTCGAAAGCGTTTTGTTATCCGTCCAAATTAAAGTTCCAAGTTACTGTCATGCCGATCTCCCAATTACAATTTCTTCTTTTTCCGAAGTTACGAGGATCGTGATCTCGAAAAGATCGCAGCTCTGCCAATATCTGGTTCACATTAGTTAATAAAATGAAGCTCATTAAATTCATAAGCTTTTCGGGTGCTATGGAATGACCCTTTAGTAAACTCATTTAAGTATGACGCCAATGATAACATGTTTGATAACATGTATACAATGCCCGTTCTAACCGTTGCTTGACTCACCGCAGTATGTGTAAGTACCCTTACTTACTTACCTTAGTACTTTTAAAACCTTTGGTAACTTGATCAGCTATAGTAAATTGAGAGCATTTTTTCGCCCTGGCTCTTCCTCTACTAAGCCTCTAGGGCAGCCATATTCATCCCTTTTTTTAATGGGCCTCAGTGACAATTTTGTAACGATGACCCGGCCACGAGAAAATGTGTTTTGAGTAAATAACAACACTCATTGTAAAAATTATGTACACTTGTGGCCATGGAATTCAGTCATTTTTATAAAATGAAGTCTGCATATCCATATATAAAATACAAATTACAACAAAAACAAAATTTATTCAAATTCTAAATATTTACAATCACAATAATTAAAAAAAACGAAAAAAAATAGATTCCATTATAACAATTGTCACTTCTTTAACAAAAAATCAATAATAAAATAAAATAAGTGTGGCCATATAATTAAGTCATCGAAAAAAACTAAGAAAAATATGATAAAAAAGCATAGTTTTTTTAACCGCACCGTTAATTTTTCGTAGGATATTCTTTCTGTTTTTATACGGCGGATATTCTCCTTGGCATGGAGTCCACCAAACCTTTGCATTGCTCTACGCTAATATTTTTCCACTCTTCTTGCAAAATACTCCAGAGAGTAGTCTTGCTGGTTGGTTTTTTTGCAGCAACTTTTTTTGAGAATGTCCCCAAATTCTCTATGGGGTTTAAGTCCGGTGACTGCGCTGGCCACCCCAAAACATTCACTCTACGCTCTTCAAGGAAAGATTTCACAACTCCTTACGTGTATTTGGGGTCATTGTCGTGCTGAAAGATCCATCCTTGGGTTAATAGGTTCTGGTAGGCGCGGCGCCGAGAAGATTTGTGTCCAGTATAGCCCGGTAGTCAACACCTGTCATTTTACCGTTTATTTGACACAGCGGACCGACACCATGGCTTGTGAAACACCCCCAAACCATTATAGAATCGACGCTATGCTTTAAGGTCTTTTTGGTGTGTATTGGGTTCAGCTCAGCATTTCTGGTACGTCTAACATACGGTTTGCCATCATTCCCATATATGTCGACCTTCACCTCACACAACATTTGCTGATGCAAATGTAAGACAAAAAACTGTTCTGAATCTTCTAAAAATGCAATGACTTAGTTGTATGGCCACAATGAATTTGATAATATTTTTGAAACTGGTTACAACTTTTCAAAACTTTGTTAAGATCTGGCTTATTGCTGCATGCTAACCATATGATATCATCAAGATGGGACTCCGTTAGTTTGTTTTGGTAACTATTTTTTGCATATTTCATTTTCAAAAACTATGATTTGCAAGCAAATTAAGATCCAAGTAATGTTAACAGAATCTGGGCACTTCCTTGGACGATTGTATTATTTTCGGGGACAATGCTCCAAGATTCCAAGTATTCTCCTTTTGATCTTTTTTCCTTAAACAAAACTTCTTGGTTTGAATAGTTTTTGAAATCGATGAACTCATCAAATAACTGAGTGATCTTGATTTAAAAGAGAAGCCAGCTTTGAGATGGTCGTTGTTTCTCGTTGTTTCTACAAGAATTAAGCATTTTTTTTTTTAATTTTCTTACATCAAGAAATCTTTTTTTTTTAAATTTTTTTTTGACAGTGCTTTTAAGTAATTTTAAATTGTCGACCAGTTTTCTTCACAAATGTCGATGGGGTCCTCTGAAGCGATAGCCATCATCATTGTTGGAATTTTTTGTAACTGTTTCTTTTGTTTTTCTTCTTGAAAAATACTGAGCTTATCTTATTTTATTTATATATATTCATATGCATAACACTACCAGACAAAATAAAGTGCAATCTGAATTAAAACAACTCATTTTATTTTGTTTTGTTTTCATGAACTTTATTTAAAAAAAAAACGATTTTCTTTCATTTATTAATCTTTTTTTTACAAAAATATCAGTTTTCTTAAACAAAATATAAACAAAATTGAAATAACAAAAAATAGATGTTGTAGCAAATCATGATAAAAGAAAAGACACAATTAAGTGCAAATTCAAAATATGTATCAACATATATTTTCATAGGAAATCAGTAACTGAGGATTCCCCCTTTATTTTGGATAACAACTGGAAGTCACTTTGGTATGCTGTGAAATAGATTTCTCAAAATTTCGGATGGAGTCCTCTCCCATTACAATTGGAGTCTTTCCCAAAAAGATGGTATATTTCGACGATCATATTTAACGAATTCTGTCATCTAAAGGATGAAAGATGGTCTATCGAATTAAGATCTGGGGATTGAGGTGGCCATTCCAATACGTCCACATTGTTTTATATGTCTTGCTGAAAATGATATTTTTTGATGCCGAAGAAGCTAAGTTTTCTCTAATTGTTGACGTAATGAGAATCTATCATTTTGGTGTCAATTTTAACAATATTCCCAACACCATCAAAGGAAAAACATCCCCAAACCATAATAGACCCTCACCCATGTTTGATGGTTTTTTGAATGCATCTTTGGTCGAGTCTTTCTGTGGGCTCTCACCAAACTCTATTTCTTGATTTGGAATTTTTTAACTCAAATTTATACTCATCGGTCATCGGACCAAATTATGGTTTCCCAATACGATTGTGGTTTAATACTTTTTTGCGAAAACAAGTCTTTTTTTGTGTTTATTTTGTGTAGCAAGGGTTTTTTACATGCCAAATAGTTTCTTAGCCCACTTTCATTAAGCCGCCTTTGGACTATCCTTGGTGTTGCTGTAGGTCTTCTTTAATGTTTCAGCTGAGGATAATCCTTTTTTTTCTGGTCTCTATTTTGATTCTGCGGTCATCAGCTGCTGTTGTTTTTCTCTTTCTTCCACCTTGACTTGTAAAACTGGCAGCAGATCCAAGAACAATGAAGTTCAAGTAAACCTTCCTGGCTCCAGAAATTGAAAGGCCATATTTTTCTCTATTTTTTACGGTGACCTTCCGTCCACGTCGACGCAACGGTCCGAACTAAAAATTCTTTCAATTCAGGTGAAAGTGGTTTCATGTGACAAATAAACTTCATCTTGAAGCAAAACGTTTGCAAACCGTCATATGTAACCTTACCTTTTGATTATTTTTTTTTAAATGTCAATATCATTTGCTTGACAATTAATTCAGCTCTTGTTTAAAAGAGTCAAAAATAGAGGAGTATTTTTAACTATTTGATGAGAAATGATAACATATTACGTAGGAACATGAAATAGAGTGATAAATCTTTCTTATTCTTTATTCTCTGCATTTTTAAGATGAGTCAAGTGCATTTGCACTTTATTTTGTCATACTTCATCGATTTTTTAGTAAGGCTGCTTGTTTATTTTTTATGCATTTTAAATTCTGTAGGTAAATATAAATACTTACACAGAACTGATTTTTTTAAATTATAGGTAGGTTTGAGTGTTGCTTTTATTTTGAAAATTAAAAAAGTGCTCACAGTCACACACACGCACTTGGGGCGTACAGTCAAGTATAGAGTTTCTTATTTTAGTCGCACCACCCGTATGTGGAATGCTTTGCAAGACTCTGTTTTTCCCCAGCATTACGATTCACAAAAATTCAAAAGCAATGTGCGTCTCGGGTTCGCGAGGAATTTGCAAGTCCTCCGATAGTAAACCCATTGTTATGAAAGCGCTTTCTCGATAAGCTAATCGGAACCGGCAGAAAATTGTAGGCCTCCTCCATTCCCTCAAAAGGCATGGTTGTGAGAAATGCTCTAGGCTTAGGGGCTCCTTGCTTTGTTGCGCCACCCTATTTATTTATTACTTACCCAAAATCATTTTTAAACTATTCTTGGTCATAATTTTAAATTATAAACTTTTTATTTCTCTTTGAAAACCACGCTTCTAAAAAAACACCCTTTATAAAGTGGACAAAAAATCGCTTTGTTTGGGGAAATTTTTGAGCTGTTCAAAAATTATTTGATGGTGGTAAATGCTTTTCGCTTTTAAAACAAAACAACGCAGAAAACTTACCGTTGTTTAAAATTAATGAGTGGTTTTGGGCCCCCCCAGTACGTATGAACCGAATTTTTTTTTGAATATTATATATACCAAAAAAAAACAGATTCCACTTCATTGAACAAAAAAGTGCCAAATCAATCGAACCTGTTTAAAGAACAACTTGTTTCCGACAAAACTCTTTGCACATGTCGTGTCGTTCTTTTGTTGATTTCTCATTCGACTTCAATAGAATCTATGATATTGAAATAGTTCATTGGCATTGTACATGTCGCTCAGTGTTTTATTTTTGTCGCTATAAAATAAACAAAAATTTCCTCGTCAGAAACAACAACACACAGAAAACAAAACACTCAATTCAATTACACGGCAGGCAAATACCTCAAAATTTCATTCGAGTTTGTTGACGGCCGAACTTGAATTCCAATTTACTCTCCAATTCGAAAACATACCTAACCTTGAGTGTTTGTTGTTTGAGTAGTGTGTAGGTAATCCGATCACTTTCAAGTTTAACATGCCACTAAATTCAAACACAAGAGTCATTTACCTCCCCGAAAAAAACAACAAAAAAAAAGTACTGAAATACTGTCGATCTTTAATCGTTCGTTGCGATTTGAACTTTTACCCCAACAATTTGAGGAAGATAAGACCCTCTAAATCGCCTTTCAATCGATACTGTTGCATGTAAACAAAAATTTTTAAGTTGTCGTGGAGTGCGCCTTCTAAATTGGATGTGTTTGTGCTGGTTTTGGTAAATAAATTTTGAATTAATTTTCTATTCGATTCCCAAGAAAAAAAAAAACACCAACAAACTTGCGCAACAAGTTTTTTTTCGTCTTAAAATTCTAATCGACGAATAGTTTTGTTTGTTGATAAGACTCAGACAGACACTGGGAGCTAGAGACAAATAAAGAAAAAAAAAAAACATGAAAAATCGAAAGGCGGCAGACCGTCAAAAGGAATGCATGTGGTAAGTGCATGCACAGCCCGGCGTAGCACACACATGGAGCTCTGGATACGCACCAACGAATTAGGGAAATGAAAACATAATATGTGTTGGATTTTCTTTCGAAAAATGTGTCTAAGTTGATTGAGTTATCTCACAACGGGTCACGGAATGTGCTTGGGAAATAGGTTTTTTTTTTTTGAAATTATCTTTATTAAGAGGGCTTAGGAAGATTTTGGAAGGCATGCAGCCCGCTCAAATGCTTCAAGTGGCTGTAATAACTTAGTTTTTTATTGCTCCCGGCTTAACTGTATGTTTTTTATACGTTTCGGCTTTCTTTCTTCAAGTTCTCGCAGCGTTACACCTTTTCGTCTTCCTTCAGAAACCTTGACATCAGCTGTTTTTTCCCTTCAATTATTTTCGAAAACCTTGCCTTTTCAAGTTTCTTTTTGATGTGATTGTTGTTTCGATCTGCATAAACATTGTGATGCTTATCAACCACAAAAGAGTGTAAACATGCACATAGAGTGAAAAGCAAGCTTCTCTAAACCAAGCCGCAAACCCAAGATTTTTATTGAAATAAAATTCAAAGAAGCTTACTTGGCGTGTAGCTATACTCATTCTTAACAAATTGAGTGCCGTGTCCCAAAACTACTTTCACTTTTCACGGCATTGGTTGCTCTTTATTTATTTTTAATTTGCTATTCATTTACATAAATTAAACAAACGAAAAGAAAAGAAAAAGCTCTAATGACCGGTAAACAACCGAGCAATGAAAAATGAGTTGGTATTTTATTTTTACTTTTTTTCTTGATATGCAGGCACACACTACACACAAATAAATTTAACAAGGAAATGACTATAAACGAAGTCGATGCACGCTTGGAATTCCATATTAGCGAAGACACAACGCATAAGTCATTTATACTTTGACTTTGTATGCCGAATGCAAAAGTTGTCAAAGAGTTCAGTGTGTCTGTGTGTGTTGTGCATTTTTGTACTTTGTACGTACGTAATTCGAAAAGTTTTACCTTTGAAATGAGTTGACGACGAGTGTTTGGTTGATTTTTGTTATTTTCCATTAGCTAATGGCAAAAACAAACCATGCTTTACAAAAAGAGAGATTTTTGAGATAGTGCCTGTTTTTTTTTTTATCGCCAAGTATTGTGATTACTTCATTCGCATTACCTACGTATTGTCATTTTTTAGTTTCATAACAGAGTGTGGAGGTTTGTGATAATTCTTTTTTTGTTTTTGTTGCTTCATTAAAATTTTTTAAAGTGCGGTCATGATAAAGCCTAGTAGGTACATGTGGCGTAATGGAAAAAGCATGAGACTGTTCTACTGTTCTACATAAGGTTCGAGTTGTAGTCTTAGATCAAATCTTTTTTATTTATCGGGAAAAAATGGCAAGTGTTCTCCATCACTTTTATTGGATGAGGCGCCATTCCATTTTTGTGTTTTGTGATGGAAGATAAATATGGAAACTGTTGCCTATCTATTGGAATGCACTAAAAACATCAGCAAACGCAAAAATAATAATCATAAAAAAGAAACAGGTGCACGTGTTCTCAAAACGATTTATCAAATGGCGCAAGGTATGTGAGTTCAAGTTGAGAGATTAAATTGTGAAGTTGAAGGGCTTTATTTGTCCTGTTAGAGGGACTTATTGTAAATGACAATGGAAAGCCTAGATAAACAAAAAGTTATCTAAGTTCTAGAGTTTCAAACGGATAAGATTTGGTACAAAAAAAAAAATTAATGCTGGTTCTATTTGTTGCTTGAAACTGTCACAAAAAAATTTGTTCAGATTAGTGAAGCAATTTTTTTTTTGAAAATTTTGACGTACCTACCTACATCTTTTTGATTGAATTCAAATTTCAAATCAAACACCACACTACTTTCCTTGACATTTGGCAGAGTTGTGCGCTTTATATTTAAAGGGCATTCGGAATAGTTTGGCAGTAAGCTATTTTATCTAAAATGCATGTTTTCTGTTGATGAATCTCCTCGTCGATGGATAAGTAACTACCTTTCGAACTGTACAATACAATTCGTTTTGGACGGCTCTAAGTCTGAAACCAACAAAATAAATGCTGGAGTGCCGCAGGGCTCCGTTTTTTCTCCGACCTTCTTTCTCAATTTCATTAACAATCTTATTTATCAAATTAATATTCCACTAATCTATTTTTCCAATGAAAGTTGCCTCAGTTTCTTATACTCGTTCCTTAAATCACATCCACACTATTCAGATTCGGGCGGGGAACTAGAACGGCATCGTATTTTGAGTTCATTAAATTTTGAACTTGAAGGCGGTGTCTAATGGGAATAAAAGACCGCTTCGAAGCAAAGCTCACCCACTTGCTACTACCCACGAGTCTATCTTCATCGATGAAACACAACTCTCAATCGTTAGTATGTGTTTTGCCAACCATCTCTTGTAGAATAATCATATAATGTACTTGACATCACAAAATTGACGAAAAATGCTAATGCTTCCTTTGATGAAGAAGAAGTTTTTGTTCTCGCTGTTATCTACAAGGCGTATAACTACCCATATTTGGGCTGGGGCTCCTTCAACTTTCTGAATCTTTTTAACAATCTTCAGAAAAGAGCTTTAAAAATGGTAGCAGACTTCTCTTTTCTGTGGTGCAGTAGATGGAAAATAAGGTGTCCGTAATTTCTCATAAACCCTCAAGAGCGGCGTCCAGGTGAACCTGGGAGGCTGAAAGAAAAGTAAATGCCGCTCTCGACAAAAATCATTTGTACCCGTTGCGTTATGGTTAGCATGTCTGCCTGTTAGTGGGAAGTTCGAAATTCCAACCCCAACAGAAAAAGAAAAAAAGGTTTTTCCACGTGTAACACCTTTCGCGAGGAATCGGTAAGTCCTCCGATAGTTCGAAACTTGTTAGTCCCCTCCATTCCCCAACGTGGTGTTTTTGTGAAAAATGAGCTGGTCTTGAGGTTCCCCGCACGCTATTTTTTTTTTTATCTATTTAGGGCAAAATAAAGGACATATTGTTATCAAACAAGGACAGACAACGTCGACGAAGTGAACAAAACTTCGAAGTAGTACACACCATCGCATCGTCTCCCTAGGATCCGCTATAGACACACAAAATAACATCAGTGCGGAGATCAAACGGGAAATTACTCTTGCCGATCACTGCTGCTTTGGGTAGGTCCCGTATACGAAGACAATTTTATATGGAGAAGAAGATACAACAACGAACTATATGAGCTGTACCTTGACATAAGCAAAGCTAGAAGAGAGCTCATCGCGAGACTGCGATTGCTGGGGCATGTAATGCAGATGGAGACGAACGCCTTGACTCGGCGATTTTTCGAAAGCACATTGCAGGGAAATCGCGGAAGGAGAAAACCTCTTCTTACGTGGCGCAATCAAGTGAAGAACGACCTCAACCGACTCAGAGTGCAGAACTAGAGAGAGAGAGAGAGAGCTGTTTAAAGTCTGACCCGCTAGTGGGGCACACCGCGTTGAACTCAGAAAGCTTGGCAAGCCTTCCGATCTTGCCTTTTTTTACGTTTAGGCCAACCAAATGCCGATGTCGTTACGTTATTTGTTTGAACCTCTAGTTTTTGGGTCCTATTTTTTCTTTTTTTCTTCCCGATTGTATCTGAACGTTGCATGCAATTGTTTTTTCGACGAGTTCCCTTTCCTTTTTTGATGATTTCTCTTATTTGCCATGAGTTTTTTTTTTTATTTCTTACATTCCCACCAGGACTTTTCCTTCCAAGCCTTTTTTTCAACACGATTTGACTGGAATCTCTCTCTACAGCTCCTTTAATCGTAACTGTGATTTCTTAAAAGCTATCGGAAAAAACTTAAATGTTTGAAGAATATTTCATGCTGCTGCAATCCATCCGCTTAGCCCAATTTTGGGTTTGTCATACTTTTGCTAACATTTCGGCCGGTGTAGAATAAATGCTTCAATGTTGGCGTCTAGTGCGTCCATCGAAGCGAGCTCTACGCTATAGACTTAACATATCCTCCAAAAATATTCTAGAGGTGCTAAATCGCACGATCTAGGTGGCCACTTCACTGGCCCAAACGTGACATAAGCCGAGTTTTATTGGGAATTTTTATATTTACTTCACTTATATGTCGATCTCCATTGGCAATCCGGAAAAACTCTCCGATCCGGGATCCCAAAGTAACACTTTTAATTGTTTTGAAGTTTCGTTGCTTGTTTTGTGTATCGGTGTGAAACGTCAAGCGCTATATTTTCAGTGCGCAGTTTCAGTTTGTGGGTGCTTCTGGCTTCGCTTCCTTTTTCAAATCAAGAATCAAATTTCTCTTCTTTCGAGGAGAAAAACTGTCATTTGATGCCAATGGAATGGTTTGAGAAGCGTTCAGAAGGCTTCCGAACGACCAATGAAAATCGACATTAGGCGCTCAATGAAACGCTGTACTCACTTATACAACTTTATTCCATAAACTTCATTTACCAGCCATCCCTGTTGTTCACTTCTGCAAGTGACTTATTTTTTGTCCACTTAAGTTGTTCACTTTAGAGTTGTTGTTTTTCCATGTGCGACGTCTTGCGATGTTTTGCTGAAGTGAATACAGATTCTCAATGAAACTCGGCTATAAACTGTTCACCGAAATCGCCTCTAATTTGGTCCATTGTTAAACGTGCTGCATGGGGCAGCGAATTGTTGAAACTACATATCACTTAACGTAAACGTATTGGTGGTTTAATGTCCAACATTGTAAATTTGGTGCGAAATTTTGTCAAAGGAGCTCGACTAGGTCGATTAAACTGACCATAGAATGGAAGAAGAGAGCCATGCATTTTCTTAACTGATTTTTATTACAAAATTCAATAATTTTAAAGCGTAGTTCGCTTGTAAGACCATTTATGGTTAAAATTTTGACCAAACTCAAGATGTTTGACAGTGACACAAAACACGAAGTCATAATCAGTATTGCCAAAAAGAAAATAGCAACTAAATCACCAATTATAATGAAACTAACAAAACGAAAAAAAATAAACGAGTTCTGGAAAGTTCTAATCATTAATTATTTTGAATTTTAAAACCTATCATCAGCAGAACTCACCTGAGTTTTATTTACAGTCCCATTTATGGAATACAAACAAATGTCATTAAAGTTCAGTTCCACCTCATTTCTCTTTGGCTTTTTTTTCGTTAGATAATAGATAGTAATTCAAAAAGCCGTAACCAAAAGGTCACATTTTATGGCCATTACGCCCCCAAACATTTATCGACGTATAAAACAGGAACATTCACTTTTTCAATCGGAAACAAAAATAAACGATTGTGTGGTTAGTATTTTATTGCTGCTGATACTCAACAGCTTTGGTTAGATAAACAACACAAATAAACTCTTTTTCAATTACAAACCATCAGATAGTTATTTTTGTGTCACATCATCAACTTTAGACTAGAACTGCAATTCCAATTAAATTAAGTGTAGGTACCCCCTAAACCTAATGGGTGGTGAATGGTGACTCTGCTAAAAAACAACACCAAGCCAAACTTAGAAACGCGAAAACTCATTTCGAACTGTCGCTGCCATGCGCGAAATCGAGACACTGCACAATTAACTACCCCATCAATATTTATTTAATCGCGTTATTTAAATCCACGCACTTTTTTCCAAAACATTTAATTAAAATAAAAGCAAAAACACAAGCACCCTAACTTTCTGTTTCCCCATGCACCCCCCTAGTTCATTCATCCATCCAAGCTCAAAGGTAATTAAATCTCACGTCTGAAACACTAAACTCAACAACCCATTTCTCAGACCTCAACTAAGCTTTGGCATGGAAGAAAACCGAGAATCTCTGCACGCAAATACAAATGGGTTGGAACAAAAAAAAGAAAAAGAAAAATAAAACAACAGCACAACAGTTAATTAGTTTAAACGAATTACAAAGAAAACTCAACAAACACACGACATACTAAGGTAGTAAGTAGGTACATACACGTACATAGGCCTCTAGAAGCAACAAATACCCAAAGGAGTAAAAAAAAAATGTAATTAATTCACGCAACCCCATCATCAGCGTTTTGTTTTTCGTCTATAATGTCGGATAAAGGTTGCTGTCGCTGAGCTTGGTGCCGATTGTGGGCCATGGACCGTAGTTACAATTAGATTTTAGATATCCAATTAATGGGTCTTTCAACACTCTAGGTGAGGTGTTTTAGTCAGCGATCCACGACCGACACAATCAACAGATTCATGAGGTCCAACGTCCAACTCAACTGAGTGTTCGAGAAAGAAGAAAACTTTTACTTTTTATTTTTTGCACGCATTTTTTGGGCAGAAAGAATTAATTTATGTGGAAAATTCATTCGCCTTGACATCAAGATTTGCAAAGCATCACAACCACCACACGGATGTAAATGATTAAGATGAGATTTATGATGACGACTATATGCTGATGTGACGTGGGTAGCAAAAGTGTCTTAATTTAGCAAAACAAAAATTATTCAATTGTTTGGTTGCCTGTTTGTGTGAGTATGTGTGTTACTGTATGTGTGGAGGAGGTTCAAGGTAGTTTATTTGGATTTTTGTTTTTTTTGTTGTGTACCTACTCGCCAATGAAAATCGAAAGTTTGAGTGTAAGGGAATCGGGAAACATGACAAGGGTAGTGAATATTAGTTAAATATTAAACATTGATTAAAAACAAAATCTATGTTCTTTTTAAAACAACACCGTGAAGTCTAGTCACATTCATTAACGAATCAATAACATAACCACCTTATGGACTTCACTTTATTTAATTTTGCCCGCTTCTTCTTAATTCTTTTCTCATAGATAAGAAACAAAAACAAACGTCAAAATCTTGGATGCATTTCGGCACTTTACAATGCCATCTTCAGCACGTCTTTTTATTGACTAAATACTAAGTACATAATTATTAACAAAGCTTTCCAATAACAAAAATATATAAGAGTGAGAAACTGCATAATGCAAACTAACGCAAAATATTTTGTTGATTTTGTCTTCTTATGATGCTAAAAAGAGATGACTTGATCGGTGCATCCATTGTGTTCATCAAGATGTTGTTGTTTTTGTGCATGTACAGGCTCTCATACGCGTCTAAAAATCTGTCGTCGCTTACATCATCATCTCATCTCTTTTTAGCATCATAAGAAGACAAAATCAACAAAATATTTTGCGTTAGTTTGCATTATGCAGTTTCTCACTCTTATATATTTTTGTTATTGGAAAGCTTTGTTAATAATTATGTACTTAGTATTTAGTCAATAAAAAGACGTGCTGAAGATGGCATTGTAAAGTGCCGAAATGCATCCAAGATTTTGACGTTTGTTTTTGTTTCTTATCTATGAGAAAAGAATTAAGAAGAAGCGGGCAAAATTAAATAAAGTGAAGTCCATAAGGTGGTTATGTTATTGATTCGTTAATGAAAGAGTAGTGAATATTGTTTGCCCATTGGGGACAGTAGTAATTCTCATATGTAAACTCTGATGAGTTACGTTATTTTTTGTGACGAGTTTTGATTATATTTGCATAACATGACATTTGTGTTTATATACAACGAGAGTATGTCTAAATAAATGAAACTGACCATGGACACCACATCCAGAGACATGTGCTGATTTTCTGGTTTTAGCATTGGGGTTGGCTTTTTTTTAGTGTTTGACTTGTAGGTAATTTTTTTGGGGAACTCAAAAAGTATCCCGCTAAGTAAACAAACCGCAACCCCACTACAGAGTTAAAGATTAGAACTGAAATATTCCATTAAAGGAAGGAAGCAAAAGGAATTTTCAGCGGCCTCTTTTTTATGAGATTCTGGTTTCGTTAGATTTTGAAGAGTCACAAGGATGAGGACCTGAAGATAAGGCAATAACACAAATGTGTTTAGGAAGAGTTGTTAGGTAAAAGATTTATTAAGAGAGAAAAATGAAGCCTGGGTACCTATTTAACGAAAGATCTTTTTTTTTCAAACTTCGAAGACTGTCTAAAAATATTTCATTCGACAAACAAGTGCCTAGTTAAGAACTAACCACCAGCAATAGAAAATTTTGATAAGGGAAACTAGTTCGATGAAAGTGTCTCCAAACGAAAAATAATTGCGCTTCGAATTTAAGAGTCCAGAGGACTACCTACTTTATCAGCAACCGCTCAAGGGAGTTTAACTACCTCTTTGATATTTTTTCGTACAGCACCGGGGAGTAAGAAGGGGTTAAGAGGATTTAAGAAAACAAACCGTTTTCAAATTTGCTTTGAACTTTTTTGTTTCAACTTGAAACATAAGTGGGAAAGTTGAGTTTGGTAAAATACTCCATATACTTGTTGTGTACGGCTAAAATCAAGTACATCCTATTCCTGCTCGAAAAAACGCATGAGCAATATCCTAGACATGACTTGGAAATTAATTATGGTGATTTTCAAGCAGAAGTCAAGAAAAGGGAAACATCTATAGAAAAACTATCGGCAAGATAAAAACGGACTCAACGAACTCGACTCCAAAATTAATTTTTAATGGATCAGATAGACCAAACTGAAATTGACGCAAGAAATTCTGCCAGTATGAGTGTCTACACTTTCCAAGGACTCCTTAACTTAAGCCAAAGAACCACTTTCTTGTTATATCCAAGTTACAAATGGGAATATCCTGTTCATGTTTCATGACCCTCGCAATCTTTCACTGTGAAACGATATGACATCGTAAAGCTACAATCACAAGAGATAGCCAATGCTTTTTCTTATCGAGTCCTTGAAACCTAAGCCGCGCTGCCAGTCAGGGTGTGACAGCAAGCTAAAAAGTCATCTGGACTACAGCCTCTAAGGTTCACTAGGCCCCATAACGAAACCCATGGTTCGTTGAAAAATCTAGGCAAACTAATCAGCCAAACAATAAGGCCCAGATGCTGGTGCAAAGAATATCAGGACCCCATGTGATCACTACAAGCAGATCTACAGGATAAAAGATGGGAAGAACAATCGTATTAAAAAAAAAAAAATTAAAACCAGAAGCGCTTGTTTGAGGAAACTCATAATAATTTGTAATGAGATTCGAAAGTTATTCCAAAAAGTATAACAAGATCAGGATTGCAAAACTTGATCTCAAGCCTTTAAAGGTCAGCAGAGCATCATAGTAATGGAACCCCTTACTGAGAATCTGGAATGACCACTTCTGCAGACTGATTGACGACGATGATGACATAAAACCTGCTGTCAAGTAGAATGCCTCGAAGACCTAGAGCTTACCCCGCTTAAAGAAGACTTAACCTCAAGAAGTGGAATAGAATGAACCGGGCAACAGATGATGTAAAACTGTGATTAAAACTATGGCTACTTTAACAGTCAGCACAAACAACGCTATTTGAGTGCCTACTCGTTTTTTTGAGGCCATATTAAAACAACATGTGAACCATATCCTAGATTCTATGCTCTGTTGAAATCGTCCTCAGCGATTTCAACTCGAAACTAAGAAAGAAGGACATAAGGGATAAAATCACCTTGTTGACGACGCTCGCGAACTAACGCTGAGAAATGATATGAAATTAAAGCTATAATCGCATGAGATAGCCAATGCTTTTTCCAATTTAATGTCCTTCTAGCTATCCTTGAATCGTATGCCCAGCATTAAAAACTAATGAACACAATGCCAACAAGCCATCAGAACCACCGAGGTTTGGCTGAGGGAAATGAGCTGGACCCGGTCATCCCGAAAATCTGCTGTTGTGTCACACTATTTCTTCTACTTATTTAAAATTACAAGCTTAAGTTGAGCTTGAATCAATTCCTTTTCCGATGAACCATTGCCATAAATCAACTTAAATCGGGGGTGTGATAATTTATAAAAAAGCTTTTTCAGTATATTCTATGTTTGAACGAACAATTATCAATAAACTAGGGCCCATTACGATTAAGGAAGCGAACAAGAAAAATACTTTGCATTTAATTTAATTTATTGAGCTATTCCTATCCCCCACCAGTGGTAAGGTCTTGATAAAGAGTATTTGTTTTTGAGCGTGTGGCTTTCAATACAAAATAAAAAGCCTACAATTTATTGTTATGGTCATGAATTAAACTTTATAACAAAGATAAAGTTTTGCCATTATCTTTAAAGCCTAGTACTCATTTGTGAACCATGTCGTGAATTCATACCAAATTTGATATTTTCGTTCACTCGTGAACTTGCTCTTGAGGACGTGTGGAGTTCAAACTGGAGAGTTTTCGGTCACGACCGTGAACCTCATTAAGGTGCAAAGTGTACAGGAATCTTACACGACGTGAAGCTGTGACAGTTTGATTACAAAAGAAAAAAATGGTGTGCAGTGCGTTGGTTATAGTTTGCGATAATTTCTTGCTCGAAAAATTAAAAAAAATATATATTTTGTTTGTTAAACGCCAAACGTTCACGGCGCATTCACAAGTGTGTACTGGCGAGAAATGTCAAAAGTTCACTTTGTCCACTGTCAGGCGTTCATTTCACGTGGAAGTGAGTAACCTACTAGGATTGAAAAATGATTTATGTGAGCAATAACGCGCCGAATATTCTCTTTCAAAGTGTCAAGTGGATCGATATTGGAGGCAACTCACAGGTTTAAAACTCGAAATTATGTAAAACTCGGCGTCAACAGTAATTTCGTTTTGAGACAATTTATCGAACGTTCTTGGGTACCAAGTGGTGGCGCGGCTTCAATTCTTTCAAGGTGAAATGGTAAACCAAACTGAGCATGAATCAAGTGAAATCATAATCAAGATTGGAAACCACACGTCTTAAAAAACACCCTTTAGAACGTCATCAGTTGGAGTTCCAGTATAAATTTATTATTGGCTCTGGCGGTGCTCCCCTCTCGCGAGAGCAAAAACTGCAATGAAAAGTTCTTTCTAACCTCTTCGTTGTTCAGAACCGGAAGAAAATTGATGGCCCCTCCATTTTCATCAGAAATATTTGAGAGAAATGCACAAGCATAGGTTGTTGCGCCGAAATATTTGTTTTTCAATTTATAACAATATCCTAGATACCACCCCCATTTTGTTTTTTATTCAAAATAGCGGTCCGGAAAAGTTTGGGATTACGAATGTAATTCGTTTATTTTTGTTATTAAAATTTCATCATTGAATTTTCATCTCATAAGTGTTTCAAAAAAAAAAAAATCTTGCAAAACACACAACATTCTGAGCAGCAAAAGCTACAACAACGAAGCCATTAACGACTCCCTCCCAAGGGCTCAATGTTTTGCATTCAACTCGTTGTTGTTTTGTTATGGTGCCCCCACAACAAAACGTATCATGATTTTTAAATTTATGTATCATGTTGCAAGTATTTTTTGTAATCCGTTTATCACACATTGCCCTGGCCAAATCCTATTAACATTACAACCGCATCCACGGTTCACCCTATTCGTCAGCAATGCAACGAACCATACAAATCTTCATCCCTCATCCGATGAGTGTTTTCTACCGTGATGGCCATGTCAGTGGAAGACTCTCTCTTGTACAGAAAGTGCAAGAGGGACAAGGAAGGCTTAGTCAGCGGCGCGGCGGACTTACTAGGTCTTCAATTTATTTTTATTCATAGCTCGTATAGGTGAGTGATACAACTTCAAACAAAGGGTTAGACTTGTGTATATTTTTTGGTTAATAAATCGCCTTGCCGACACTTGAATCCACATCCATGCACAGCGTTTTATCACCAACATCATCATCAAATTCTACTTTATAGGAGCACAAGAGTTATGTTTCACTGGAAACACAGAACACCACTAAAAACACAAAGCATATCAATCATTCAGAGAGAACTGCCCAGAGGAAGTGTACCTGCATGCATACAATTTGAGGGGCAAGTTCTACCATCATCGCCATCGCAGAGAAACCTGTCAGATTGTCTGCGGTGGGATTCATTCCCTGTTTGGAGTTTTCAGATTCATTAAAATTAACCAAAAAATAAAACAAAAAGGGAAGGGCCCTTCTCCATGTAGCATAACGGTTGTGATGGTAACTGTGCCAAACTGGTTGTGCACAGCACAGTTACCAGTTACCATTGCACAGATTCTGGTTCTCGGCTCGAATGGTTTTTGTCAAAGTATTGGATACCTACTTTTTGACAGAAGCCGACAAAAAAACTGCACACTCGCTACGGCAATGGGTGGCAGATATGCATTTTGCGTTGCATGTTGCACAAGTAGGCTAAGTGAGGAAATGCTTTGTAACTCTCTGCTGGTCTTTGCACTACTATGCTGGATATGGATGCATGGGCTCCAAAGTGGCGGATACACCAGAAATACTCGTCGTCGTAACTGGCATTTCCTCAGATAAGCGAGTTGTTATGTTGTCATCATGCAATTTCCGTCTTTATATCGTCTAATGAAAAGTGGAAGACTAGAAGAAGATAAAAGCAAAAATGAAACGAAAAATGTAAGTTAATAATTTCGAACGCATTGACATAGTTGTTGTTGTTCAACCGCACTTGTCTTGATCAAGCGATACGATTTCCAAGGCGGTTGATGGTTGTATCAGTTGTGTTGCTTGTCTGATATGACAAACAATAAATTGTTTTTCGGTTTTAAGGTCTACTGATTATGGGGTACTCACTCACTGATGGGGTACTCACTCAATGACACAAACGAAAAACAATAAAAAAAGAGAAGAGCAAGTGGGCCGTGAAGGGAACCTTGTGGCAAAGAAACGAAATGATTTTTTTTACGACGAAAACAAAAAAAAGCAGAAAGATACGAAGATAAAATACCACAAAAGCTCTGAACTTGTTGCATACTTCTGGTGAAAAAGAAACTGACCGCAACTTCCGATCAGATCTTATGCAAAAGTGTCATGGTTATTGCAAAAAAAGTGTCTAGTAACACGGTTGCCTACACTCAGTTTTGACAAATCCAGGACCAAAATACTCTCACTTTGCTGAAAAGTTTTAATCTTTCCTATCAACTGCTCCTCCCCCAAAATTTCAAGCAAAACTAAATTATTTTTCGACTCGAAATGAACCTAAATTTAAGTAGAAAAAGGGAAGGAGGAGTACTGTCAACCATTTCAGTAATTTTCGACAGTCAACCGGAGTTGCTGTACAAAAGTCCCTACATAAACTTCTTGCGAGAGTTTCGCCTGAAGCGGTTAGATTGGAGCATCCCTCTGCTCTATCGTAAGGGTGCTGACGCTTGGCAGCGGTTAACTGAAAAAGAGAAGAAATCATATCGCTACCTTGATGTAAGCTAACCGAAATACCCACAACTTATTCTCTTAACTCTCTTTGTTCCTCAGGTGATTAGGGATATCAAACGCCGCCGAGCACAGAAACTAAAGCGTGCCAAAATGGCACAAAAACGATTTACATCAAGGCATTATGGTTCTCGCAGAAGGAAATTGAACCCCAAAGGGAAGTTGTATACACGAAGAAACAGGAATACGGGACGAAAAAAACACAAACCAACCACTTCCGAACAAGACGAACAAAAATTGATTCGACGGCCACGTTTCAAAAGGCATCGTTCGGCAGCGCGGAGGAAAGCTAAACCTAAACCACATCTGAGGCGTGGTTCTAAACGTCGTTTGCGCCGATTGAGTCGCCGAAAAAAGCTGCCTCCAAAAGGTCGATTTCCTATCCCTTTAACTTACCGTAGTAAATTATAAAAAAGTAAATACAACAAGTCATTGTTCCGCAACCAGTTTCTATTTATTGTTTCAATAAATTCGGCAATAAACCTATTCTAGTCACTCGTCTATTGGAGAAGTAAACACTTCTAGGCGACCGACCGACGCACGGTGTGGCGGCAGACCTTAACTGTCCCTCCAGGGAGATACAATAAAAACGCACCCATAGCAAATTAGTATTCCCTAATGGCTTAACCAAAGGCAATCACAATCAGCCATAAGTGTGGTGTGGATTGGATTTCCAAGACAAAGACATTGGATGTCGGAAGTCGTTAATGACGACAATAGCCCCGAGTGAGGAATTCTTCTTTTCCTCTTTTTTTTTTTTCCTTCATCTGTTGACATATTTATTGATTGGAACATCATTTACTATTTCCAGCACGTTTAGTAAGAAAAAAAAAAGAAACAATTTCACTGCACTAACTGCGAGTTGTGTATACGAGTAAGGCATCGCTTCCCGGAACCAAGATAAGTTGGGAGTAGGAAAAGAAAAAGAATTTTTTTCGTGAGATAAATCAAAATGCTAGAACTTTATGCGATAACAGTTTTAGTTCCGCATAGAGGAGAGGGACTAACGCAATGCATCTAACCAACCAACCAACAACCAGCTGTGCACAAAGTTGAATTCTAAAAGTTTTGACCGGAATAATTAATGGGTTGGGGTTGAATTAGGGTATGTGAGAGAGAGAGGAATATAATGAGTAAATTACGGTGAGTAGGGAATGATGGGTTGGGTGGGACTACTACTATCAGATGTTACCCTTTTCAAAGTTTTGAAATTTTTGTATTTTTTTTATTTCGAATCTATTTCGGATTCTCTTATCCCCAGATGAGTCACGATAAACAAGGGATACAATAGTGGGTTTTTATGGGCCCATTTTACTCACCAAAATTATCTCCCTAAAACAGATTTCTTGTGTTCTATTTAAAGGTTCCGATTAGAAATCGGATTTGTGGAGCGGTTGCGTTTTGTAAAGCTTGATTGTTTGTTAACTTATTTCATGTGATGAAATAGGCAACAGGGTTTCATTATCTTTGTAATATGGTTTGTTGAAAGGTTTCTTCTTGTACAACCATCAACACCCATTTTCAAAAGACATCAACATAAAAGTACGTGATATACAAACAAGACAGTTAAGTCCCTTTTAGGGGCGATGTTGTAAACGTATATAGGCATGAAATCTTTTTGGTTTGCAAAGGTAATCTCTGCTAGGAAGTAGAGGATATAATTTTTTACTACCATGTAGTTAAAATTGTTTAGTGTTGCTATATTCATAAAGAAAATTGGCACAGGATTGAGACCTTAGAAGACAGTGGGAAAAATCATTTTGAGTTTCTTTTGTGGTGTTTTAACTTTAACGTGATTGAGTTTTATCGGAAATTCAGAAACTATGTCAAGAAGAATGCAAATTATTTTAAACAATCCAATAAGTAGATTCAAACAGAAGAAAAACATTACAATGTACACCCCTATTACAGATGACAACCCAACTGAAAATTGGGTTGTGTGCCCGTGTTATGTATATGAGAAGACAACCCAATTTCAGTTGAGTTGTCATCCATAATAGGGGTAGTAATTTGTAGTTTTCCTCAAAGTAAGGTCAATCCTCAAACTATTAGCCAACAGTCAGTGGGATGTGTATTAATTGGTTTTACTTTATTGCGCATTCTTCTTTGATTATAGTTTGATGAACTCGAGTTGGATTATAGGCTAAGTAAAAATGGCTGTCTGAAAAACAACTGACACACTTAGACCAATATTAGGTCCATTGTCATACCATAAGACTTATGCGAGGGAGTACCTCACTTAACAAAACCATTTGGAGCTTTTGATAAAGCGAAAGAGATGTAGGGTATCTGTGTTCGCCAGATCGCTCAGATCATCAAGGAAATATTTTCCTAGACGCCGTTTTTTCTTAAAGGAGAGTGCAGGACATGAGCAAAGGAGGTGTGGGATTGTCTCTTCCTCCTCCTCATCTAAGCAACTTCTGCAGAAGTCATTATAGGAAACGCCGAGTCTTATGGCATGCCTTCCTATCAGACAATGTCCAGTGATGACATTGATTACGGAGCTAACGTGCAATCTGGTTATGGATAGCAAATGTTGGAGTTGCATTATACCGACATCTATTTTTTATTAAAGAAACTCGTTTGTCTATGTTTTGAGATTCGCGTCTCCCAGGAAATCTCTTTAATAGTATTAATTTTTTTGCATATCATCCCAACTTTTTTGGTGGATATCCTAATCCTTACTAATATTATAAATGGAACGGGAATGTTAACAGAATACATTTTTTTCACCGTAAGAATGCTAACACAAGCTTTATCTCATACCCTTATTCCCACGAGAACGGGAGTACTTACTAATATTATAAATTCGAAATTAACTGTCTGTCTGTGGTACCCGTGGCGTGATGGTTAGCATGTCCACCTGCTAACCCAGAGGTTCGAGGTTCGAATCCCAGCAGGAGCAAAAAATGTTCGCCTTTCGCGAGGAATTGGCAAGTCCTCCGTTAGTAAATTCATTGCCATGAAAAGCGGTTTCTCAATTAGCCGTTCGGAACCGGCAGAGAATTGTAGGTCCCCCTCTATAACTCATCCCTCATATTCCGGCGGGAACGGAGACCTAAGAGTGAATTTAGAAACAACTGGTCCGATTTCAAAAATTCTTTCACCGTAAGAATGCTACGCTATCCCCGAGTAGAGTAACATAGACTTTAATTCATCCTCACATTTCTACGGCAATGGGAATCTTTTCTAATATTGTGAATGTGAAAGTAGCTCTGTCTGTTTATTTGTCTTTGTTACCATCTCCCGATTGAACTGCTTAACCGATTTAATAAAATTTAATACAGAGATGGGGGTCAATTCCCGATCTGTGAAGCTGTGAAGTGAAAAAAAAATTTTAGTTTTCACACAGTTTTTTCATTTTATCACTTCACGAACCCATTCTAAGCGATTCCCGATCTCAAAATGAAAAGTAGTTCTCAAACTGTGTTCTAAAAAGTACTAAATCGTTCTAAATGTCATTTTCCAGTTTTATTTTGTTTTTTTTCTATTTTTGCGAGTAATTACACTTTATTTCTTTCTTGGAAATAGATTCAGGATATTGAGACGTTCTCCATTACAAATGCTTTTTGAACCTTGGAGGCTCGCTTCGCGCTTGAGTTTTGCTGCCATTTTTTATAATTGAATTTTTTCACCGACTCATACGGCAATGGAAAGAAATTTAAAAATTTGGGGTTTGGTTTTCATTACTCGGTCCCAGACGATTTGGTTATAGCCTACTGCTTGCCAGACGCATTTTAACACTTTTCAAGTGCATTTTTCAGCTTAAAGCACTAATAACTTTCGAGTTTTCGGTGAAACTGTGATAAAATTTTTCACTTCACAGCTTCACAGATCGGGAATTGACCCCCTGGGAACTTGTGGAATGACATTTCATCCGAATATTCCCACGGTATCGGGAACGGGAATTCAAAAACACCTGGATCGATTTTAAAAATACTTTCAACATTAAAATGCTAAGTTCTTGCTTTTTAATGTGAAAGTGGGTTGTAACTTGTAAGGTGTTAAAAAAATGTTTTTCCATAGGTTTGCAGTCGCAAGCAAAAACAGCTCACTCGAATCACAAAGGATCTATTGTGCTAAACGGCATAGGATA